>BQMF02000298.1:0-556545 GCA_027922465.2 Turritopsis dohrnii
TTGAAGGCAGATCGATAGTGAAATCAGTCAAGAAGAGCTGTCAGAGATGCCGGTATATTGAGAAGAAAAGGGTGAATGTAGCAATGGGTCCTGTTTCTTCCAGTAACTTATCAATTGCACCTTGCTTTTACAACACACAAGTGGACATCTGCGGACCATTTGAGGCACACTCATATCACCATAAAAGAACAACAATAAAAATATGGATGGTAGTATTCTGCTGTGCTACAACATCTGCTATTGACATAAAGGTCATGGAGGATTATTCCTCTACTGCATTTATTCAGGCATTTACGCGATTTGCTTGTCTGTACGGTTATCCCAAGTTGTTGCATTCGGATGAGGGAAGTCAGATATGGAAGTCCTTTCATGTTATGGAGCTGAATTACTTCGACATCAAACAGCGACTGTTCTCAGATGTTGGAGTGCAGTACGATACATGTCCTGTGGGAGGTCACAACATGAATGGAAAAGTTGAGAGGAAGATCCGTGAAATTCGATCATCCCTGGAAAAGAAGCTAAACAAACATAGATTAGGAATCATGCAGTGGGAGACATTGGCTGCTGAAATCTCAAATACTATCAATAATCAACCACTTGCTTTGAGTAGTGTTGTTTCTGATTTCGAAACTATGGATCTATTAACTCCAAATCGTTTGATTATGGGAAGAAACAATGACAGAAGCCCAGTTGGAAGTATGGTTGTGACATCTGATCCGAAGAGAATACTCAAAGCAAACAAAGCTGTATTCGATGCTTGGTTTGAAAACTGGCTTCTGAATCATGTACCAAAGCTAATGATACAACCGAAATGGTTTCGGACCGATTGTGTGAGTAAAGGTGATGTCATCTTGTTTCTGAAAAGTAAATCATCATTGGCTTCAACTTACCAGTATGGTATCGTCGACTCGGTAACTGAGAGCAAGGATGGGAAAGTTCGGAAAGCAATAATCAAGTACCGGAATTCCAATAAAAATACCTCTCGTTATACTTCACGTGCTGTTCGAGAGATCGTTGTAATACACCATGTGGATGAAATCGGTATTCTGGGAGAATTGGCAGATTTAGCTTGCTGAATTAGATGTTCATTTCACATAGTTTATTCAAAAATAAAATATTTCAAATTAAAAGCACGAATTTTGCAACTTTGTTGGGGCAGTGTAGGCTGTGTTGTGGTCTGCTACAACAATTGTATTGCAAAATTCGCACTTATTGTTGTCTTTGTTTGACTCAATTGTCCCTATTCATTCAGGCAGGCTCTCTTGGGCTTATTTAGTTCTGTGTAGCTCAGGTGCCAATTATATCTATATATGTATTGTTCTATTGTATGTTGTCATAGTTACACTTATTGTTTATAATTATCATTCTAGTGATTTGTTCTATTGTATGTTGTCATAGCTACACCTATTGTTTATAGTTATATGACACACCCAGTTATTGTGATTAGAACTGATGACTATTAGAATGTACTTCAATTTACAGACCATGAGTTTATATAATTTGAACTTTGAACCCTTGTAAATTACACAGACTTATTCAATATATTTATACATATAAGTTAGATCAGTATTTAATATCTGGTCCTTAATTTTGTATTTAATTGATATAAACATTTGCATCACTTCATTGTACCCACTTGGCTATGAACCTCTAAAGAAGACACTCACTTGTTAAGTGTTACTTAGGTTTACTTAGTCAATGTCACCTTTTGTTTGATCTTTATCAAATATCTATGGCATCTTGTGTATTTACGTGGACACATAAGTGATGCAACTGCAGAATCCAGCTTAGGGCAAACTGGTCAGTATTTAAATATTTATTAAATTATTTTGTTTAGTTATTGTATGCATTACTGATGGGTTTATTATTCATACCCTATTATATATTGATATTACATAGTAAGCTTTGTAATTTTTAGTTTGAACGTGAGCTACTGGTATCAATAAAAAGCTTGTTACAAACACCCTGTGTACTGGATTCTTGCACCCAATTTTACAGGTTTACTGAAGACTCAGAAGTGTTTAAGGACTGAAAAGTCTCTTATACTAGAAAGCGTAAGTTGCAAAATGCGAATACAAGTGAAGGAAATCGTGCTTCATTTTCCGATGTACAGAAATCAACAACTAAGGGGAAAGACCGAATTTTTAAAAAGAATAAAAAAAACGAGCTTTCGGATGATCTTAAGTCTGCATTGAGGGAAAAGAATCGAGCACGTCAGCAGAACCGAAGAATTAGGTTATCAGAAGAACAAAAATCGGAAGTCAGGGAAAAGAATCGGATTTGTAAACAAAACCAAAGAACTGGGTTATCAGAAGAACAAAAATCGGAAGTCAGGGAAAAGAATCGGATTTGTAAACAAAACCAAAGAACTGGGTTATCAGAAGAACAAAAATCGGAACTCAGGGAAAGGAATCGGGCTTGTAAACGAAACCAAAGAACTGGGTTATCAGAAGAACAAAAATCGGAACTCAGGGAAAGGAATCGGGCTTGTAAAAAACCAAAGAACTGGGTTATCAGAAGAACAAAAATCGGAAGTCAGGCAAAGGAATCGGACTTGTAAACAAAACAAAAGAACTGGGATTTCAGAAGAACAAAAATCGGAACTCAGGGAAAGGAATAGGACTTGTAAACAAAACCAAAGAGCTGGGCTATCAGAAGAGCAAAAATCGGAACTCAGGGAAAAGAATCGGACTTGCAAACAAAACCAGAGAACTGGACTATCGGTTGAAAAAGTATCGGAACTCAGGCAAAAAAATCGAATTTGTAAGCGAATCCAAAGAGCTGGATTCTCAAATACAAAGAGCAAAATCAGTAGAAAAGAACCGAATGTGTAAAAAGAAGCAACGTGCTAGCCTAAATGATGAAAGAAAATGCCACTTACGACAAAGAGATCGACTTAGTAAACAAAAGCAACGAGCAGGGTCGATAGAATCATTTAAGAAAATCGTAAGGGAAGGGCCTTTTACATTTGTGTATGTTGTAATAGAACTCTATACAAACAATCTGTTCGAATCTTCGATGAACATTTGTATAGTGTAGGTGTAAAGATTTTTGACTACCGCGTACTTAGTTTCGACAACCTCGAATATATATGTCAAACATGCCATCTAAAACTCATAAAAGGAAAGTTTCCATGTCAAGCTGTTGCTAACGATTTACAAATATATGAGTTGCCTAATAGTTTTGCCGACATTCGTAAACTCGAGAAAACACTTATTTCAAAAAGATTGTTATTCAAAAAGATCACCATCATGCCTAAAGGCCAATCGCCTAAAATGAAAGGATCTATATGTAATGTTCCCATACAAGCTGATGACATTTGCAACATTTTACCACGGGGATTGGATAATAATGGAATAGTTCAAGTTGCATTAAAAAGGAAAATGTCATTCAAATCTAATGTTCTTTTTGAAGCAGTAAGGCCAGACATTGTCAGAGGAATTTTGATGCACTTAAAACAAAATAATCCATTGTATTCTAATATTGAGATAAATATAGAAAACGTGCCTCATTGTTGGATCGGAGAAATAAGCAACACATTCGACGACGAGGTCCATTTTGTAAATGAGAGTCAAATTCCACTTGTCAAGACGGCTGATCAAGAAGAACAAGCGAATCCGTTAGATGAGTTTAGACTGACTGCTTCTGAAACTAGTTACGTACCTGACATTGCATATGCAGTCAATGATGATGCTAATGTAACTATTGCACCAGGAGAAAATAAGCAACCTTTGTCTATAATATGTGATGAAGATTGTGAATTACTTGCACACCCGTGGTTGTTTCCAACCGGGAAGTTTGGATATACTCATGAAAGAAAAGAAAAATTGAGCCCCTGTAAATATTTCAATCAAAGATTATTAAATTATAAACAAAAATTTGCTTCAGACTCTGATTACATATTCTTTGCCCAATCCCTAACTCAACACTTGAATTTGAATAGATCTATCAATATTGCCATGAAAAAGATTAAATCTGATGGCCTTACAGCAGGTCAAATTTCCCAAAATTTTAAGCAAAAAATTAGTGAACTAATAGCTAATGACGAAGCCTTCACTTCATGAACACCTTAAAAGGAACTCCTGCTTATTGGAAAAGATTTCTTTTTGAAGTACTAGCCATGGTTAAACAACTGGGATTGCCAACTTATTTCATGACTCTTTCTTGTGCAGATCTCAGATGGAATGAGTTAGTGAAATTATAGGGAAATTAAACGGCATGAATCTAACAGCAGATGAAATTTTCAAATTTGAATTACTTTGAGAGACAAAAAATTCTGAACAGCAATCCGTTCTTTTGGCTAGACATTTTCAATACAGAGTGGAAAATTTTTTTAAGCACATAGTATTAAACGGACCTTTTGGAAAAGTGATTCATTATGCTATCCGGTGGAATTCCAAGTACGAGGTAGCCCCCACGTTCACTGTTTACTATGGGTCGAAATGCACCTATTTTGTGCGAACAAAATAAGGGTGAATATGTTGCATTTGTAGATAATGTTATCAAATGTGAAACTACCCGAACAGCAACACAATGATTCTTTGTTTGATTTGGTAAAAAACATACCAAACACATAGTCATTCCAGATCTTGTCGAAAATATAAAAATGTTGAATGTAGATATTCTTTTGGTAAATTTTTTACAAATAGAACACGATTAGCTGAGCCTATTTCTGACGACTTCACAGAAGAAGAGAAAGTTGTAATGTTGAAAACAAGGAAAGAGCTGTTAGATAAAGTTAAAAAATATATCGATGAAAAATTTAAATCCGAGGTATCGTAACATGCATGACGCTTCAAAAGAAAACTTCCACCCGCCTAAATCTATTGTGGAGATATTAGAAGTGTTAGAAATTGAAGAAGCAGACTATTATCGTGCGTTAGAAATGTCACCTGATAATAATTATCAGATCCATTTCAAACGAGCTCCTGGTTCCTGTTTCACGAATAATTATTTTGGGATGGTTTACTTGCATGGGAAGCAAACATCGATATACAACCTGTTTTAGACTATTACAAAGCTGTAGCTTACATGTGTGCATATCTATCGAAGTCAGAGGACGAATCGTCTGAAGCAATGAAACAAGCAGCTAAAGAAGCATACGAAACAGGACAAAATGCTTATGAAAAAATGAAATCTGTATCTAAGGCTTACAGAACACACAGGGAAATGTCCATTCAGGAAGCTGTTTCTATTGTTTTACCAGAAATTTGGTTACGTAAAACATGTCCTGCAGTAACCTTCGCAAACAGTAACCTTCCTGAAAATCGGTATCGAGTTTGTCGAAGCGAAGAAGAAATAGCTAACATGCCTGACAACGAAACTAATATTTTCAAAAGAAACATGTTGGACCGCTATATAGACAGACCAGACTTAACTTTTAAGAAAGCAAAATATGCAATTATGGATAGTATCTGTTATGCTGAATTTCTGTCTAGTTATATCTTAGATGTAAAAGTCCTTAATGATGACGAAAATGATTGCCAACCAGAAGTTCTTGAAGATCTTTTGTTAAGTGAAGAAAATATGCGATTACCAGCTTCTGTTCCACTTATGTCATCTAAAGAACGCCTAAAATTGCGAGGAAGAAAATGCGTATTAAGATACCATGTACCTAACAAAATAACGAAGCCAGAAGCTTACGCTCACCACATGTTGTTCATGTTTTATCCTTTCAGAAATGAAACTGAATTAAAGGATGCACCTTCTGGAACATACACAGAAAAAATGTTAGATCCTCGAGTTTTAGACATTATCAATACAAATAAACAAATTTGTGAACCTTACAGCGAACTAGTTGATAATGCATTTGTTCATTTCAATGCAAACAATGCTAGCGGGTTAGATGCAACTGGAGAACAAGAAAACGATTCTGTAAGAGATGAGCTTGAGCAAAATGCAGATGAAGATGAGGAGAATAATGATGTTGACGAAGAAACTATTAGTGGAGCACCAGCTTATGTGCCAATAACTGTTTCTGATGATGAAATGAATGAACGAATACGTTCTTTAAACAAGAAGCAGAGAGAAATATTTGACTTTATCAATAAATGGGCGAGACAAACAATGAAGGCATTACAAACTAAGAAAACATCAGAACAAAAGTCTTTTCAAATATTTATTACTGGAAGTGCTGGCTGTGGAAAATCTCACTTGCTCACAACAATTAAACTATATCTACAAAAAGCTCTATCCTATGGTTCGGGTGATAACAGCAAAGAAAGAATGTTAATGCTTGCGCCAACCGGAGTAGCGGCTGTAAATATTGATGGATCAACTATCCACTCAGCTTTAGGTATATTACCAGATCGGACAAGTGGTAAATGTGTTTCCAAGTTGAGCGACAAAAAAAGAAGTTCCCTTAGACAGAAGTACAGTGAACTTAAAGTAATAATCATTGATGAGATATCGATGGTGTCAAACAAACTACTTCTGTATATTCATCAGAGATTATGTGAGATATTTGGTTGCACTGAAGATCTTCCGTTTGCAGGAATATCAGTGATTGCTTGTGGTGACTTTTATCAACTGCCACCAATTCAACAGAAACCTGTGTTTGCAGAATTTAATGATCATATGTTAAATATCTTTCATTGCTGGCGATATTTCAAAATTGCAGAATTGACTGAGGTTATGAGACAACGAGGAGACACAATATTTATTGATTTATTAAACAACCTCAGAGTAGGTTTGCTTACAGATAAAGATAAGGCAATATTGCAATCCAGAAAAATTGAGAAAGATGACCCTACCTATCCAACTGATGCTATTCATATTTGGGCTGAGAATGCTATGGTTTATGAACATAACCAGAGAAAATTGCAAGAACTTCCAGGTATAGAATACAAAATTGAAGCCATCGATAAGTTGCCCGAGAACATTACAGTTAAAATTCTTGAACAGGTCTATCAGCGAAGTCAAATGGATACTGGTGGATTAGCTCGTAACCTTTCAATAAAAGTAAAAGCAAAAGTGATGCTAACTTCTAATATTGATGTGGAAGATAAACTTTGTAATGGTCAAATAGGAAGTGTCGAACATTTGAAGTTTGATCAAAGAGGTAACATAATTACTATTTATTTAAAAATGGATGATGATGACATAGGTACAAAAGCCACTAATGACGATCCTTTTGGAAGAGTTCATAACTTAGTCCCAATCAACAGAGTTGAAAAGGAGATAAAAATAAAAAAGAATAGCTTATCGTCACCAGTAATTAAACGACTACAATTTCCATTAGTTCTCTCCTGGGCTTGTACAGTACATAAAGTTCAAGGAAAAACATTTCCTAAAATAGTATTCAGTCTTGATATGCTTCGACAAAAACGATTTAATGCTGGACAAGTTTATGTTGCTTTAAGTCGCGTAACATCTTTAGCTGGATTGTATATTTTAGGAGATATTGATAAGAAGCATG
Source organism: Turritopsis dohrnii (assembly GCA_027922465.2). Lineage (NCBI taxonomy): Eukaryota > Metazoa > Cnidaria > Hydrozoa > Anthoathecata > Oceaniidae > Turritopsis > Turritopsis dohrnii. Next base: position 7,418 of record BQMF02000298.1, read on the forward strand.
TAACCACCGATCAAAGAGCAACTGCTGAGTATGAATTTATGAGAAAAAACCTAGCTTTAAATTATACAAGTTCAGAAAGCACAGAAGACGTCTTGTCTATTTCATTACTTAACGTTCGTTCTCTTTCAAAGCACGCCATCGAAATCAAGCATGATAATGAACTTATGAAAAGTGACATAATTTGTTTCACTGAAACACAATTAACTTCCCACACGGATACTACACAAATACAAAACATTTTGACTCCTTTATTACTAGAATTTAACAATACTAGTGCTGACAAATTCTCAAACATTGCATTGGGATATCATGTTGATATCACCTTAACCAATACTATTTCAATTCCAGGAGCATCCCTTTACACAGTGTGCAAACCAGGCTTTTTTCCTCTGAATATCATTCTTTTGTATAGAAAAATCAGCCTACGTCATGCAGACTTTTTGTATGTTATGCAACACTTACGTAGTCAAGTTGATGAAGTTGTTCATATAATTCTAGGAGATTTTAACATAAATACTTTTCAAGCAAACTGTAACTGGTTGCATGATTATTTAAACGACGATTATGTACTAATGAATGACAGCGCAACTCATATTTCTGGATCACTGATTGATCATGTTTACATCCACAAGGAATTTGTCCAAACAACTAATGTTAATGTTTCCATGCGTTTTGTTTACTATTCCGATCATGACGCAGTTAAATTGACGATAAAAAGCTGCGAAAATTTTGATGTTCACTGAATAATTTTTTTTATCCTTAAAGCATTGCAAATTGACTCTTAAAAGTCAACAAATTCTGAAATCTTCAAAACCTTAATTAACGCCGTTATTTTTAATAGAAAAGTGTTTATGTGGAAATTTGAGGATCGCAAAAAGAACTCACCCAGTTTGGTTTTATTTTTTTCAATTAAAAGCGTGAAAATAACTAACTGGTTAAAACATCCTATCTATTTCATTACTCAATGTTCGTTCGCTTTCAAAACACGCTATTGACATTAAGCAAGATAATGGACTTATGAAAAGTAACACCGAAACCCAATTAACCTCTGCCATGGACACAACACAAATATCAGACTCGTTAACCCCCTTTTCACTATCATTTAACAATACTAGTTATGACAAATTTTCAAACATCGCATTAGCTTATGATGAAAGTGTCACGTTAATCAATAGCATTTTCATTCCAGGAGCTTCTCTTTACACATTGGGTAAACCTTGTTTTTCCTCTAACCAACTGAATATAATCCTTTTATATCGAAATAATAATTTACGCTTAGTAGACTTTATATCTTATCCGACATTTACGTTGCCAGGTTGACATGGTTCATACAATATTAGGAGATTTCAACCTGAATGCTCTGCAAGGAGATAACACAGCGGTGCATGGTTATTTGAATAATGATTACAATTATTGAATACAACACTGCAACTCATATTTCTGGATCACTACTTGATCATGTCTATGTCCACAAAGAATTTGCTCAATCTACTGATGTCGGTGTTTCGACGCATTTTGTTTACTATTCAGATCATGACGCAGTGTGACGATAAATCAAAAAGAAAATGCATAGATACATGATACTCATTTTACTCGGTAATTAATCATTACTAAAAACCCTCTAAAAGGATATTTATCATTATCAATCATATAGACGCATCAAAACAAGGTGGGGTTGGATAGTTTGGCGAAATATATAAATGTGAAACTCGGGAAATGTGTATTAGCACCAACTGGGATTCAATAAAATGAAAGTAATATTCTTGTCGTTTGTTCTCTTGATCATATATCGGGCAGGGTTTGTAGTCATTAGTCGATGTATTTTTATTATATTGGGAATCAACGATAACAAAAAGGAGCAGTCCTATGGTAATACCTGTAAGTTACTTCCAAGTAATCAAGAGAATCAGACAAATTAGGTTGACGCTTATGTTGTTCGAGTTGTTCCTCCCTCCTCCCCGGCAAGAGCCTGGTGACAAGACAACCTCGTTAGCCAAAGGCATTGGGGCGAATGGGAGTCTGGGTTAAAGGGACTGGTACTTCATAATGGTCGTCAATTTCCCCACATGTTCCTTCATTACTGTGGTATCGAAAATATTGACACGAGGTAATGTCTTTTCATCTGTATTTTCTGCTTCTATGCTATATATAAAGAGGCTGTAAGTGTTGTTAGCAGTGAGCCTTTTTGTACTAACTAAAAAAATCGTCCATCCAAATATTACTGTGGGTCAGGAATGTTTATCTACAAAGTATTCATAAACAACATTTGCCAACCATGTAAGTTGCCAATTGAGGTGAAATTGTTTTAAGAAAGTGATAAGAAAATGAGCGTCAAAATCCTCAAAAACTTAAGAAAATCGTAAGAAAATCTCCAGCCTCAAAATTTCAAAATCATTGATTTTTCTAAAAGCACCTAAATTATTTTTTTTATAATAATATTATAATTACATCTGCCAAGTGTTGATAATAAAATGAAAAAATAACATATAATTTTTCAAGTAAGTTTAGTGTATGAATGGAAAAATTTAGAAAATAATTAAGAAAATCACAGCCTCAATAGTCATTTTCTTAAGAAAATTAAACCTCAGGTCAAAAAATGGTTTTCTTATATAAAAAACGTGTACTTTCGTTTCAACTTCAGGTAGAGTTTCAACTATAGCCAAATCTAGAATAGTATTAGAAATATGCCATCATTTTTTTTCCAATTCTTTTGTGATGCTTCAGCCATAAGCCTGAATCCCTTATTTTCATAGATGGCGAAACGAAGAAGTACAGACCTTTTGTGCTATGTTGAGAGTGTTTCTCCACAGAAAGCTAACAAATGTTTCAATGTTAGACTACAGACTTCCGCAGGGGAAACATCACGAGCTATCTGTTTTGATAAGGAAAAGTATCAACCATTCAAAGATAAAGCTGTGTCTGGTGAACCCCTTAAAATAAAGAATGCTGTTGTGCAGACACCTAATAAAAATGGAAACTTTGCTTCAGTTGTCATAAATAAGCGAACATCTTTAGTTGATGTGGATCCACTACAAGTATCCTTTTCAAAAAAGGAAGAAAACTATGTATATGTTAAATGTGCCGATGTTCAAACACTTGGTCAACTTGTTTGTATAAAAGCACATATCAATATTGATCACGCTAAAGTAAATATCATAACATCTGGTTTTCGTGAAAGTACGGTGATGAATGGCGCCATCTTATCTGATGATAGTGGCAACATAAGGCTTTCATTATGGGAAGAATGGGTTCCATTCATTAAGCAACAAGTGTCCCAAGGAAACAGTCATTTTGAATTCAAGAATCTTTTTGTCAAGGAATTCAATGGTGACGTAGAATTGTCAACAACTGCAGATACTACACTCAATCCTGTTGATGCTTTTCAAGTGAAGCCATTGGAACTTCAAGAGGAGGTTTACCATGTAAAAGAATTCGATTCTATTCGGGATGTTGAATACCAATATATCTGTGCAACATGCAAGAAAGGTGTACCAGCTGTTGAACAAGAATTGGTTATTTGCAATACGTGCAATTCAACAATGAGATCAAAAAATCTTTCGAAAAGAGTTTCTATGAAAGTGTCCTTTCCCAATATTCAACAACAGTTTTTGCTAGATGCTGAACAGCTCAAACCATTCATAAACCATATTGATCCTACAAGTTTTAAAACTGATAAAGATGAACTTGTAATGAGCATGATGAAAATACAAAACTTTTTCTTGGTTGTGCAAGGTTCAAATGTTACTTTGAAGAAGGTAGATGGCTATGGGGACATGTCACCTGATAATTTCGAGGAAGATGAACATTCAGACCCTAATTGTTTGTCTGATCTTAACTCTTGAGAAACATTTTAGAGATGGATGAGTAGTTTTATTTTGTTCTTGGTCTTGAATACATGCAGACCATATATATCTTTGTTATTTTGAAGTTTATGATTTTCTTCTCTATGTTATTTTTATATTCTTTTACCATTTTTGTTCATCGGTTTGTATCCATACAGCCATGTTATTTTGATATTTATATATCTTTTCATTGATCTTGTCTTTTTCTTTTCTTTGGTCTTGAATACATGCAGACCATAATATCTTTGTTATTTTGAAGTTTATGATTTTCTTCTCTATGTTATTTTTATATTCTTTTACCATTTTTGTTCATCGGTTTGTATCCATACAGCCATGTTATTTTGATATTTATATATCTTTTCATTGATCTTGTCTTTTTCTTTCGTGTACATTTAGTACCCAAAAGTAAATCTCCAAGAATGCATTACTCTCAACTTTGCCCAGTTCGTGTATTTGTCAGAACTGTGAGCTAGGTGATCTGTATTTCTTTGTGCCAGTCAGCTGATTTATTCATTTTGTGGTGTTAGTAAGTCAGGGTTTAATGTCAGTGTTTAAGTTGCAGTTCTGCGCCCAGTATCCGACGCCTTCAGAAAAACAGCTTTTCTACTTAGCCCGCTTGGAACGCCCAACATCGTTAATTTAGTCTGATGCGTTCAAAAGTTTAAGAACGTTTTTTAGAGCAAGTTAAAGAATCCATACACACGTGTACATAGACTCTGCATTGAATCTTTTAAAATTTGCTTGGGTTATAAAGGTTAGGGTCACGCTACGACTCATATTAGATGATACCTTCAGGGGATTAAATTTTTCGAATTTTGGCCAACATACAGTCAACGATGGTTATCTGAAATACCCGCCATCTCGAACTTTCACTACATGTTTTTTTATATAAGCAATGAAAAATCCAAAATCAAGCTGGGATATACTTACGCCGAGATCTTAATAAGGCTCAATTAATGCTTCGAAGATGCTTAAAACAAAATTATTCAAAATTCGAGTGTTTGCTACAATATTTTAATGGTGAATCAAGGTCAAGTGTATAAAGTACGGTACTGTTCTCCTCTTTTCTTCTTTTTAGTCAAAAACATACAGGAAAAAGATAACTGTAAAGCATTTTTGAAGGCTCGGCATTATGCTTAGCATATGCTTAAAATTTCCCCTTATCCGAGCCTAGATGCTTATAAGCGCACTGCTTAGACAAAAAAAAACATGGATGTCGAACTATTTTCTCGGTCCCTTCAAGCAGCAAAATTAATGCACGCAAAACCCACTCAAGTTTGGACTCGCTAAAGGTAACTCGCATTAGAGTTTTCACCAGAAAGATTGATGGTGGAACCTTTTGCAACCTTGTAAAATTCAATTTGATAATTTGTTACATTGCGCTGACCTTCAAGCCGCCAGGCTCTTGTTTTTTTTCTTTTCGTTTATTTTTAAAAATAAACACTCCGTCGGCGAGCTTAAACGCTCTATTTGAATAGAAAATAAAAACTCCGAAGGAGAGTTTTTTTTCCTTGTGAATTGATAACATTTCGCATTTTCTTTAACTTTGAAATGGCATCTGAAAAAGCAAGCAAAAAACAAATTACCAAAAAAGCCTATTTACAATGGCCAGAAGAAATACGAAAAGATTTACTTGAAACATACGATGAAGACGGCACTCATGTTATTCACGTGTTATGTCGAATTTGTAACAAGAACGTTGACAAAATTAAAGAACAATATAAAGGAAAATTAATCGACAATGTTGTTAGTTATGGAGAAAAAGGTACTTCATGGATACTTAAATATAACGTCAAGAGACATTTTAAATCAGCTGGACATGAAAGATGTACAGAGATCATGTTAGGTAAAACCACCGATAAAAATCAACGGGGCTTAAAGTTTTGTTTCGGCGACTCCATTCAACAAGGTATTCGATCGTTAAAGCCTTTACTTCGTATCTCATTATATGTTGCAAGGAAAGAGCTACCGTTAAATCATTTTGAAAATCTGGTTAACCTTAATGTTGATAATGGTTGTAAGATTCCAATGGCGTACACAAACATAGAAGGTTGTAAATCCTTAGTGAGAATATTGTCAAAAGAAATTAAAGATCGTCAAATTCAATCGGTAAAATCAGACGGTGATTCCAAATTTTTGAGCTGGATGATTGATGGTTCAACTGTTGCTAAGAAGAAATTATCGTACGAAGGAGAGCTTGTTTATTTACGCACAGCACCATCTTACAAACCCAAAGAAGATCTGTGGGACTTTGTTTCTATGAAACCTTATGTGTCAACAAATGCCGATAATTTGTTAATCCTGAGTTTCATACTGACATCGATACTATTACTCAAACTCTCGTTGATGAAGTAGAGAAATTTAATCATTTAATTGTTGGTGCTGGGGCTGATGGGGCTTCAGTAAACTTTGGACGTAAAAATGGTCTTCTTACAAAATGGCAAGAACAAATTTCGCCTTGGTTATTTAAAGTTCATTGCTTTTCACATCGATTAGAGTTAGCCGTTGAAGATGTACTTGATGACACATATCCTCACGATATCGTCAGCTTTCTTGACGGAAATATATTTACATTTTCGCAACTCGCCTGCTGATTGGTCTGGATTAATGGTTCTTTCAGAAAACCTTGGGCTTCATATAGTTTCAATACCGAAACCTTTTGGTACAGGATTCGTTGCGCATGTTAAAAATGCTTTAGAGGCAATTAAAAACAACTGGGTGCCCCTCATTCTCTTTTTTTCCAATAAAAAGGAAACGAACAATTGTGAACAATCTACAGGCTACTTACAAAATTACTTCTTAAAGTATGATTTTTACATCGATTGTTGTGTCTACTTGGACATTTTAGAGCCCCTTTCTGTTATCTCAAAGGCTGTTCAAGTCGATAACGGATCATCGTTAGCTCAAGCTGCACACTTAATCGATAAGTTAACGCTGAAATTGTCTACCTTTGATACGATACAAGGTCCAACAGAGGTTGAAGCAAGAGCAAGATTTGCTGACGGCAGTTTTGATATTCAAGATGAAGAAATGCCAGTGCTTGGTAGAACCACCCGTCAACAACAGGAACAAAACGAATCCCTGAAAAAAATCACCTTAGGCTGTCGAACCAAACAAGAAGGATCTCATCCAGTATACACCGACTACAATGAGAGTTTTATTTTCCATGGAGTTACAGAACATTTTTTAACTTTATCTGAAAATCGTCGAAAGCGTGGATCAGAATTATTATGTGAATTTTTGAAACAGCGTTTCGGTGAATTTAATGATGAAGATTCGATAATGTCAAAAATTGGTTGGCTAAACAAATCTTCTTGGGTGTCTATGATAAAAGCTAACGATGACGCAAATAAACGCAAAGAAGCAGCCAAAGAATTAGCTGAATTTGGTGTTAAGGAATTACGGCATATATTAAATCATTTCAAGGCAAGAGCTTATTATTTTTAATACATTCTTGTTTCCTTATCTACAGACTAAAAAACATTACGTCACAAACATTGAGTGTAAACATTCCAACACATGTGTACAGCGTGATTTTCAACCATTAATGCTTAGTAACGCTCTTCTATTTAGCTCCTTATTTTTCGTGTTGTTTCAGGTACCGCTTAGTCATTATGAAGTATCAGAAAGAAGCGTGTTAGAAGAATTTCGCACTCTTAAATTTGATGCACAAAATGAACACTACCGTCGTATAACTGCTAGTGATTTCTGGGCAACAGTGTACCAAGAAAGTAGAGATAAATATCCAAATTTATTAGTGGTTGTTGAACTGCTACTTTGTATGCCTTTTAGCACTGCGTCAGTTGAGAGAGGGTTCAGCACGATAAGACGAATAATTACTGATTGGCATTCAAAGCTAGGACATGATGTTGTTGCTGATTTAATGCATATCTCAACGAGGAAGCCATACATGGAAGACTACAAGTTTCGTGAGGAGCTTATAGAAACTTCAGCTAAACGTTTCGTGGAGGGTGCCGGCAGTGATGACAAAGGGTTAAGTAAACGACGATTGAACAAGTTGATTCATGGGGACAGAAAGGAGCCTATGTTAGATAAAATGACATATTCCGATGAAGAATAAATAAATAATCGATAAACTGATTAATTCGTTTTATGTTAGTTACTAATTCACTTGACTCGTTTATGCTTTTATTTGAACAGTGTTTTAAAATTTTAAAATTAGTCTATTTGAACTTCGTTATATTTAGATAAACTTTTGTATTAAACTCATGAGCGATAAAAAGGGAGACCATTGATATTTATCTTTATATTATTGCACGTGATTTGTGCCACGTTTCTGTTCAATTGTTTGTCTCCAAACAAATAAAATTCTTTCCTTTACGAATACAATAACGTATGAAAAATCACAAACAAAACAAAAGTTATCTTTTATGGCTTCGTTGAATAACTTCACTTCGAAAATGTTTTTATTTTGGTAAGCTTAACACTTCCGTGGTACTAGTTTACTAGTTTACTTCCAAAATCGTCTACCATTCAACTCAGAGATTTGAAGTGACATTGATACAAATTTCCTCATTTGGACTCTCGACATGATTTTTTATTTGGACTCCCAGGACTCGCGTAAGGAAAGTAACGCGAGTCAGAAAGGACTCGCGATCATAGAGGTCGGATTTGAAAGCCTGAATGAGTATATTATGTCTTAATAATTCTTACAATTATTGTACTTTTTTAATAACAAAGATGTCTTTCTTATGCAATTTCTTCTTAATTTAATTTCTTCGTACATCAAACACTGCAGAATGATGCTTTGTATACGTCTGTTGGCTACTATATGAATTCTATCGACACCCATTCCTATCGATAAGTAAAAGATCGAAAATTATGTCAGCACCACCTTCCGACTTTTTTCATTCCCTATTTTGCTTAATCAAACAATCTGGTTTCTTTAATCTTAGTAAAAGAAATCAAAAATGCCTCGAAAATATATAAGTAAATCGAAAAAACACTGGACACAACAGGCTTTGCAGGACGCATTAGCTGAACGAAAGACCGCAGGAACTTCTCTTCGAGATCTGAGTATAAAGTATAATATACCAAAATCGACTCTTAATGACCACTTGAAGAAAGATATAAAAGTTCAAGGTCGTAAACCAGTAAGTACATTCTCCGTTGTCAGCCTTAATTGCCGTCAAATCACGCACGGGAAATTTAGTCGGAGAGGTTGTATATTGTATAAACAGTCGTTGCTTTCCCTTTGTATTTACCATAATAATCTTTGATTTATGTAGGTATTTTTCAGATGAAGAAATCAATGAATTGGTTGAAACGATCAATACATTGGCCGATCTCGGATTTGGCATGACTATGCGTGACATTGGTGAACTGGTATTCTCATATGTTGAAGCGAATGACCACGAGCGTGCAAAGAAAGTTTTTCACTATGGCGGTCGCATTGGCTATCCAGGTCCTGACTGGATCAAAGACAGCTTAATGAAGAAAGGAAATCTTTCAGCAAAACAGGCAACAACATTAAGCAACGCTAGATACGCAGCAACGAAAAACCCGTTTATCATAAACAATTTTTATGATATACTCGAAAAATCGATCGATGATCTTGGATTAAAAGACCGACCAGACCTCATTTGGAATTGTGATGAGTCTGGTCTACCACATGAACCATCGAAGTTAAAGATAATTTCAAGAATTGGAGGAAGCACCCTTTTGGTAAGTTCATACGCAATGTTAAAATCTGGATGGCTTTTCTATGATACACTATTCATAGGAGCCCTGTAAATTGAAAACAACTTTTATACATTGCGAATCCTTACCTTTTTAGGTGAACCCAGGTGCCGATCGTGAAAACACAACTGTCATGGCTGCATGCTCTGCTGCAGGAAAATACTTACCTCCGATGACTGTTTTTGAAGGTCAATTTGTTCAAACATCTTGGCGTCCAAATCTTGCGAAGTCTTTCCCCGATTATCCGTGGCTTTTCGCGAATACGTCTGGCTGGATGACCTCAGACACTTTTTATAAGTGGTTTGAGGAGTGGGAAAATAAGACACGATCTTTCAATGATGATGGTGACCTCGAGAAGAGACTTCTCATATATGACGGTCACCTTTCTCATATATGGTATGGCACCCTCGAGTTGGCACGGGCTCAAAGCGTTACGATCATAAAGTTGCCACCCCATACTACCGATCTTCTTCAGCCTTTGGACGTTTCCGTCTTCAAAGCTCTGAAAGCATACTGGGGAAACATCCTTTTCCAGCGTATGCGTTGTACAAGAGCTCGGCTTCCCAAAGCAGAGTTTGCTTCTAATTTGTGCGATGTGAATGTATGGAAAAAGTCATTCTCTGAAAGTAACATCAAGAATGGCTTTAGAGCATGCGGGATTTATCCAGTGGATCGAAAGCAGTATCCCACTAATCGTTTCAGCGTGACACTCAAAAGTCGGTACGATAAATGGGTTGAGGAGGGAAAACCAAACCTTACCGCTGAAGAGTTGGATACGATGATTAATGAAAGCCGTGACAACGATGTAGATGGTGAGGTGCAGCAAGGAGCGTCATCAACATCATCAACAACTGCTATTGCTCCTGCTGAATCGGTAGTGATTGACGGCCGGAAGGGTTCCATTATCAAGTACTTTGTTCCTGATGATAATCCAGGAGCCATGGAAAGAATCGACACGTTGGAGTCACAAAGCAACGTTTCTACTCCGAAAGACTTCAAAAGCATGGCATTAAAAAAGCTTGACGAGTTGCAGGCCAATAAACCGTCATGTGGCAAAGGCGGAAAACGGAAACGGGTGAACCCGTTTGGCAACATCGTAACATCCGATGAATCTTTCCAGGAGATAATGGACGATTTGAAAAGGAAAGAAGAGGAGGAAAAGAAAAAGAAAGCCAAAAGGGAAGCCAAGAAAGCAGCAGGAAGCAATGGAAAGGGGAAGAAGTCTGCCAGCAAGAAAACCGCTGATGCGAATGTCCCTGAATTCACGGACTCTGATGATAGCGATAGCGATTATGAGTTCCTGAGGGAAGAGCTTCCGAAAAAACAGCTGGTATTCCCGCCCCAAACCCAATGTGAGTCATTCCAGTATCTCTTGGATGTGTGGGACGACCTCAATCCACCTATCGAAGAGTCGGAGATCGTAGGGAAGTACTACGGCGTAGTATACTACGACAACAAAAAGAAACCACACTTCTTCATTGGAAAAATCGTCCGAAGATTTCTTTTTGACGAAATGGGTCCCACTGATTCCCTAAGTGTGGACGTCTTTAAACAAGCTTCGACATCGACTTCAACTATACTAGAGGAAATTCCTGCTCATCTTGGCCAAGATATCGAAAAGTACCCAGTCTACAACGTCATCTGTGGCCCACTAAAAGTTTCGTTTCTTCGTGGAGGCAAGTGGAATGTACCGGAGTATCCTTTGGCCTTTAAAACATTCCAAGCCGTGAAAGGACTCGACCGTAAGGAAGAGTATGAGCGACACTATCCGAGAGTTGATTCGATGGCTGAATGACACTTTATTCTTTTCTTTGTTAGCTTTTAGTTTTATCTTTTGTTTTACATACATGGTTCGAAAGGTTTACTTTGTAAGTGTTATTCATCTTATATAACTACATTGATATAATCAATAGTTTTATCAACTAAAGGAGCTAAAATGGATTTTCCTTTGAATAACTAGTCCTGTCCGATTTTTCCCCAGTTGCAAATAATGCTTAGCAGGGGTAAAAATCGGACGTCCGAGTTTTACCCCAGCGCTGTCCGGCTTTTACCCCAAACACCGGGGTAAAAACCGTACGCATAAATGCTCGATTATCTTAGACGCTGAAAGCCGTTGGTCAAAAGAACATTTGTGACTGTCCATGGGAAAAAAATAACATTGATTTATAGATTAATCTATAATTACCTATATTATAGATTAGATTTTATCTATAATCTATGTATAGGTAAAATTTTATCTATATTATAGATTATAGATTATTATAGATTATCTATAATCTATAACCTATAATCGATAATCTATAATCTATAACCTATAATCTATAATCTATAACCTACGTTCGAAATCAATAATCTATAACGTATAACCTCTGATAGAAAATCTTTACTCGATATCTATAATCGAGTAGTCCATGCGCTATATTTATAGGAAACAAGCTATAACAACTTTAATTACTTGCGAAAATTTGACTGTTGTCGCATAAAAGTTTCTTCGTTTTAGTTTGTTTATGTTTTATGTTTTCAATGCACCATTTTTCGGGAGTAAAAACATGACCAGGGACGCAGGTTAATTTTTATTTCGCGAAATAATATTAGCCTTAATAAAAACATGACCAGAGGCATCAGTCAATTTTTCTTTCGCGAAATAATGTCAGCCTTAATAAAAATTAAAGTTTTGCCAGAAACATTTTCTTGGTGAAACTAATTAGATCCTTCACATGATTTGCTATTTTCAGTGATTCTTTCGGGTGAGGTCAGCAGTTTCAATTTCCATCCTCACTCCAATCTTTGGGTTTCCCTGTGCCGTGCGATGTACCATATTCACGGTTTGGGTAACAATATAAACTAACGTACAACGTGTATCAGTTGCTCATTAATGGTGATGTCGCGTATATGTTACAGATATTCGGCGATTTCTTGAAGAAACTTCAACCACGTTTTTTCCGCCGCCATTTCCAACGCTCGAAGCGATGTATGCATGTGAATAGCAACTTCGCACCAGGCCTCTTGGATAAATTTTCGGGAAACGAAACTCACGAAGTTTTTCCAAGAGGCCTGGCGCAAAGTAGTGCTTTTACAATCTTCACGCCAGGTCGGATGACAGTACAATGGAGTATTATACGTCAGCTGAATAAAATAAGCACTAGACTAATTTTTAAAGATTGACATCGATGTAGATTATAGGTTACATAGAAACTATTAATTAGATTATGATTACTTGCTTCGAAAATTGACTCAAACAATTCACAAACAAAAATAATTTGCGACTGCAGCACGCTTTTTCCCTCGATAGGCTCGAAAATTTCTCTTTCCCATTATATATTTTACAATAAGAAAGAATTAAAAACTTCTTTCTGAAAGAAGCATACATCGTTTGTATTGTTGTGCAAAAAAGCTCATTAATTATTCATCATGTTATGCTTGTTGTTTGACAAGGAAGAAAAAAAAAGCATGTGTACACATAAACATAACTGGTGTTCGTATGCATTGCACGGTACTTCGAACATCCGCTTCGAACACTGTAATCTCAAGTGAGTTATAAATACACTCGAGTACAATTGGGTGGTTTCTATTTGAAGCATAGATTTTAGTTTGGTTTTCAACAAACTGTCTTTTCAGTTTCCTAGTGAATGTGAACCAGGTCGCCATGTCTATTTTTATTAATCGACAGATACTGGTGAAAGATTATTTTTGTTCCTTAACGTTAATATTGAAGTCTGTAAGGTAGAGAAAGATTAGTTTAATCAAAAAGAAAGTTTTTTTGTTTTTTTTTTAATTTATTTTAACGAGGCCGGGGGGAACTGACAGTGGTATACACTGATGTGGGCCTCCACCAGGAGTTCTCATCTCTTTTTGATTAAACTTTACGCCCTGAAGATTATCTTCAAAAAAGATAAGTAATTACTTTCCCTTGCTAATCAAGAGTATGTTACGCTGTCGAAATTAACGTACAACGTTTTGAACTTTGTTACACGTAACATTATGTCACAAATGACCGCTCTTTTAATGAACTAGACGTTTCTCCAAGAGGCCTGGCTGAAATAGCATTTTGACTCACAATAGGGCTAAACGGTATACAACATATATTATAATTATAGCATGTTTAATGTGCCAACGACATGATTAGCATAACTAAGTGTCTATTTCTTTAATGGTTTCGATGACGTTTCAGAATCTATAACCTGTAATAACTATAGATTATCGATTATAGATTATAGATTATCGATTATAGATTACCTATAATCTATAATCTATAGTCTATAATGCAAAAATATAGATAATTATAGATTATAGATTATAGATTATAGATTAGATTAATCTATAATTTCTATTGTTTTCTTACCTATAATCTATAATCTATAATTTGAATGTTATTCTTTTCCCATGGACGGTCACATTTTGTTCCGTCAAAAAAAACAGAAAAATGAAGCGAAGCAACAAAAATTGGCGGCTAGAGCGTGGTGATTCGTCAAATAAATTAAAGATTTGTGTATTTTGTCCGGTTTTTACAGTTCACTATATTTGGGTCGTTTTTCGATAAATTCTTAAACTTTGTAGAAAACCAAACTACTTCTAGAAAATTTGGAATTTCGCTTTACCCAAATAGTATATATCCAAATTTTCTAAAATTGCCTGGTTCACACAGAAATTGGCTTATAAGTTGAATTGAGAGTGCATAATGGAATTAACCAAAGAGAGTACATTTTTTTGTAGCTTTCTTCATCAAAACTGTGGCTTTTTAATCCATTTCTTAGAGAGGTTATACAATTTTTTGTTTCTTTCTGCCTAGTAGTGGCTTTGGCCTTGCAGGGAGCAACCTATTTAAAAAAAAGAATACTATAAATAGAGCCTTGGCTAGGACTGATGTTTTGGGGAACTTTGAAGCCTACATTAAAAGTGCCCTTCCAATATCCATCTATTCCCTTTCCTCTGAATACGTCCACCACAGCACTTTGATGCTAGTTTCCAGGCCCAAGATAACTTATAAATTGTGTTTTTTGTCATTTACTAGTTTAAGTGGTTTAGGACTTCTGTTCTATTCTAAAATCAAGGAAGAAAGAAATTCATGAAGCTTGAGATTGATCCAGGGTAAAGATGAATGATGATGTAAAGATACTTCTACCTGTTAGTTTATTTATCAAGAGACTTACAAAGAAAACAACGCAAGAGGCCGGTCATAACATTTATGTTATCGGTGTTTTGTTGTTGCAGTCACACCACAAAGCACCGATCAAACAAAAGAGGGCAACATCAGATCCTGATCCCTCCTTCAGCAGCTATATCAACAGATCCCTGACTGACTGGCTGAGGATTTCACCGGAGGGTCTGCGATTAGTGTGCAATGCACTGCACATCGTACTCATGGGCAGTCAACAACAGCTGTCGCTTATTATCCATTCCACCTCCCTCTTGTTAGTGGCTGTTCCATTATTTCCACCAATATCACATTGCAACAGAATTTAACCATCTCCTAGCAAAGCACATCTAAAGTTACTTATAAAAAACGTTTTTTGTACAGCAAAGTTGATTCAAGAAATTGAAGAATTATTGGCATGCAATTGGGTATGCAATTGGGTCAAGCTACATCAAATCAACAGATAGATGGCTTAACAACACTATGTCTCAGACATTCTTCAGGGGTTTTTTTGTATAGCAGAAGTTGATTTGAGAAATTGATAACTTATTTAGCTGTGAAGGTATGCAGATTATATAATATTTCAAACATGAACTGAGAAGGAATAATATAATTAATAATGTCGGATAAGTTCAAAAGGCTTGCAAAAGTATTAGCATCAAAGACTTGTGCTTACCTAGGCTTACATGTGCCACATTTGTTAACCATCAACTTTGCACGTCAAGAAAGTTCATTCAACTTTGGTATACCGCGAACTGTGACAGTATTTCTGACTAATATTTTCATTTACTTCCCCAACACTATCTTCGATCATTAACAATTCATTACAGTATTGAATACAGTTTTAGCAGATACTAGTAATTGTTACCATTAAATGATGACATTAATTAAAAGTCAAAAGTTTCAATGTCTAAAGTGTCACAAAAGTAACCTTTACTAAATTTAAAAGGTTCCATAGAAAAAAAAATGAAATAAACAACAATTCACCATTCATCTCAACTGAAAGCCTTTCTGCAGTAGTTGAATTCTCAACTTGTTTTGTATCTCTACAGTTTCATCATGTGACAAAGCGCCATCCACACTACTATAAATCATGCGGTAACAATAACTTACACATTCATTTTCTTCATGTCTTAAAATCTTTAGGAGTCGCATACTGTGAATTAGATTTCTGCATATTAATCGAACCGCAGTCACAAGTTCCGCTTCAGAATGTGCATCATCAACCCAAAAACAGAGGTCATGTCGAAAGCACAAAGGATGTTTAATGGTGGTCGGTAAAGTATCTTTGTGATTCTGAATATGATTTAATTTCAGATCTTCAATCTAAAATCATGAGAAATCTTGAAGCAATACTACTTAACTTGATTCAAAGATAGAATGCAGATCTCAAACTTACCAAATAACCAATCAACATTTTTGAGAAGACTTTATCATTACTCCAGATATATCTCAAGTCAACAACATTGTAAAGAGAAAACAGCAGTTCATTTGAGTGGATAATTAAAACCAATTGGGAGTTCTGAAAATGAATACTAGCAATACAAATGTCATCAACTGTTATCTTCTTGGATGAAATATCAACATCATCTAGCATTGTGGTATCACTTAAATTGAAAAATCGTTTCTCAAGTTCATTCAGCTGATAAGCTTGATGGTTGCATTGATTGTACATTAAAGATCCATTTTCATTATTGATAGACGAAACTGTGATCTCAGGGGTTTGCTGTTGCCAAAAAAATGGAGATAAATCAGTGATGAAATCAGGTACATTGTCTGAATCATATTGTTCTGTTGAGTTTTCACCAAAGTAAAAACATAAAGGACTGTTACTATTCAAGCACTTGCACTGACTTACATGGTAATTTTGACAGAAACAATCAGAAATTTTGAATAGATTATTTGGTAGAATAAATTGCAATCCTTTCAAAAGATCTGCAAAAAAATTAGCGTTCTCTGAAACGTTAGTCCAAAATACATTGTGATGACTAATAGGATGTGAACAGGGAAGAAATTTAGCTGACTCATCAAATAACCAATATGAATGGTGTCCTTGATTTTTGCTACTCATAATGGATGGTAATATCCTTTTAACGTCTCCAGAATGAACAAATAAACAATTAGAATCTTTTAAGTCAACTCCCATTGATTCAATATCCGCCAAATCAAATCTACCAAAAATATGCCACATATGATAAGAGATAGCATTGTTAATGACACCAGTTAAGAACTTAAATGAATCTGTTGCTCCAATAGAAGACCGAATCAGTACTCGATACCATTCCATCAAATTATCAAAACTAAAATAAATTTCAAGTTTATTTCAATCACAATTTACATATACCTTCAAACAGTTTCATTCCCAAACAAAAGAAATACCTGCTTAAAATTCTATGTTCTAATGGAAAACCTTTTTCCAGGATATGTATCAAGCTGTCATTAACAAGAAAGTTCTTTTTCAGTTGTCCTCTATATCCAGCTTGTGTATATTGAATATCATTGAGGTCAAAAGGCAAACAGTCAGTCAGGACAAGGCCTAAAACAAACAAAGGGAAAAAAATTGTCAAATTATGTGCTTCATGAGCAAAATAGTTACATTATATGACATTGGTTATCTTGACATGAAATTTGCCATACAGCAGATTTTTGAGCATGATTAAAAAAATTCCTAGAGTGCATGCACTTCCTTGAAAGAAAATAGAAAGATTCTTCAGGTGAAAAACAAAACTGTGTAGTGGAAATACCTACATTTTCAAATTTCTGGAAATCATTTGGCACACCCAGGTTTGAGTGCATATTTCTTACCCAGTATTTCAAGGCAAAAAATTAACAAACAATCATGTAGAAACCAAAATAAGATCAGTTCAACACAATGTATGGAATAATTCAATATTCCATCAATCAAATGCCATGATTTTCATGAATTTTACCAAAATTTTACCAAAATTCATGAAAATAAATCCACACAAGAATTTTGTTAACTGTGGATTAGCAAAATATAACCATATTTTATCTGTTCACATACCTGGTACATATTTTACTTTTGGGGCATGTCAGTTTAAGAAGCTCCCAAATGGTATGATATCTTAAACTCACAAAAATAAATCCTCCAAAAGTTTTGAAAATGGCTGATTCACGAAAACAAATCCTTGTAAAAATTAAGCACGTTAAAGGTATCTCAAAGTTGAAACATAAAAAACTTTGGTAGAAGCAATAAAACTGACCAACATCTGGTTTACTTTCATAAGTGACAAACCACTACCTCATTGTCTGTTTTTATCTTACTCTTTTATAGAAAGAACCCAAGACATGATGATCATAATTTTCTTTTAACATTTTTATTTGTCCCATCACCCAGCATCACAAAACTTTTTGAAATTGTATATTCTACCTTGTGCAACGCCCAGTCAATCTACAGACCAATCAAAGCTTTGCACTTCTTTGCAAGAGAATTATAATGAACTAGCCGCCAAGGCGGCGGCGCTCGCCGCCCATGTCCACCTGCTCTGTATCACTGTATCAATAAACGTCAAATTTCCTTATAAACGGCTCGTACAACCAGAAGCAGATTCGAAGTCACAACCTCTGGTAAAACCAATCTTTTATCAGTGTAACAATACACTCAAAACGTATAGAGAAAACTTCAACTTTTTATTAACTTTTGTTTTAAAAAAGTTACGCGCTCTAACATGGGTGCTATCAAATGTAAGGGGGGAATGGTTTCTCTTCTTAAAAAGATCACACGGGAGGAGAGAAGAAAAGGCACGTGCTAAATGAATCAAGTGAATAAAAAAAACATTAGATCTGATATAAAATAAAATAGATTAAAAGAAATCGATTAAAGACAACTATTATGACAAAAGCAAAAAAAATATTTTGTTTTATGATATTTTTTTTTTACCTATAGGTTTTTAAACATTTTGATTACTCGAAAAAAAAGTTCACCCGTCTCAGACAGTCAGGCAAGGATACGTTAGGATACACTGGCAAACTGAGATGCTACCACGTTCTGCCATGGCTGCTTTTTGTCCAAAATGTTTTATCAGTTAGTTTCTTTGTATTTAGTTGATGTATTGTTTTCAAAGCCAAGTCAACGTGGAATATAAAACTAACAAAATAATAAAAACGAAACGTTATTCCTATTAGTTCATCAGCCAAAAAAAGTCACGTTCGATTGGGGTTGCAATGTATTTGCTTCGAACTCACGTCGCACACAAAAAAAGAAATAATTTCGCTCACAACTCAATCTACCATTTTGCGTGACTTACAAACAAACGAACAAACAAACAAACAAACAAACAAACAGAGAATCGGCTATTAATATATAGATGCGAAAAAAATGATTAAACAACACAAAAAAGATTTTGAATCAGATGAATAACGGATTATCAGATATTTTCATATCCACTCTAGAAATTTACTTTTATTTTTGTTTTCACTGTTGTTAAACTTTTTAGTTATCAAGGAGACTTTCTTACCAAGGCACCATAAAGATTCTTAGAGCAAAGAAGAAGTAACAGGTATCTCCTTTCAAAAGTACAAGAGAACAAAAAAGAAGAACTTTAAGGATAGTCTCTAACCTCTAACCTAAATATTTTTTTTTAGCATTTCCTATGTAATTTTTATCATAGATTAAGTTTCTGGAGTCAAAAATTTTAGTTTAGACGCCCTTTTCCAAAAATGCATTTCTGTGCCCTATTCAACATTTTTTAAATAAATATCTTTTGTTCAAACACTTGATCTTTTCAGAAGATTCAATAAACGTTGCTGATCCTTTTGTATTTTTCTTTCAATCATGCGTCATTCCCTAATTTCTATTCAGATATTTGTAAGGACATTTGATCTTTGTAAAAACTGAAATTGTTGATATCTCAACAACAGTTATTTATATAGCTGTTATTCTGACTTTGTCCAGCTCCCAAGTCCCCTAAACATCAATCAATGTCAATGGAATGACGTTTATTCGAACCAATGGAATCTTAGGGAAAAAAGATTGCCACACTTTTTGTCTAAAGGCTGAAATACACGATAAGTTTAATTGGACCAATAAGTTGCATATAAAAAACTTATAAGTTTAAATGTAGATTGGCAGCTGTTTACACGATCAGTTTAAACTTATCTGTTGAAAAGAAAAAACTCCTCTTTTCGCTATGGATATCAATGAGCGCAGACGCATATCAGTAGCTTTAGTAGCTATTAGCAGCAACGCATATCTTTGAAGAAAATAATAGGGTGAAAAAACGAATAAAACTAGTTACTTGGGTGAAGCCCTGACCTTTAAAAAGAAAGAAATATGGTGCTTTTAATGCACTTCTTAGCCAATTTCGAATGGAAGATCCTACAGAATAGACATCAGAGCTTTTTCCATTCTTCAATGAATTTTTCTGTTTTTTCTTCCTTTTCTGCTTTGCTAGCCATTTTCAAAAGGTATGCTTTCACCACTATACTCAAGTCTCTCAACACATGTTTCACAAACACGTGGCTGGTAAACAACATCACAATAGAGCTTTTGTTAATTAAATTCAAATTCAATAGAAACAAACGTCCAACTAGTTGGCCAAAGTTGAACATGTCCAACTTTTTAAAAAACTTATAAAACCAGAAAAAATTGTACGTCTTTGCTGTTTACACGATCAGTTTTTTTATGTTACAACTAAACGGTCCAATTAAACTTATCGTGTATTTTAGCCTTAACATTTCGTAACAGCTGAGAAATTTACAAATAATCGAGACCGATCATGCATTAATACCGTGTTAGGATGTTAACAATGATTAAACAATGATTGTTAAAGATTTATTGCTTTCAAAGAAAAAGTGAGGCAACCTTTTGTTAGTGACACATACCTTGTCGGGAATAAAAAAGTGCATGTGCTACATATCGCAACCTTATTTGCATGTGCTGTCGTACTGATTTTAATTGAGTTGCATGTGCGATCTTAAAAATTTTCTAAGGGGTATTTAATAGATAGATCTAGAGGCAGACAAACAATCCAAAACAAATTTAGACAAACAAAACAGATTTTATTATCTATAAAATCTTTTTACATTACTACCAAATTAATGGTCTTTATTATTCTTCCATTGACACATCAGTGTCTTCATCACTTTCTTCATCATCATCATCATCATCATCACTCACCACATCAACAACAGTAGGAATAACTTGTTGTTTGTCTTTTACTTGTCGCACTCTGCGTTTTGCCGTATCATACTTTTCACTTGCTTTTCGGATTATATCTTCTCTCTCTTCATTCGTCCACAGTTTGTCATTAATGTTAATTAACATTAAATTCTCCATGGTATTGTGTGCCAGTGAAAGTCGCCGATCAGTCAGCAAAAGCGTCAACAATGTAAACGCCCGCTCAACTGACGAGTTTGATCCTGAAAGCACCATCACCAATTCAGCAATCAAGCAGATATTTGGGTATTCTTTCCGCTTATATAGAAGAACTTTTTCCCAAAACTCATTTGCTTCTAATCCCCGGTAATTTGCTGTTGCAAATATTCTCAAAAGGGCAATTTTATGACCTTGACCATTATTCAAATGTCTAAAAACCTGAAAACGTAGAAAAAAGCATACATTAAATTCTTTCTTTCTTTTAAATCGCGAAGGTTTTTCTCACTCAAAAAGGATTTACTTGGTCATTCACGAAAGTTGGTCACTAAAATTTATTAAGTTTATTTATTATCCCTAATTATTTTCTCTCGTGAAACTTTATCCCCGCGAAAGTTTCTACGAATAGAGTGACAGTTAAAATCGGTATTGAAGCTACATGCTAACACTTGAAGCCTTGATCTGTATCGAAGGAACCCGAATGAAGACTGGCGGGTCTATTTGGAACTATGCCACTGATAAAAAAAGTAAAATACCAACCTGATGTTTTGTAACGGAAGTTGTTCCATCAATAAAAGACTTCGCGTTTATCTTTGCAGATCCCTTCAGTTGGGTATTTATTTTAGATTTGTGTTGCACTATACTTTTACCACAAATACTTTACCATTTTCTTCTTTTTTCTCGCAACCAATTATTGCGTTCTTACCCCATGAAATAAAAGTCGAGTATTCCACTCTATTTCCTTTCTTTTCTACACTTGCCATTATCAAAATGTGAACAAGACAGAAATAAAATGATGTTCTTCATATAAAATATTTCACATTCGGTAGAAGAAAACATATCGAATGTAGCAAATTTGTGTATTTTTAAAATAGCCACCTGGTTCATATTCACTTAGAAACTGGAAAGACAGTTTTTGGTAAAACAAACTAAAATTGTCGCTGCAAATAGAAACCATCTCTTGATGATTCTATTTTTCAGAAGTATTTTATTTTTAGAATTCACGGGAGATTAAAGTGTTCGAACATGTGCATGATTTTGTTCTTTTTTTGGTTAAACGATAGACATAAACATGATGAATAATATTAATGATTTTATTTCCACCATACAAGCAATGTTAAGTATCACGCATAGCAACTATCTACCTTTCCCTAGCAACTGGGAGAACGGATCTTACTGGTACCAGTTTTAACTTCAAAAACCTTGGTTGTTTCAGTAGTTAGGTTGAAATTTACAAGGAAATGTAAAAATTTGCATAGCGACGGTGCCCATTTTCCCTAGCAACGGCTTTATTTCACTAGCGTAACTGTTTTATTTACAATCCAGCAAATAATTGTTGCTCGTTGAAATTCCTTGAGTGATGTAAACATAAGGTAGCAAATTTCTTGTCCCTTTGACATAAAACAATAACACAGAAAAAGGAAACTAATAATATAGTTAATTGTTTTTGTTTTCGTATTCTTATTTTTTTCGAAAATAATTGCACGTGCGATACTTCGTTGTCGAATATCATTTGCATGTGCGATATTTCGCTCGTGTAAAATGTTTTGGACATGTGCCAGCATGTGCACGTGCGATCGCACGTGTTTCAGGGCAGGGTATGGTGACATATGGGGACCACATAAATTATAAATTTCACAAGAAACGGAAGGGGCTGAGGGAACTTGGAGCTTGAATAGCACATGAAAAGTCAAATTCGTTCGAAAAAGTTTTTGTTTTCGTATTCTTATTTTTTTCGAAAATAATTGCACGTGCGATACTTCGTTGTCGAATATCATTTGCATGTGCGATATTTCGCTCGTGTAAAATGTTTTGGACGTGTGCCAGCATGCGCACGTGCGATCGCACGTGTTTCAGGGCAGGGTATGGTGACATGGGGACCACATAAATATAAATTTCACAAGAAACGGAAGGGGCTGAGGGAACTTGGAGCTTGAATAGCACATGAAAAGTCAAATTCGTTCGAAAATTTTTTTCTTCTTTGGAGTTTATTTTTTATTGAATTAATGTGATAGATCAATAGATAATTTATTTAGTTTTCAGATAAAGGAGAAGATATCATGCACATACCTGCTCTTGCAGCTTGTGTAACAACCATCCAACTGTTCTTGTAAATCCTCCTTGGATAATCATAAGGGGTGCCCCCTTGACCTTTACATAAGGATACACATATTTTGCCACTTGCACACAAATGCTGTGATGCACTGACAAAAAAGTTACAAAGCAACTTTTGACAATTTTTAATGTGGGATTTTCCACCAACATGTGGAAAGTTAAAAATAACTGAGCAGAACTTCATGTTTTCAAAATATTGACACAATTGTGTTGCATCTACATTGTGCAAAACAGTCACATTGTCTCTACTATTGAGATATTCAACATTGGAAAATCCATCTGGGTCCAAATAGATTTTCTCTTTTGGATCTAATGATGTTGCATAAAACTGCTGTGTGTTCACACTTCTGACTAATTGTTTGGCGAAAGAAAAGTTTCCTTCCCCAACAATTAGAACAATATGCTGATCACAAACTCTGCAAGATGTATTAAGAAAATTGTCACGGATGACTTCTTTACTTCTCTTTGCCATATTTTCTGGACTTTATCTGAAAATAAAATAATAAATTTCTTATGAATTTGCTTTGGAAATACAGATTTGATATCATCTCCATAATAATATATTATATATAATTGTTATATTAACATATACCATTATAATATAATCGTATTTTGGAATTGCAATTGCAAATAGGATAAATCACAAGAATCAGAGTCCCTTATACACATGTGCAATTTTCTGCAGTATGACAAACAACAAACTGTATCTGAGACATGTCACTATAGCAACTTGTCACCTCTTTCTGTGTTAATACTACGTGAAAAATACTACAAAAAATACAAAAAAAACTACGTGAATTTCTCCGAAAAGTGAAGCTTGAAAAGTGAAGCTACATGTTGTTCTGTTTTATTATGGTTCGCTCTTGTTCATTGTCTTGTTTGAGCTGGTCTTTGGTTGAACTTTACGTATAGTCCCCTCCCCCAGTCTAGGTGATCATGGGCTTTCTAGCTCAGAGAGGAAGTGTGTTCAAAGCGATTTTTGAAGCGAATATAGTCGTAATGTGTCGTTTTGCAGCAATTGTATTCTAACCATTATAAACTGGGGTAATTTACCCCTGACTAAGGAGCAATAATTGAGGTATAAATTAAAAATGGCATGGTATATATTGAGGAGGGTATGATGGGGCACAAAATGTCTCATTTTTGCAATCACTCCATTAGCTCTGGAACGTTTTGGGGAAGTCGCAAAATGCTCTTCCCAGTTTAGAAACTGATTTATATAATTTTTTACCTAAATAGATGACACAGCTTGTTGGGATGATCTTTTTTCCACTAATCCTAAAATTAAGATACTTTCTTCCATCTTGATATTTTGGTGACGTGTACTAAAATTACATGACTTCAACATTGTTTTTAGAGGATGATCTAAACAGAATTATCGGCATTTAAACAGGTTTTGTTAGCCCTTAGCCATTCATTCAGTAATCTAAGATCATGATTAACCTGCTTATTAAGCTTTTTTAAAGAGCAGCTGCAGTTGAGAAGACAGCAAAATGAATGATCTGAGAGTGTTTAATGCAGAGATTAAGATCATTAGGAGAGGTCCAAGGACTGAACCTTGGGGTACTCCATGTTCCGTTACAATATTACCGGAAGATTTGCCATTTATTGTGACAAATTGCAACCTATCCTTTAAATAAGACTAAAAAAGAAAGTTGGCTGTACCTCTAGTGAAACAATTTTTGCAGCAGGATGGAATGTTCTACAGTGTCAAAAACCTTCTTTAAGTCAATCAAATCCCCCCTTATCAATATACACTCACAAATTAAGGATAGTCTCTAACACAATGTTAATTTATTTATTTATTTATTTATTTGGTATTGTTTTACGTGGCTAGCCTCACTCAGTTGCTATTGCATCTGCTTTCCAGGAGGGGCCACGGCTTAGGTTGGAGGCTCCAAAGTATTTGACACAAACATGAGTGACACAAACCCAATCAAGGACCTGTGCTCTTCTGGATGACCTCCTGCAACACCCGATGTACATCTACCCAATTTCCCTCACATGGCATGGGTCGACCCGGTGCTATGGTACATTCACCCGCGCATGCTGAATCGCCGCCAAGGGGAATTGAACCCCGATCTCTCGCATGAATTACGAGAGTGATAACCACTACACTACGGTGCCACAATAAGTTTTATGAAATATCACAGATACTTTCATTTTCCCCTATAAGAGTCGGCAAAGTCAGGATAACAGCGAAAAAACCATTGCAGAGATATTGACAATTTATGTTTTTTCAAAGATCAAATGTGTTTACATAATACAGAACACATCCGTTAATTCGAATGCAGCTTAATTCGAACATTCTTTATTTCGAACAAAATCTTCAGTCCCTTGAGTTTTTTTTTTTTTTTTTTTAATTAGTCGCTCAATACAAGGTTTAAAACCACTAATGTGTATTGAGGTACAAGGAGGAAAGGTAACGCTGGACAATACATTTAAAGTGTTGAAGATTATAATGAGAAGGAAAAACAGACTGGGGTAAAGAATTCCAGAGAGTGGAGGAGCGAAACTTTGTTGGTAAAAATTCTTTGATGATTTTGGGATGCTGACAGTGTGATCATGGCAATTAGATGAATATCTTGTGTTTCGCTTGAAAGTCTTTAATGCAGGGATGAGAGAAGAGAGCTCAGTTGAACATTTTCCGTAAAAGTATTTATAAAAGAGGCAAAGAGATGCCACAAATCTGCGATGGGAGAGTGTGTCAAGTTTACTTGCAAGTTCATCACCTACAGCATTACAGATTCTTTTCTGGATATGATCTAAAAGATTTAGAGAATCAGAGGGTGCACCACCCCAGATATGGCAACAATACTCAATACAAGGTCGAATAGTAGATTTATAGAGGTAAAGAATGGCATCAGGGCTGAGGTATGCTCTTGCACGAAGAAGGAAGCCCACCTTCATCGAGGCTGACTTAGCGATTGCCTCAATGTAGGAGCGCCAGGAGAAGTCCTGTGAAAAAGTGATGCCGAGGAGACAAAAGGAGTTGTTTTCTTCCAACTGGGTGCCATTCATGGAAATTGACGGTAAAAAGGGATCTTTAGTATGATTTACTGATAGAAGTTTCGTTTTTGTGGAATTGAATGTGACCAGCCATTTCTCTCCCCACTCAACTATAGATTGCAGATCAAACTCAATTTCGCCTGCCATTTCTACCTGGCTGAACAAATCTGATTTTGGAGTACAGGAATAGATGGTTGAATCATCAGCATAGATGGCAAGCTTGGAAATAATGTCATCAGGTAGTTCATTGATGAAAAGAAGAAAAAGGGTTGGCCCAAGGACAGAACCTTGGGGAACACCTGCATTGATGGAATGTGTCGATGATGATTGCCCGTCTAAAACAACCTTAAGCCTACGATTACCAAAGAAGGAACTCCATATGCAGCAAGCTTTTTCAAAAGACCAGTATGCCATACTTTATCAAATGCCTTGGATATGTCAAGAGCAACAGCTCTTGCCTCCCCAGATTTATCTAATGCAGTGTAAATTCTATCAGTTATCACTGTAAGGAGGTCAGCAGTTGAGCGTTGGGAGCGAAAGCCATATTGAGAATCTGAGAAGAGGTTATTAGATTCAAGGTGATTAACAAGAGCATTATTGATAAAGGCCTCAAAAATTTTACTCATAACTGGTAGGAGACTAATGGGTCTGTAATTTCGTGGATTAGATCGATCACCATAATTTTTAAGGACTGAATTTACAGAGGCAAACTTCCAAGATGAAGGAAAGCAAGATTCAGCTATGCACTTGTTATATAGACGAGAAAGTACAGGAGATAATTCAGGTGCACACTTTTGAAATAGGATGACAGGAATTCCATCAGGGCCAGTAGCCTTAGAAGCATCAAGATTTGAAATGATGGAAGATATTTTAGCTGGTGTGATAAAGCAGCTATCCAGTACTTTATTAGTCCTCAAGGGAAATTCCGGAACAGCATGGTCAGAGTCATCAAGGGTGAGTTAGTACTGAAAATATTAGAGAAGAGTTCAGCTTTATCCTTAGATGATGATAAAACCTCTGGACCATTGAAAATGGGAGGAATGGATGACCTTTTATTGTTGGTGACACTTTTAATGATGCGCCAAAAATCTCGAGAGCCAATTTTTTGTGAAGAGATACGATTACGAGTTTCTTGTTGATATGTAGACTTTGCATTATTAATGACAGATTTGCAGTGATTTCGTGCTTGGTTGAAAAGAACCTTATTATGAGAAGGCTTCTCACGTTGATATTGATGAAAGTAAAGATTTCTGTGAGCGATTGCTGCAGCACAAGCAGGTGAGAACCAGGGAGAGGAGTGAGGTTTAACACGAAATTTTCTACTGGGGATAAATGCTTCAATACCAGATGTAAGCCAAGATGTAACTTCCTCTGCACATTTTTCAGCTGGATTTGAAAACACATTGTATCAGGGGACATCGCGAAGAAAGTCTCGAAAATTATCCCATTCACTACGTTCATAACTGAAGAGAGTGCGATGAAAAGGAGATTCAGAAGCAGCTTTGCAATTAAGAGATGTTAAGACAGAAACTACGCCATGGTCAGAGTTGCCAAGAGGAGCTTCACTAGATGCTTTACAGATATCAGGATTTGATGTTAAAAAGAGATCAAGTAGAGATGGAGATTGATCATCACGATCAGGAAAGCGAGTAGGGAAGTCAATGATTTGGTGAAGAGATTGAGATAGGGCAAAATTTAGAGTATGAATTCCTGAGTGAGAGATTCCATTTGAGAATTTGAGCCATTTTTCATGATGAGTTTGGTCTTATAAAGTCTTATATTTTGTGCTGTTAAATTCGAACTCCGTTAATTCGAAAATTTCGTTAATTCGAACAGTTTTTTCGGTCCCTAGGCTAAAAACACTCGTTAATTCGAACTTTTGCGCCCTATTAATCTACAACTGTAGTGAAAATGAAGACATTTTTCTTATGGTGGTAACATTGCTTTCAACTTTTCAATAAATTGTGCATTCCCAGTAAAATGAAGTTGGTATTTTGAGGCCTTCTTTATCAGCAAGATTAACTATTTTTCAGTTACTTCTACTTTGCAGCTACTTCTACTTCTACCTTAAGTACAATAAATCAGCAGCTCTTCTTCTACCCCAGAATCCATGACTTTGCAGAGCGTTCTGTTCTGAAATCAAATCAAACGCTCGACATTCTAATGTTTTTTTTTTCTTTCATTCTTTCTTTCTTGTTTGTTGTTGACGTGCAAGAAAGATGTAAGAAATTCTATCTGTATTCTTATTTTTCCCAATTATATATCCGATAATTCAAACGTTCGTTAATTCGAACAAATTTTTCGGTCCCTTGGGTGTTCAAATTAACAGATGTGTACTGTATCTGAATAGAAATTAGTGAATGACGCATGATTGAAAGAAAAACATGAATAAAGATCAGCAAGGTTTATTGAATCTTCACAAAAGATCACGTTTTGAACAAAAGATACTCAAAGCCTTTTTTGGAAAAAGTTCTTCTAAATTTAAATTTTTGACTCCAGAAACTTAATCTATGATGAAAATTACATAGGAAATGCTAACAAAGATTTTTTACTATTTCTTGAGCAAATAGGTTAGAGACTATCCTTAAGCTCATATGTGACGATTTAAGGGAAAAGGATAACAATCGCTTTTGAGATTCTTCTAAAATCGATTTTGGGATTAAATAATCGATTCTAGGAAATCGATTATGGGATTTCCAATCGAATGTTTAAGATTTCAAAGAATCTCAAAATTGATTCTTTGGAATCTCAAAATAGATTCTAGAATCTCAAAATCGATTTTTTAGAATCTCAAAATCGATTTTCTTGAATCTCAAAATCGATTTTCTTGAATCTCAAAATCGATTTGTGACATTCCAGGGAATTTTGATACAGAAACGGTATTAACTTGAAATTGTTCTGAAACATTAAAGTTAAATAATGAAAAAAGACAATTGTGACAGTTTATGGGAAAAGGATAACAACTCTAAAAATCGATCCTGAAAAGATCGATCTTTGGGTACAAAGATCGATTCAATATGATCGGAAAATCGATTTCGATTTCGATCCAATATGATCGAAAAATCGATTTTATTTGATCGGAAAATCGATTCTATGTGATCGGAAAATCGATTCTATGTGATCGGAAAATCGATTCTATGTGATCGGAAAATCGATTCTATTTGATCGGAAAATCGATTCTACTTGATCGGAAAATCGATTTTTATTTGATCGGAAAATCGATTTCTTAATAACATTAATTGTGACGGTTTATGGGAAAAGGATAACAAGCTAAATTTCGATTCTTTTTAAATCGAAATTTAGCTGCAAAAAATCGATTTTATGAAATCTAAATTTCGATTTCGATTTCGATTTTTAGAAGCTAAATTTCGATTTTTTAGAAGCTAAATTTCGATTTCGATTTCGATTTTTTGAAGCTAAATTTCGATTTTAAAAGAATCTAAATTATTCGATTTTAAAAGAATCTAATTATTCGATTTCATAAATCAGAAAATCGATTTCTTTAACCAGAATCGATGTTAATCATAAGAATAAGTGTTACGTAAATAAGATTTTGTTGTCATTGTAAATGTTTCGTTATAATGGGAACACTAAACCGTACATTTTGCTTTTTTGTGTGACCACTAATCATATAAAGTTTTATTGGTATATAGCCAATAGAAACAATGAAAATGTATATTCACTTTACAACAAAAAATTTCAAAAGTTTAAACGTCCGGCTGTTAACTTTTGATGGATGTCTCGCAACATGCTGAAATTCTACTTTCTTTCGCTTCTGTTTTGCATTAATTTTCGTGTTGACATACTTCTTGCAATCCGATTGGCTGGTAAAAGTTTCGCGGCTTCTTAACCAATAAGAATCCTTTTCGGCTTAAATTATGTAAATTCTAGATGTTGTTGTTGTACCGAATTCAGTATAATTACAGGTAGCACGCGTTAGTGTTTAATACTGAACTAATTATCTGGTTCTCATTCAGTTAGATATAAAAGAAACGACAGTTACTGATAAAGTTGTTAAGAATAGAAACCGTACGCTGTAATTCCTTTTTATTCCGTTGTTCGATCGCTATTTTGGTAAACTCCTTCGGGGGAAAAAGTTTATTATTTTAAAACCTTGTAATGTGATCTTCTGGTGACTTAAAGGCCAACCTCCACTTCTGCGATTTTGCCCGTCCAGTTCTGTGCATGTTCAGTGACAACTATTGCTCAACTTTGTTTGGCCGACGACGGCCAGATTTTGTGTGCTTGGAAGTTGGATTCGATTATACTTTTTTAGGCCACCGCGCGGCCATCTGGCATGCGAGTCAATCAAATTTCAAGAAAAATGCAAACATTGCAAAAAATTGTAAACATTGCGAAAAAAAAGAAACACTCAACACCTGGAGTTTCGTTATTAACTGGAAATTCAAATTTTTTTTAAGGTTCAATGGGGGAGAGAGACAAATGAAAATATTTTAACAGCTTTTGTTATACTCACCTTTATTTTAATGAAAGTATATAACCTGTTTACGTATTTTTTATTGTCTTTTATCATGAGACGAAGTCCATAACGGGAGCATTAGATTCAATAAAAGATCACTGACGACAGATGACCAGATTATTAAAACAAAACGATATAGAAATGTAAACTTGATGGATATTTTTCGGAAACTTTTTATTTTGATTTAGCGAAGTAACAAAGTCCCCCGGTCAAGAACCAAAATGGCGCATACCGATGTGAAAAATATAAACAAAACTTTTTAACAGCGATAATGGTACTCCATCTAGAATTCAAAAATCGATTTTTTTAGAATCTAAATTTCGAATTCGAATTTTAGAAGCTAAATTTCGATTTCGATTTCGATTTTGAGAAGCTAAATTTCGATTTTTTAGAAGCTAAATTTCGATTTCGATTTCGATTTTTTGAAGCTAAATTTCGATTTTAAAAAATCGAAATTTAGCTTTAAATAATCGAAAATCGAAATTTCGATTTAAATCGAAATTTAGCTTGTTATCCTTTTCCCATAAACTGTCACAATTAATCTATTTTATAATAATAGAATAACTACACCTCACATTATTGCATTTTTGTGTGATCGCTAATCATTTTAAGTAATGTGGGTATAGAAAAAATGAAATGAAATGTGACGGTTTATGGGAAAAGGATAACAAGCGAAAAAGCGATTTGAATCGCTTAATCGATTAAGCGATTATTTGAAGCTAAAAAGCGATTCTTTAAAATCGATTTTTAGCTTCAAATAATCGCTTTTCCGATTCACATGAATCGCTTTTCCGATTCTAATGAATCGCTTTTCCGATTCTAATGAATCACTTTTCCGATTCTAATGAATCGCTTTTTAGATTCTAATGAATCGCTTTTCCGATTCCAATGAATCGCTTTTCCGATTCCAATGAATCGCTTTTCCAATTCTAATGAATCGCTTTTTTGATTCTATATCACTCACTCAAGTGTTGATTAAAATTCTGATAAACATTTTCCCCCAAGGAATAAACCAAAATATCGATCGAACAACTCAAAAAAGAATTGTAAGGGACGGTTTCTATTGGTAGTAACTTTAAAACAAACTTTTTTTTCGTTTTTATTAAACTGAATGTGAACCATGTTCTGTTATGTGAACAGCGGTGGAACAACTTAAACACAAAAAAGAATTATAGCAGACGGTTTCTATTTGTAGCAACTTGAGAACAAACTGTTGTTTATTTTATGTCCTAGTGAATAAGAACCAGGTAACCAGTTCATTATTTAACACGAACGCGTGCTACCTGTAATTATACATCCGTCACATTGAGTTTTCAAAATAATGCTGAAGTCGCGATAACAACAACATCTTTTGAGAGTGTAGACATCTTTATCAATAAAAAAACTTTTTATTTTTATTTGGCAAAATAGCAATTAGATATAATACTCCCAGTTATGTTCCAACCTCGAAAACTGGCGGATGGGAATATGAAAAATATAAACATACATAGACGTTGAACGAAACGAAACGTAGTAAGTAGGTGAATCCTACTTTTCATATTCTAACAAAATACCGTCACTTTATTTTATTTATATCGTTTGTTATCAAAATCCCTTGGACGGTCACGTATATGAAACATGGAATCTACTATGTAAACAAACAATCTTATTACGGCGATAGCAACGATTTTTAGTTTTTATTTACATTTCTTTTTCGAAAAAGATTTTCTCTCTTGGCGCACATTTGTCTTTAAAATATATTTTGCAGCTCATGCAAGTATATTTCTTTTGTTATAAATTCTGGTTATTAATTAAGCTACGTTTACATTAGCGAAAGATCCAATCACGTTCTTTCCCCAGTATATTCGCCCGTTTCTCTCTGCGTTAAATTTTCCAAAAGTGGAAAACAGCCTTTAGTCTAAAAATAAAAATCTATTTCCAGATGGATGGTGTTTTTGTATCTATTCATATTATTGCGCCAGTTTTATAATGCCGTTTTTTCACCATTTGGTTCTCGTTTATAATCTGAGGTTTAATGCTTCTATTTTATTATGATACATAGAGAATCTACGATGATGAAAATCTTATTAACTTATTGACTTTATTCTTATAATTAACATCACTTAGAAACGAAAAAGTGGCCAATAGGATCAGAAAAGTGAAACGATTTATTTGGATCGGAAAAGCGATTCCTTAGGATCGGAAAAGCGATTCTTTAGGATCGGAAAATCGATCTATTAGGATCGGAAAAGCGATTCTTTAGGATCGGAAAATCGATTCTTTAGGATCGGAAAATCGATCTATTAGGATCGGAAAATCGATTTATTAGGATTGAAAAAGTGATCCAAAACTACAAAAAATCGATCTTTTAAAATCGATTTTTCGATCCAAATGATCGCTTAATCGGAAAAGCGATCCTGGATCGATTTTTAGGTTGTTATCCTTTTCCCATAAACCGTCACAATTGATCTTTTACTTGTGACAAGGAAACCATTTCGCGTAATAATATTTTTCTTAAGTTTGATTATGGCGTAAGAAATTCGAGTATAAGACACTTTTTAACGTAACGACTTAATGTAAAATTTTAACGTAATGAACCCTTACGCCGTGTTTCTCACTAGCAAAACATTTTCCTCGTAAGACATTTTGCTTGTAAGAAAACCTAACGTAAGAGCATATTACACGTAAGAGGTTGATTCTTCCAATTATGAGGTGCGCGATAGCGGTAGCACTCGCTGCGCTCCTAGAGTTAGGTCATATGCACTTTTAATCGCGCACGTAGATAGTCATTGTACAACTTTTAAAACTTTTAAAGAAGCCTTTATCACTGAATATTTTTTTGTTCCTCTCGTCTCCAAATAAAACGTCTATGTAATAATATGTAATAAAAAATAGTAATGAACTACATGTTTACAGTTACGTGCAGGTGGTATTGCATAATCATGTTGTTTAAATGAATGAACTACTTGAAGCATCAACGATGGAGAACCCATGGTGCTCTTCAATGCAATTTCCGATGGAAGTTTAAATCCAATTAAAAACATGCTCAACCTATTATATTAGTTTTCGTGCTCAATTGATAACGAAAGATAACTTGTATCTTAAGTGATCATTCCCCAAGTTGCTGTTGCTAGGGAGAACAACCACCATTGCTAAGGTAATTTTGAAATACCCTTCGTTATACGAATTCATTTCTTCACCTTACGAAAGAATATGAAAACATTAAGTGGTACTAGTAAGACTCCTTTTCGTGTTATTTCAGTGAAATTAAAAAGCATTTTAGTTTCCAGCTCCCTTTACAATACCACTGTTAAATGGAAGCTTAACCAG
The DNA here is from genome assembly GCA_027922465.2 of Turritopsis dohrnii. NCBI lineage: Eukaryota > Metazoa > Cnidaria > Hydrozoa > Anthoathecata > Oceaniidae > Turritopsis > Turritopsis dohrnii. The sequence continues at coordinate 41,341 of BQMF02000298.1, forward strand.
GATTTCCATAAAAGAAACTTGCGTAGCTTTTCCAACTGTCCATTGATAACTGCGAGAATTGGGCGCACTCACGCATGGGATAGTTTCGAAGCCCTGCTGAAACACAGCTTTCAGACGATCATCCACGTTAATCTATGATGAAAAACTGATGGAAACAGGTATTATTTTATTTAAGCGAAGGTGAGTATTTCAAAAGAGAACTCTCGCAACTCGTCAAGCCGACGTTAAAAAAAATGTTTCATTTGTCTCCTCCTGCATTCCTCCTTCATCCAAATATTAAACCTAAAAACATTATCGTAATGAAGTTACAAAACTCGTGACGATATGATCAATTTCGAAAAGTCTTTTTGTCAATTATAATGTTAACATTTTCTCCCAAGAGATTCAAAGAATAGCAATCCCGTCGAACAACTTAAGAAAAGAATTATAGTAGATGGTTTCTACTTGTGGTTGCTTTCAAACGATATCTTTAATCTCCAACTGAATATGAGAACAAGCTCATCAAGTGCAATTCAATACACGAACGGGTGCTGCCTGTACATGTACATTTCAAAAAGTCGAATAACATGGTCTTTAAACTTTTCACTTTTCAGATCTGGTGGAGGTGCAACAACAACCGCCTCTTCAAGAGCAGCAGTGTAGACGTAGACAATTATTATCAATGCAATAAATGCTTTTGGGAAACTTTTTATTGCTAGAAAAACATTTCCGTTTAATAAATAAAAGTCACTATATATTTGAATAAATTAGTGTTTATCATGTCATGAACAAGCGAGTTTATTATGACTAGGTTTCGATGGCTACAGCTGCTATCGACGGGCACTGTTTGAAATAACAATTTTTTATTTCTACCACAGTCGGGGGAAAGTTTCACAGAGGAAAACTTTTCGTCACTTTTCCCCGGCAAAATTATCACCGATTATTTTCGAACTTCAAAACACGGGGTATTATGTATCCGAAATATTATAAACAAACGATTTTAACGAAACCTATTAACGACAATCTATCTATGCCTCCCTTCATAATTCAAAAAAATCGATTTTGAGATTCAAAAGAATCGATTTTGAGATTCACAAGAATCGATTTTGAGATTCACAAGAATCGATTTTGAGATTCACAAGAATCGATTTTGAGATTCACAAGAATCGATTTTGGGATTATGAATTGTAAAAAATCGATTTATATATAGAAATCGATTTTGAGATTTAAAAATCTCAAAATCGATTTTGAGATTATAATCGCAAAAGCGATTGTTATCCTTTTCCCTTAAATCGTCACATATATATAATATAACACAGCATGAGAGGCACTAAGACCTTTCCGGGAATATAAACAATAGTATTTCTCAAGAAAGAGATATATATATATAAGTCTTGAATGAAGAAGTTTTTCAAAGTACGGAGATAGGGCGGTAGTTACTTGGATCCAGGGGAGAATCCTTTTTAAAAACTGGGATAACATTAGCATATTTTAGAGATGAAGGATAAATACCATCCAGTGCTCATGCAGCTGAGCCTGAGGGTTTGAAGATGGATGGTAGAACTTTTCACTGCATAGGCAGCTACAGAAGCTTTTATGAAGTATATAGTTTGTAGATAAAGGGATGTTATTAAGGACCCTGGGCCTTGTTTGTAGGCAAGGTTTATCAGAGTTTAGGCTTGCTCGTGACAATTAATGCTCCCAACTTATTTTTAAAACTCACAAAAATATTTTCACGACTTGTGGCCATGACTTTTCATGTAAAAAAATCCGTGAAGCGTGACGAAAGTTATTTGTCGCCGGCCCCTTAAGCTTGGTTCACATGGATCATAAAGTTATGAAAAACTAGTTGAATAACTTTACGATAGATATTTGAGTAGAATTTTCGTAAAGTACCTGTTGACATTCACACTGAAAACTTCAAGATGTAAATTTATGAAAGCAACTGTGAAATGGAGGATGTCACTTTGGGAAAGCTTCTTCTTGTTCATTTGAAAAACGAGGGTGCTACGGACACTATTATCATCCACTATTCCCACGCATTTTTATCTCTTTCCCTGTGAGAAGGGTCTGACTTCATAAAGCCTGACCTTTTTGGCTAGCTTTTATCCTTCAGGCATTATTACGATTTCTCCTTTTTGGCCTTTTATTTCGACTGCCATCTTGAAAATAAAACTCGCCAAAAACACATCTTTCCTTCAAAAATTGACAAAAACTCACTTTGCGTACAAAAGTTATTCTAGAATATATAAAATGAAAACTTTTTGATTGCAAAAAGTTGTTCTAAATTTGTTCTAAAATCACTTTTCATAAATTTATTCGATACCTGCTGACGTTCACACGGGAATAAATTTACGAAATTTCATTATGCGCAATACGATTAGAACAGCTTTATGACTCGTGTGAACCACGCTTTACCTTTAGGCATGTATATACATTGATTGCATAAGACATTAAGATATATTATATAATACAATTATATTCCTCAATTCTCAATTTTGGTATTCTGATATAGCTTCTATCTACTCTCTCTGTCCAGCATAGCCAGGAGACCCAGCTACATTCTCTCTCGTTGAGTAAGCAGGCTGCTAAGAGTAGATGGGTCTCCTGGATGTCCGCAGGACGCTGACGACAAAAAAGAATAGAGAATAGTTATATACATTTTCGTGGAGAATTCAAAATCTAGCTAAATGAATCAGTAAAGTTAGTAGAACATAAAAAGCTTTACTGGAAACCCTAAAATCGATTAAGGCGGAGTTCTAGACAAAAAATAACTCCCAAAAAACTGTAACAAGCTTTGCAACATTCGGATAAATCTTCAGAAGTCTCCGGGTTCATTTCGCCAGCAATTACATTAAGTCATAAGTTAAAACTACGATTTCTCTTTAAATTAAATGTTATACATTGAAAACACGCGGAAAAGTGCGAAATGTACGATATCAAAGCCAGCCACGTGTTCTGTCTGACCTGAAAGCATTTTCATCATCGGTCTTAATACATATCCCGCGCTGAATGTGTTGAATTGTGTTGAATGGCCGTCATTTAACTTGCAACAGAAGGTGGTTAAACTTAACATTGTATTTATAAGCTTCAGGCTGTGAACTCAAAGCGAAAATAATGTTTGGGGTGTAATTAAATGACTAAACAAAAGAGTTGCTTACTTTTTAAACTTAGATTATACCTATGATGAAGGTATATATATTTTTTATAAAAGTATTGAAATTCAATTATTCTTTTGTTCGCATGCATCAAAACCATGACGAACTCGTAAAACTTTATTAACCTTTATCTCTTAGAGATAACTTGCACTCTCTGATGCTAACATTTAAAGTAGATTTGCAAGTGTAAATAAGGCTTAAAGCACCAGAAACTATTTGCTACAAACAAAAGAACTATGTTGAAGTAGAACAATGGTACGTAGAAAAAAGAACGTATGAGCCGTAAGAAAAAAGAAACAAAAGGAAAACCAAACTTCTTCTGTATATGTACCCTTATTATGCTATGTATATAGAGCCTTGTAAATAATATATCTTAGTTAGTTTGACCAAGGAATAGAGAGATTCTAACTGGAACTCTTGTAGTGCTTATACATGGTGTCGGAAGTGGGATTTAAAGAACAAAAACCATAGCTCTACATCTACACAACACGCCTGCTAGTTGCAGCATACGTTCTCTGATTCGCCTGGTAAGCCCAGCATTCCTATCTGTATATCACATCCTTTCCTCGTCGAGGAACGTAGCTAACATATAAACACTCAACATTTGTATACATCGTGAAATGAACACCCACATCTGAGACGTACTGTCATACTCATTAATCGATTAAAAGACGTACACCATACTCATACTGAGCATTGGATCGTACGGAAGTACACTTTAACGTCCACGTGAACTGAGTAAAACTCATACACACCGTCGATCTCGTCTGTAGCAGCCCTCACTACTTCTTCACGCTACCGTGGTCAAACCGCCATTATTTACTACAGTCAAATCATGTCGCAAGACTCGCAAGATTCGCTTAACGACCCGCCTATCCACCCTGCACTCTCCGAAATGATGTTACGAATGCAACATCAGCAATTCGAATTCCAAAAAGAAATGACCACATTGATGTCTCAATTTGCACCGTCCGCCACTCATCCTAGCCGAGCCACCCGTAGCAGCAAGCCCACCAGACCCACCATCGATGCAGACAGCTCCGATAATACGTGGATAATCTTTGCAGATTCATGGAGCCGGTATAAAGAAATGGCTTGCCTAACCGATGAAGCTGAAATACGAAATGAGCTCCGATCTACCTGCACTCCGAAGGTGAATGAAATGTTATTTAACTTTGTGGGACCAGATGCCCTGCAAAACGTCTCTGAGGGCAATCTCCTCGACTTTATTAAATCGGTTGCAGTCAAATCGGTTCACTCAGAGGTGTACCGGCAGCAGTTCTTTAGTCTTAAACAGAACGACTGTGAGTCAATCACGTGTTTTGTCTCGAGGTTAAAAGCCCAGGCAATGTTGTGCTCGTTCAAGACGACTAGTGACTCATACTCGTCTGATATGATCCGATCGCAGCTAATCGCCGGTTTACGCAATCAATCACATCAATCGAAAGTGCTCTCTGAAATCTCTACCCTACAGACCCTCGAACAGTTAACAACCCGTCTCCTTGCTCTAGAAGTTACTGAACGTGCATCCTCGCAATTTCGTTCACCATTTGAATCTGGCGTTGCCTCGGGTGTTGCCCCAGTTAAATCCAACCAACGACCGAAATCTCGCCCTGCCGGCACAAAAAACTGTTCAGGATGCGGTAAATCATTTCATCCCGGTGGCAGGTCTACTTGCCCTGCTTGGCAGAAGATATGTAATAAATGCCGGAAACCTAACCATTTTGCTGCTGTCTGTAGAGGATCGTCCGTATCTAGTGTTAGTGAAGTAGTCAACCAGGTTGATCAATCAATCTCTCAACTATCATCAGTCGCCACCAACCCAATATGACTATATGGAATTCCCCATGGTACATTCAACAATGGCCGACTCACGTCTGCACCTCCGGAACCCCACCCTATATTGGATGTTAGTATCTCCATTAACGCCCGTGCATATTCCAAGATTGACACTAGTGATACTTGGCCGAAACCTCCTGGAAATATAAACCTACGCGCCACAGCGGATACAGGCGCTCAGACATGTACATCCGGTACCGACATACTCAAATCAATTCCTGAGCGCTGGTTATTGCCCACATCTCATAAGTTGAAAGGTGTTGATAACAATTTACTAGATGTGCGAGGGGTCCTGATCGTCGATATCTCAACCGCGAACCGCACCACTACCGAACTCCTATACGTTTGTGGCCAAGTAACTGGCTTCTACTTATCGCAATCTGCCTTGAAAACATTGAACATTGTCGACCCCTTTTTCCCAAACTGCATCAGTAAATCAACCTCCACCGTCCATGACATCACGTCACTGTCACATCAACCTGATCAACCTGCTTCATCTCTGGAACAGTCCACGCCACCCGTTTCGCATTCTTCAAAGCCATCCGATGCCGCTGCGTCTCCACCACTGGCCCCATGTGGTTGCCCTATACGTGGAGCATGTCCACCTACGCCGGATAAAATCCCACTACCAGCCACGAAAGAATATGTGAAAGACTTGGAGCTCTGGATTAAGGATTATTATGCCAGCAGTGCATTTAACACTTGCAAACATCAGCAGCTACAGACTATGATTGGGGAGCCGCTAAAAGTGAGCTTTAAACCAAACCATCAACCTAAGGCCGTTCACAAACCGATCCCAATTCCCCATCACTGGAAGGACGAAGTGAAGGCCCAATTAGACGCCGATGTCGCCTTAGGTATAATAGAGCCAGTGCCGCAAGGGATCCCGACACATTGGTGCTCAAGGATGGTGGTAGTCCCGAAGAAAGATGGGACACCACGCCGTACGGTAGATCTACAAGCTTTAAACAATGCGACTCATAGAGAGACTCACCACACGCCTACACCATTCAATGCCGTGAGTGCCATTCCTACTAATAAGGTAAAAACTGTCCTTGACGCGTGGAATGGATATCATTCAGTTCCATTATCACGAGAAGGTCGTGAAGCCACCACATTCATCACTGAGTGGGGTCGTTATCGATACAAACGGGCTCCACAGGGTTTTCACACCTCTAACGACGGTTACACGAAGCGATTTGACATGATAACCGAACATTTTCCCCGTGTTACTAGAATTGTTGACGATTCTCTCCTCTGGGACGACGGTATTGCCGATGCCTTTTGGCATACAATTGCCTATATTGAGTTGTGTTACTCTAACGGTATCATTTTTAACCCCAAGAAGTTCCATTTTGCAGAGGAAAGCGCCGAATTCGCTGGATTCATTGTCACGATGACGGGATACCGCCCACCAGAACGGGTATTGCAAGCCATCCAGGACTTTCCAACTCCTCGCAATATCACAGACATGCGATCTTGGTTTGGATTGGTTGCCCAAGTGTCGTACGCCTTCTCTCAAGCGCCTATTATGGCCCCATTCAGAGAACTTCTAAAAAAGCACTCACCATTTTATTGGGACGATACCTTGCAACACATCTTTCAGCAGTCAAAACACGAAATCGTCCGAAGCATTCAAAACGGCGTGCGATCATTTTCTAAGCACAAACCCACTTGTCTCAATACCGATTGGAGCAAGTCGGGAATTGGATTTATCTTATCACAAAAGCATTGCGATTGCTTTGGTGTCGACCCCCTCTGTGGCCCCGATCATTGGCAGGTCGTGTACGCGGGGTCCAGATTTACGACAGATGCCGAAAGCCGATATGCCCCCATTGAAGGGGAGGCACTGGCATTATTGTACGGACTAGAAAGCTGTCGTATGTTTGTATTAGGATGTCCCGAATTATTGATAGCCGTCGATCACAAGCCATTGGTATCTATTTTCAACAACCGTGACCTGGATAAAATCCGTAATCCGAGAATTCTGAAAATACGAGAAAAAACTCTCATGTACAACTTCACAGTTGTCTCCATACCAGGCGTTAAGAATACCGGTGCCGATGCAGCCTCGCGCATACGTTGTGACCGACACTCCGTATCGATTGACAACTCCTCCTCATCAGCTGGCATCGAAGGCGCTATCGACGCCCTACACCGGGTTGCATCACTCTGTGGCTCTATCAAACTTGATACTATTCGTGAGCATATCAATCGTGATCCGCAATATCTCGATTTAATTGACATGATAGAGGCTGGTTTCCCCGAACGCAAAGAAATAACTCCACAGCACGTACAGCCATTTTGGCCTTTGCGAGAAGAATTGTATACGAATAAGAACATTGTTTACGTCGCGGGAAAGCCACTGATTCCGAAATCCCTTCGGCCACAAATTCTTAATGAACTACACCTCAGTCATCAAGGAACTTCTACGATGAAATCAAACGCGCGTCAAAGATTTTTTTGGCCCCGCATGAACAATGACATCAACAAGATTCGTGAGAACTGTCGACGATGCAACCAAACCGCCCCGTCTCTGCCGAAGGAACCTCCCATGCCAACTGAGCTGCCTGATTTTCCGTTTCAAAAAACCGTCATGGATCTATTTCATATGGTTGGGCACCTCTATCTCATATATGCCGACCGATTTTCCGGCTGGACCGAGGTTGCATCATCGGATACATCTAACGCCAAAGTCTTTTGCAGTGTGCTCCGAGGTTACTTTGCCACATTTGGAGTCCCCACGGAGATCTCTACCGACGGTGGCCCACCATTCAATTCGAGCGAATACACAGCTTTCCTCAGGAGTTGGAACATTTCTCCCCGACTCTCCTCTGCTCATTATCCACAGAGTAATGGAAGGCGTATACGTAGGCGTATCGTAGGCGTATACACGCATCCTGCATGAAACATGCCAACTCAGACTCTAGAGAACTACCCGATCTTGCCATTGGAGACGATGTGGCTATCCAGAACCAGGTCGGACACCACAAGTGTAAATGGGACCGCACCGGAGTCATTGCTGAAACCTTGCCTAATCGACAATATCATATTCTCGTTGATGGTAGTAGGCGCCTGACACTGAGAAATCGCCGATTCTTACGTAAAATATCGCCTGTCACTCGTAACATTATTAATGCTGACCACGCCGATATCGTCGACGTTCAGGCAGCAAATCACACGCACACTCCGGTTTCTGCTCCTGATTTCCAAGGAGAAGAAAAGCACTGCACCGAGCCTGCATCTCTTGTAGAGGCTGCGATGCCCAACTTACCAGAACCACCTGGCGCTCCGCCAGAGAATCCGACGAACGTCCCTCGACGATCAACGCGAGTACGAACAATACCTTCGAAATACGAAGACTATGTTCTTTACTAGTTTATTAGTTAAAAAAAAAAAAAAAAAAAAAAAAAAAAAAAAAAGGAAAAGGAAAAAGGGCGTGTATATGTACCCTTATTATGCTATGTATATAGAGCCTTGTAAATAATATATCTTAGTTAGTTTGACCAAGGAATAGAGAGATTCTAACTGGAACTCTTGTAGTGCTTATACATCTTCGAAAAAAAACAAAAAAAAAACAAAATAAAATAATGCCCGTCAGAAATACTGCGTTTTAAACCTTGATTTCAAAACAAAAATATACAAACAAGAAAAAAGAAGAAAAGGTTCCAAAAAGTTAGAATAAGAAGAATAAATGCTTCGATGAATCTTATTAATTGTATGTATGAGAGCTTCGAAGCAGCACAAGACTTTACCAAAAGCAAGTTCAATTTCAACTTGTTCAAGTGATGCTTCGAATATTGTTCGAATAGTGTTTGAATTTCTCCTCTTCGTTTTTTTATTTTTTCGTGAATAACTGGTAAAATGCCAAAAATACTTATATAAATAAATAATGAATGTTTTGTTTACAGTTTTGTTTACAGTTCAGAGTTAGTTTTTCCCTTACAAAATTCGATGTAATCAGTAGTCGCATCATGAAGCAAATTCGATATACATAAGCGGATGGATGAAAAAGCAAAGTTGATATAAACCCGGAGACTTCTGAAGATTTATCCGAATGTGCTTTGCATCTTTTCCGCCATTTTATCTATTTCGGTGCGATCATTCCAATGACTGCACCGCGCTTCGGCTTCCATTTCCATTTACAGAAAGAGGATTGAAGGATGCGGCCATCTGTATATCGAAAAAGCAAGAGACCCTGGGAACGAGGTTGGAAACGCATCGGTACTCCCCCGGATTCAATGGTTTTATTATAAAATCTTTCAAATGTAGAAGTCTGAGTCCAATGACCCCTTTTAATGATCTCTTTTAATGGAACACCTTGTGCTCTAGTCTTGGAAGTAGAAGCTGAACGAGTTGAGTGTCCCGAAAATTTGGATGTATCTATCCCTGCCAATCCTAACCAGCGCTCTACTATCCATCTAGAAATTGTACAAGTCTTTACCGCTTTATGAGGCTTAATAAAACTCAAGAGAAGTTGATTTTTCTCTTCTCTCCATGATTTTGTTCTTTCCATATATTCATTCAAATGCTGACAAACACACAAATCTTTGTCTTAAGGAAAACTGTGGAATTTTATTGGTGGCCTCAGTTTTCCTCTTTTCGAAGTTTTAGTTAGCTGACCAAAATGGAATGTGGATCCTGTATAGTGCTTTACCAAATACCTAACATCCAGAAAACAGATCTCATGTGCTCTAGCAGCAGATGTCAAAGCCAGAAGCATTGTGGTCTTTAAGGTAAGCATCTTATCATTCATCTCTCTTAGTTGAAGTCCTTTAGGAAAGCAACAACCTTCTCAAAGTCCCAAATAAAAAGATAATTAGGCTGAGGACATCTGTTGTTGTGGATACCTGCTAATAAATCTGAAACCCTAGGGTGTTGCCCAACCACAACATCGTCAATTGGATCATGATAGGCTGATATGGCAGATCTATATCCTGCGATAGTGTTGTATTGATAACCTTCCTGAAATGTCCCTGTTAAAAAACTAAGAATCCATTTCAAAGAACATCGAACAGGATAAATTTTCTTCCTACTACACCAGCTACTCCACTTGTTCCAGGCTGACTCGTAATGCTTAATGGTGTTGTCTCGTCTTGCAGCAGTGATAAGCTGCACAGTGTCTTCTGATAGTCCCTCACTATAAAGTTGTTGCCTGAAACTATCCAGGCCACCAACTGCAAATTTTTCCTTAGCAGGAGAGGATGAAACTCGCCCTTGGGGCTGGAAAGAAGATCTGGCTTCATTGGTAGTAGCAAAGGGTTTCTTACTGACAGTTTCAACAGTTGAGGGTACCAAGGTTGGCCTTGCCAAGCAGGAGTGACTAGAATTACGGTTGCCTTGTCCTCCATTACCTTCTTCAGAACCCTCCCAATTAAAGTGAATGGAGGGAAAGCATATGCTTTTAGATGAGTCCGCTGAGTTTGAAATGCGTCCTGACCCTTGCTGTATGGATCTGCCTTCCATGAATAATACGCCGGTACCTGATGAGAAATGCGGGAGGCGAATAGATCTTTGCATAGCCTCCACCTGCGTTGGCATATTTGTTGAAACACTTTTGGACAAAATTTCCATTCGCTTGCATCTCTCACCTGACGGGATTCGTAATCTGCTTCCAAGTTCAGTTTTCCAGGAAGATATTCTATAGTAATCATGATCTGTCGAAAAGAAGGTACTCCCAGATTTCTTTGCTTAGTAGAGAAAGACTCTTGCTTTTCGTACTTTGATAAGTATTTCAGGACCACAATGTTGTCCATCCTTAAATGAATGGCCCGGAATTGTGGGAACATTCGAGTAAATGTTAAAATGGCTAACTTCGCTGCCTTTAGTTCTAGAACATTGATGTAAGACTGACTTTCTGATAATGTCCATGCTCCTCCTGTCCTGTGCCCTTGACAAACAGCCCCCCAACCTTTCAGGGATGCATCTGTCTCCATTGTGAGTTGAGGAAAATTTAACAGAAGACAGCGTCCCTTGCTTAAATACAACTTTTCTATCCACCATCTCAGTTCCTCCCTGGCGTCCCATGAAAGAGTTATCATTGCATCCCAGCAATTCTTAGATGACATTTCCAGAATCTGTTGCCTTTGCAAGGCACGATACTGAAGAGGAGCTGGCACCACTCAATTGCTGTTGAAGACAATCGACCTATAACCCTGGACATATCCCGAATCGTTACTGATTCCTTGATCAACATTTCCTGACAATGATTCACAATTTTTTATTTTTTCTCCTCTGGGAGTGTAAAAGACATCTCCTCTGTGTCTATGACTATTCCCAAGAATTGGAGATTTTTTGTTGTAAAACAAATATCACCGTGTCCCTGGACTGAACTATCTCCTCCTCCCATGAGTTTCCCAATAACAGAATGTCGTCCAGAAATATTATCAACAGAATATTCAAACGCCGTAAAAGAGAGACTGGAACTTTTAACAATTTTGTGAAAACAAATGGCGCTGGAGATAGACCAAAACAGAGACAAACGAAACGATATAGACGTTCTTTTCATTTGAAACAAATGTAATTCCGGGATTTTTGATGAAGAGGTACTGAAAAATATGCGTCTTTTAAATCCAACCTGCACATATAATCCCCTTTGTGTAGCATCTCCTTCAAGAGAGACAAACTCTCCATCTTGAAGTGATTGTATGGAATATGTTTGCTTAATGGTTTTAGATTGATGACTGGTCGTACCCCTCCATCCAATATTGAACTCAGAAAAGATCCTGAGAATGCTGCACTTCCTCTATTGCTCCCTTGTGTAGCATTTCCACTACTTCCAGATCTACTAGTGCCTGCTCTTCTTTCGACAAATTTGTTGACAAAGGAATGTTGTGTTGAAGAGGGTCTGATACAAATGGAATTTGAAATCCCTGAACCGCCTGAAGTACCCACTGATCTTGAGTGAGTTTTTCCCAGTTTTTTACAAAATACCTTATTCTCCCTGCTGGCTGTAGATCTGGAACAACAGGAGTTAGAAACATTTCCTTTACAACCGGGTGCACATTTGGAAAGGTTTCTACTGGAAGGTAGTTGTCTACCAGTTTTGGTGTCAAAGAAGTTAGAAGAAGAGATTGTACTCTTACCTCTTTGGTGTGATGCTGTTGACCCTGTTCAAAAGAAACGCCCCCTGCCTCTTCTGTTGTTGGACAGGGGACCTCCACGAAAGGGTTGACTTTGAGCCTTCCCTGACTCCTTTCTGAGGGCAGTAAACATCGATCTTGATTTTGGACGAGCTGTAGATTCTTTACTTCCTTCAAAATGTCTTTTACTTTGTTAGAGCTGTCAATTAAAGTTGACAGAACATTCATTCTCCGTTGATAGTTTATTGAATTAAATGCTTGAGCAACCAACAGAACACTCTGTTCGAAGAGTGACGAAACTTCAGAAACCTCTTGTTATTTGTGGATATAATCTTTCAATCCATTAGGTAAATCCCAACTACCATCTCCTTCTGCCCCATCAAGTTCGAATCTAGCCACTTTGTTGCAAGATTCATCAACGTGATTTTCCTGCAACTTTCTCTTTCTTCTGGACGGAATCTCAGGGTCAGAGTTCGATGTCCTAGGGATATCAGAGGTGATGGTATCGACCTCTTCCTGAACAATCTCATCAGCATGCACGTTGGAACTGTTTGCTCTACGAAAGAGGTGAAAAAACATATCAATATCGGAAATATTGATCACGAATTGAAGATGATGTACTATAGTATGTTATCAGATTGTAACACCTCTCAATCACGTAATGATTGCGGTTGTTATGACAGATTTAAACACAAAATCAATTACAACTTACGTATCATCGGCCATCTTTCATGCGAGAATTTGGTGAAAGAGGTTTTGAGTAATGACGTTTTGCCCAATATGCCAGAATAAGGGCGGAACGCCATTATTACATCGGCCGGAGATTTGTATGAAATGAAATTTTCACCAAATTTGACAGTTTTGAAACGGGGTGTTCGCAAAAGATGAACTCTTCTAGTATTGTATTCATGAGAACATTTGTTTTCAGAAAAAAACTCACATATAGCTTCCGGCAGATTTCCGTCAAATAGACAATATATGTAAAGTCTGTCTCAATATCATTGGCAGTGGAAACAAGTACCTCTTAACTTTTGATAGCTACTTTCGATTCCAAAAATTTTTTTTGCATGTTTTAGATAATCAAAAGCACTATAATTGAATAAATTTTTGGTTGAAAAATTCGCGATTTTTAGCGGTTAAATTTGCGATTTAAAAAATAAAGCTTTTTTTCTACTTAAGCTATAACTTTCATTTTTACACCAGTGGTAGCCCTGCCTTAGGCAAAGAAAGTTATAAAGTTTGAGGGCAAACCGATGTGTCGTTCAGAAGATATGGGACCCGAAGTACCCCTCAGTAGCGATTTTATGCAAAACACCAAATCTCCAACTTTCAACAAAAAACGAGGGTTATCTTTTCTTTCTTCAACAGCTCAATTAAAAGTTGAAAAGTGTTACAGTAATGCGTTGAAGTTTATTGACCATTGTTTTTAAAGCTATTTGAATTTTCCATTGAAAATGTCTTTTCTTTGTTTATAGCAGTAAACTTTGATTATTCCCAAAACACAAGTAACAGTTTCCCAAAAGATAATTAAAAAGATCGTTGAATGTGATGTGTTTAAAAAATTGTTCCACCATCATTGCCCCCGTTTTTTGTTGAAAGTTGGAGATTTGGTGTTTCACATAAAATCGCTACTGAGGGGTACTTCGGGTCCCATATCTTCTGAACGACACATCGGTTTGCCCTCAAACTTTATAACTTTCTTTGCCTAAGTCAGGGCTACCAATGGTGTAAAAATGAAAGTTATAGCTTAAGTAGAAAAAAAGCTTCATTTTTTAAATCGCAGATTTAACCGCTAAAAATCGCGAATTTTTCAACCAAAAATATATTCAATTATAGTGCTTTTGATTATCTAAAACATGCAAAAAAAATTTTTGGAATCGGAAGTAGCTATCAAAGGTTATGAGGTAATTTGTTTCCACTGCCAATTATATTGAGACAGACTTTAGTTTTTGGATCAGTAAGAGGTCATCAAATTTAAAAATATTCATTGATTTGAACAATGGAGTTGAAGGGCTATCAAAATCTGAAAATGACATAATTCGCAAGCATTTCTTTTTTTATACTGAAAATTCGACCCAAATTTTCTTTACTTGAATAACACCAAACAAGATACCCATATAAGAGATAAAATAGAGAATAGTACACAGATTTAGTAATTTCAATAGAAGAAAAATGTGTAAGTTTAGCTATGACACCTACTGCAAGATTTAATTTTCTACACATATTTTCAGTGTGTTTGTTCCAAGAAAGGACCTCATTTATTGTTAGACCTACGTATTTGATATATTTACTTTGCTCTATTTTTTTTCCATTAATTTTTATTGAAATGTCAGGACACAGACGATTTGGATTACGGAATAAAATAAATCGGTTTTGGCAACATTTAGTGAAAGCTTGTTTGCATTTAGCCATTTTACAAGAAGTTTAGTTCAAAATTGACGACACTTTCGATTTCTCCTGCCTTTTTACTATCAAATAAGATTAGTATCATCTGCAAAGTGATGAGTTAAGCAATTCTTCTAGGTCATTTATGTAAATTGAATAAAAGAGGCCCAAGAGTTGATCCTTGGGGCACTCCGCATAATAAAATCGGTTTTTGACTTTACACCTGAAATTGTAACAAATTGAAGTTATATTTACAAAGAAAATTATACATTCGTAACTGGTCACGCGAAACCAGGTTCCTTCAACATCTCATAGAGACGACATGGAGTATTTATAGGGCTGCAAATTATTCAAAGTGATCGGCGCACAGGAAGAAGTAAGCAACATATTCAATGAAACGCTAAACGCTAATTTGTACATTTCAGATAATTCGTTAATCTTGTGATATCATAATAATCCCGTTATAAAGAGCTCAACTATGTTTTATAGTGAGATGCGGGCGGAAAGTAGAGTAAAGTATACGGCTAACTATTATTATACAAGATAATAGCATAGTAGACGATGTAACTACATCAACTTCAAGTTTGTGTTGTGTTAATTTTTTTGAATTTGGGCTTTTTTTGTTGTCATCAAGTAATTTGCACCGAAGAAGAGGCACTCAATACGACTCAACAAGAAGCTGACATCAAAGATTTTCTTTGTCAAAGATGCGCATTCTAATTTTGGTTTTACTTCTATCTGTATCGAAACGGTAGACAATGATGTACCGTTGTATGCACTGTCTTTTCAGTGAAGACAATTATAAATGCCCGTACCGTAATTATCCGATTAAGCGTCCAGCATAATGATTATGCAAAGACATTCCATGGCATTGAAAAGCAAGCCTCTGATGATTTCCAGTCAGTGTTCATGGAACTTGGTGACTCTTCACTCTTCGTTGTATTTGTAAATTATATGTGGCTGTAATGAATTTGAAAATTGGAATGACTAAGACGATTCGAGCCCTAGTTCTTCTTCCGATTCTTCTCAATGTTAAAATATTAAACTTTGTAATTTTACCAATACTTTTAACAAGTTGGGATTTTTGAACTGTTCTAAGAGGGTGTTCACATGGGGAAAAATTAGCCCGGCAAAGTCCACCAGGCTGATTTTGTCTTGAGAAAAAACATTCTGACAAACTGGACTGAAAGATGTCATGTGATTATCATTGTTTACACGTAACAAAGAAAAACATACGCAAAAGTTGAAAAATCAGCCTGATTAACCGGGCTAGAGTGTTCACATGGAAAAATTTCAGCCCGCCTTGCCGAGACCTCGGTACATAAAAGCGAGCAAACTCGGCAACCGGGCTGATTCATTTCTCGTGTGAACATATGTTGAATTTTATGAGACTTTGATAAAAAAAAGGTGAGATCTCGGCAAACCAAGCCAGACCGCTTTTTGCCGGCTGATTTTATCCATGTGAACACCCCCTAATGGTTTCAAAGTTATGACATCATCTGTTGTTTAACCTGTTGAAAAAAATGTTGCAACCTTTTCACATTGTTCTAAATCAAATGTTTTTTCGATTGGCGCAGTTCAACCTCGTACCCAGGGTTTCTTGTCGTCCGTATATCGAAAAGGCAAGAAACCTTGGGTACGAGGTTGCGGTGCAGTTTTTTCAAATTCTTAAACAACTGCTAAATGCAAAGTTATCAACCTCGTCCTCAGGGCTTCTTGCCTTTTAATCGACGACGTACATGACGTCATCAATCTTTTCTGGACCTATAATAACTTCTTAACTTCCTTTCTGTGGGTTCTCTTAATATGGCCATATACACATACAAGACGTAGCCGCCCTTCGTACAAGATTAAGCAATTTTTATAGTGCACGTTACACCCCGTAATCTAGATTGACATTTGTATATGTTGTATCTACATATCAATAAGATATTCAATTAAACAAGCTTGGATGTGGTCATTGTTAAAAATTATTTTTAACTATGCATCGAATGTTAAGGCAGGTGCTGTTTTCCCAACTGGAAGCCGCGACAAAACAATTTTTGAGATGGATTGTCAAAACTTTTTGATTTTTTTCTCACAAAATTGATATTTCAAAGAAATGCCGAAGGTCCCTTTAAACGAATTGAATAGAACCTATTGTTTGTTCCCTGCCTTTAAATGTGAGCAAACTTTTAACACGTGTTTCGTTCTGAAAATCTGAATGCGTGTAAAGGCCGTTTTCCATTGAGAGTTTTTTGCTGCGCGGGCGGAATAATCCGCGCGGATTTTTGCTCCTCCGATTAAATTTTTGATTTTTAATTCTGTTGGTAAAGAAGAAGTAGAAATAAAACGTGGGTCGCAGAAATAATTCCGACCACACGAAAGACGAAAGTCTTTGTGAAGTTGTGAAAAAATTTCAGTTGTCTTTACGACAAAGGAGATCAAACATACCAAGAAAAAGTACCGAAAAGGTGAATATTTTTGAAAGCTTTTTCAAAAGTTCTTTTTATCTAGTATGAAAAGAATCAATCTTATAAAAATTGGGTAATCATTTTCAAAATACTGGATATAAGAATTTGGATTGGAAATCGTGATCTGATTCTTTTCCACATTTGCACGACAACTACTGAAATTTGTATCATGCTATTTCGCAAAAACCACACTTGATGAGTTACGCGATAAAGCTTGGTTCCCATTTGTGGTATAATCGCGTTAATTTTACAGATTTTATTTTTAAAAATCGCGTTAATTTTAATCCACTTGAAACAAAATTAACCCCGGAAATTAAACGCGTTGTAAAATAGAAAGTGTTTAGTGTAGAGATGGAAGAAAAAGATGAAGAATATTTATTGTTGTTGATGCTTTTGAGAAGAGCTAGAAGAACATTCGAAATATCAAGCAGGCAAGTTGTGGGTTCGCAGTATGTAAATTTGAGCTTTTCAACGACAGCACCTCCGGCACGTTTTACAGCATCTTTTTCTTTATAATTCTTTTGAGTGTTGCCATAAAGACACTTCAGACAATAATTCTTCTTCGTGAACATTTTTTGTCTGCAATGTAGTTTCTCATCCAGAATAAGATTTATTTCACTTTTTTTCCCAACTTGGAGATTTTATTCGCGTTTAACAGTGTTAATAAAGGGTCGAAAGGTCAAATACGTTTCCACTGGAGATAAAAACCTAACGCAACTAATATGTACCTGCTTAACGCCAATAAACGCGATTATACCACTAAAGGGAACCAAGCTTAAGAGATATCTCACTGGTGGAAAATAAGCTTCAGTGTTTTTTTTTTCAAATGGCGAAAAGTGGTCCTTTCAAATTTCCAAAAAACAGGTTTTAGGGGATTACCATTTTAAGGAATTTTTGCCAGAAAAATTGAGAAAAGAAGTACCTTATTACACGAAATTAACGTGGAAATTAATTAACGCGGATTTTAAAAATCCGCGCTCATTAAAAACGTGTTAATTTGTGTCCCGAGTAATTTAACTGCCAGTTAATTAATGTATCGTGTAATGTAATCCCTCGTTATTTTGTGATATTTTTCAATTTTTGGAAGCAAATTGAAATGCAGCAAAAACGACTTTTCTATTTTTTATGACAGCTATTTAACGGAATAAAACATACGTAAAAATACAAACATAACGAGTCAGTTCAGAGTTCAGAGAAAGGAAAAGCAATAATGAAGGCTGGATGGTAGGTAGCGGGAATTCGAGAGGCATTAAACGATGCAAGATTAAACGATAAGTGCTTTGAACCATTAGCATAATCGAAGAAGGCATTAGCACGCACACTGTTTGTATTTAGTTTTCTTTCTTGTGTTTTATTATGTAAGTAACATATTACGACTTTGGTAACTCTGTAAACATTGAAGCTTTTGATTTCCTTTCGGTATTCGAAAATACATCTTCCAAATCGTTTAAACTAATCCAGAGTGAAAAATACAAAGATAAAAAATCCGCGTTAATTTAATACCATTTAAAAATTAGAGTCCTTGAACCGTGTTAATTAAAGTACACTTTTAGAAAGTCTGTTCGTCCATCCGCGTTAATTTATGGCGCATTAAATAGTCCGCCTATTAATTTCCTGTAACAAGGTATTCCAAATTCAGACGCTAGAATGTGGAATATCTCATCATTGGTAGCTCTGTTTGCGCCCAAATTCGTTTTGCTGGAAGAAAAAGTTATTTGAAATGATATTTCAGACGATTCTCTCATTTGCCAAAATTTAAAAAGTCAGAAGATGGTGAAATTCTCCAAATATTTAAAGAATAGATATGGAATTCTAGAATCCTTGAGTGCTCCAAACTATTGGGAAAGCTCTTATAAAACATTTATAAATGGTATATTCGAACTTGCAGACTCGGAAAGTGTGATAACATAAACAGTAAAGTGACAGTAGCGTGATTAAGAACATGCTTTGTTTAGTTTCTCCATTGGAATATGCCGTCCCAAAGCGCTCTAATGAGATTTATATTAAAAATTGCATAGCTTCCTTTAACCGTACTTAATTTCAGATGAAGATCATTTTCGGATGCGAAGATATGTCGGTTGGAATATTTGTTCTGATCGTCTAGTGGAATATTTCCATGATTTAATGCTCCTAACTTTGGAAGCGCGTAGCTATTAATCTCGAAATGCTCTTCATTTCTAAAAAAACGTATTGAACTTTTCAACTTTTCATGTATCTATATCGATAGTATGTTTAACTAAGTTTCAAATTAGCTTTGAATAAGGGAACCCAAAAAAATCACTTTGCGTCATTTGAAAAAAACACTGACATTTTTTTCCCAATAAATCTCACGTTATATGTTTTGCAGTTATGGTTTCCACGGCTCCGTTCAGTTTGGAAACTACTTTGCCTGGTTTCGGTGATCTTCCTCACCTGTTATGGCAACTAAACAGCGGCTGTGCCACATCAATGTTTCATGCTGACCTAGGCACCTAGTACTTGCAGTTATCGATATAGTGAACAGTACGGAAGCCCATAGGGGACATGGACAATTCTACTCCTGTTACTTTTGTAACTGAAGTCATCCAACGCATTTCGAATAATTTCACTTCACTTATGTTTCTAAGTGAAGCCATCCAACTTCATTCTTTGTTGGACGACTTGTGTTTGTTGAAGTGAAGTCGTCCAACGCAATATTGAAACTGTTGGACGACTTCTGCAAACGCCAAATTCTCCTGCGGGACAATTTCATGGATATTCTGCGAAATATCGACATTATTGCACGTTACATGACTAATATAATGGCAGCTCTTCAGAGTAAGTGGTAAACAATAAACAATAAACAATGGTAGTATACAGCTATCGCCACTTCTTACTATTAACTTGTTAGTGGCTGTACATTTATGAGGAAAGAAACAAAACATATGAACAACTTTCTTACCTCCGCATTCGATCCTGGCATTGGTTTCGCCATCATTACACTCATTCTAGTACCAGAGTATTTTGCAGAACATTTATTAATTATCCCGCAGGTAGAAAATTTTAAACACAAGTCGTCCAACAGTTTCAATACTGCGTTGGACGACTTCACTTCAACAAACACAAGTCGTCCAACAAAGAATGCAGTTGGATGGCTTCAGTTACGAAAGTAACAGGAGTAGAATTGTCCATGTCCCCTATGGGCTTCCGTAGAACAGTGTGAATGAAAAATATCTTTTTTGGAATAACTTTCAACGTTTGGAGATTTCTTTTATTCCGACAAGACGGCTATTCAAGCATTATGTTGCAACTTCCAAAGCATGTTGGCTGTAGTACAAAACCTTTAAAGCTCTAAACGCTTGAAGGCACACCGCATTACTAAAAGCAACCATGTATTCAAGGTCAGTCAACAAAAGCGAAGAAGTCTCACATTATGATATTTCTTTTCAATCTTAAGTATCGATTAGATTACTTGCACGCTTTCCTTTTCTACTCTAAGTGATTAACTTCTCCTCCACGCCTTTGCCCATATCCCTCTATTTGTTTCTTCGTTACAAAATTAGTATAGTATTTTCTTTATCAATTTGCCTTATTCAAACATTCAAACTGTCTGAGTTTAACATCCAATATTTGGTTTTGTTGTTTTATACAATTTACAAATTTGAAAAAAAAAGAAGAGTCTGCTTGTCAAATGTGATCACTTTTATGGTTGAATGTCTTTTATCTGGTCGTTTGAAAGACTGAAGCATTACATGATAACATGTTCACTTAAACCAGTCAGAAATAACAAGGTTTTGAACATGGTAATGATCGTATCTGGATAAAAAGGTAAGATTTAACTAATTTTAAATTTAATCTTCAATGTGACTTTTTCAAAAATTCCGTGAAACCTAAAACCATTTTCCATATTTTAAGTCAAAGAATGAGGATGGAAATGATAAAAAAAATGACTGAATGAACAGACATGCATAAACATAAACTCAAAGCCATCAGTAGCCATTAAAAATAAAAATAAGTCATGTCTTAGCAGAACGTTAGCTTTATAAAGAGTTGGGTAAGGAAAATATCTGCTTGAGTGATGTCGGTCGGGCAGAATGACCGGGAGGATCTTTTTTCTTGCTAGTCAAACGCGTTGACCGGCCGTTATTTTTAGCCCAATGATACAACTCATAGTTCTTTCACTAATTATCACACCACTAATAACTTTGGCATAGTGAGCAGAATGAAAACAATTACTGAATTACTCAAACAGGGAAAATAAAGTCTAGGGGTTCTATAAGTTGACTAAAAAACATTTTCCCTCCGAATTATGAAGAAATTAAAAAAAAAAACAATACTGTTTTTTCTTGTGCAGCTGAAAGCCGAAACAATTAACAACAGAAAAACAAACACTTTTTTACAAAGAGATACTCATTTAGCAGAAAAATATTTTTTTCCTAGACTGTAAAGTTTCAAAATATTGTTTCCTGATATTTCCTCATATTTCCGACGCACTTTTTATTATTTTTTTGAAGTGTGTAGGAGTTTATTCATCTAACAACGCCAAAGAACTTGAACTTCTCGGTTAAAGCTTCTTAAAAAAGTCTGAAAGAACGAGGCATTACCTGAACCTAACCCTCACTAACCCAAACAAATTTTACAAGGTTTACACCATAAAGTTTTTCAATTCTCCAACGGGAGAAAAACAAAATGAAATTTTTTCTATAAAGAAAAATTGGGAAATTATAATTCTAAATGTATAACATATACATATAACTTTTCTTTTTCGTTCCGTTCCGGTCCGCGGGGAGGTTTCGAGAAGAGTAATTCCGCCTATAGATTTTCAGCTTTCTAAACAAAAATTTATAGCTATTTATACATATAGTTGCTTATAGCTATACATAAAATTCAAAATGTCTGTTAGGTGGCAAGTGAAAAAATACATTATCACACAATCTCGTACCCAGGCACATTTATTTCTCTTCGATTTGAGAGTTATGTGAAACTATGTCTGACAAAACTAACACCTTGCGTAATTATACTGTAATATACAACATATGTTGGTTTCGAAATTGTGTTGATGGAGAAATGCTATATAGTGAAATTTTTCTTTGTTCAATAATGACTGTTTAAAATTTGATGAAGTATGATATTCGAAATATGTGTTTTTATTTTTGTTTGTATGTATAGTATGATGTCGCAATGGTTTGTTTGATTTTTGTGGAGATAAATATGGTTCAATTTGTTTGTTAGGTGTAATAGTTCTTACACGCGGCAAGAAAAAACACAAACGATATGGTAAGTCGAGTTTCCATCTTTCTCTTGGCAGAGCTTTGTAAAAAAGGAATTGCTTGCTTCCTTATTGAGGGAAACAGCAATTAGTTTAGGAGAGTATTGAAAAATTATTCAATTCACCTTGATGTTTATTTCTACGTTAGTGACTTTCTTCCTACCAATTTCGGACGGAAGCTAGATGGAAATATTAAGGATAAAATATTCGTGTGTGTTTTGCATGAGAAATATTTTAGAACATTCCGTATTTCTACTAAAATGACATTCAGGGAAAAATTAATACATGTCGTAGTTTCAAAATGACCGGTGTAAAATTTATCCTTGGGAATGATGGGAGAATTTCAAGTGAAAAATGTCAAACTATCTAGTTCTAATCGCGTTGTAAACAAGCAGTCTCTTTTAAATATCACACAAACGCATCAAGGTTTTGTTAAGTATAAAGATCAACAAATTTCTTTGTTTCAACATGAAAATATTCTCATTCATTCGTCTCGTTTGAATCCAAAATATCGTGTTTACATTTCATCTTTCGGTCATAGTTGAATAAATAAACATTAGATGAACTTTTAAATCATGAACATGAAGTATCAGCATGCCTTGGCTTGATGTACTTTTAACAATACCAAATCAAAATCACATGACTCCAGTTCACATGATATAAATTTCCTAAATTTTCGCCGAGTGACTAACATTTTTTTTGCCGACTAACAACTTTTTTTTCAATTTCTTTTTTGCCGACCAATATTTTTTTTTATTTTATTTTATTTTTTTTTTTTTGTTGCCAATTCTTTCTCTTGGCTTATTCTTTGATTTCATAATGATATTAAAATTTTCAACAAAAAGAACACGAATTACAACATTGTAAGAAGATGAAAGTGAAGACGAGGAAAGTGATGATGAAAATTTAATTGAGGTAAAATTGAACGACGGAGAGGGACAAACGTAGCCGGGTACGATTGAACAAGAAGGAAAAAAGAGTTAAGTGAACAGTTTAGGACCAAAGCAAAGAAGATGTGCAAATGCAGGAAAAAATAGTTATTAGATTTCTGCGTAAGCACGAAATCTGTTAAAACCGTCCGTGTTCTTGGTTCATTTTATTTTTCTCACTGTCCAAACCTAGCGTAATTACTATACGTCCGCGGTGCTTGTTTATGTCTAGTATGCAACCTCGTCAAAATGTCAATTCCCGTGAAAGAAAATTGCGTACATCCATTCTTAATTCATAATCGCATCCATACCACAAAATATCTCTTGAATCGTTGCGAGATGATGACGAGCGAAAAAACAATACCGTTGTTGCGTATATGTTTTTTAAAAAATGATTGTTTTACAAGAATGATATTTTGATGGAACGATGTTTTGAAATTCTTTCGAAATTCCTTTTCAATCAAGAAAGTAATGGCGTCAAACACTTAAAAATATTTCGCTTGATCCGTTGTTCTACTAATCTGTCTTTTGTATAAAAAAATCCGCAGAACTCAACAGTAATTTATATTTGTACAAAGCAAAGTAAGCCGATGTTTACATGGTTAACCGGACTGATTTTTCACCTTATGCACATGTTTTTCGTTTTTGTGCGTGGTAGGCAATGTCAGGCTGTCTTTTCTCATGTGAACCCAAAACAAAATCAGTCCGGTGAAATGAAGCAGCCTACTTTTCCGGACTAATGTTTCTCCATTCGAACACCCCCTAACACTTCTTACTTACAGAATTACCCGTCCCTATAATTCAGTTAAATCCCTCGTACAAACTAAAACTGCTACAAAGAATCGCTATAACTATTTGCTCTCGGATTGTACTGCTTTAAACTGTTGTTAGGGGGTCTGTTTAGTTGTAAACAAAATAATTAAATTATTTGCTCGAACAGACATTTTCGATCTGTTTAGTTTGTGAATTTTTAACGATCTTGTCTCGTTGAATTGTGGTACAGTTGAATCTCTAATTAACGGCCACCCCAATTAGCGGACACCTCTTATTAATGGCCAAAGGCATTTTGCACGAACAAATATATATTCAAAATCTTATATTAAGCTTTCTTATTTGTGGGCAGTCATTTAGTGGACATTCTAATTTGCACCAAATCGACTTCTTCGTATTCACGCTGTAATTAGGGGATAAATATAAAAAATAGCAACCTCGTTCCCAGGGCTTCTTGCCTTTTTGATATACGGACGGCGGCGAAGAGCAGCAACCATTGTTGCCATAGCAAGGGGTTGCTTAGTTTTACCCGCTCTTTCAAAATTTTTTTGCTCCAGGCTAGAAAGTGGCATTGAAACAATTTCATCATATGTTTCGCTGTATACTGAAGAATATTTTATATCTTGTGATTCAGCAGCATTTTCTTCAGTTTGAATATCTGTGATGTCTAGCATTGGTTGTACATTGCTGCAACCGAAAGATAGCTTTTCCTTGGTTTACTTTCATGATTTTGCAGTACAGGGAAAGTTTGTTCAGTTTTATCTCCAGTAGTAGGAGATAGATGTAATCTTTTGACTGAAACCTTTTGTTCTGTTTGTATATATTGGCACGATTGGCGAAATACCCATATCTTATTTACAAAGTTTTCACATTTTCTGCAAATTGTAGTTGTTAGAAAGTCATTTTCGTTCATTACAACTCCTGTTGCACTGGAAATTTTCCCACCAAGGTTCTTTTCTTTTCCTATTTTGGAGAACGTTCGTACCAAATGATTGTTGTTGGTTGAAACTCCACATAGTTGACAATCTGATTTTGATACAACATTCTTCCTATTATAAATCTTCTTAGGTGTAACTTAAGCCATATGTTTCTATTAGGGTAATATATACAGAGGAATACTTATAATATCAATAAACTAAACACTTTCAGTTTCATTTTTCGTGATTTGACATTATTTTGTCCTCAAACTACTCGACTTGACTCGCCGCATAATTTGCATTAATTAATAATGAATGTGGCCAATCAGATTGTGTATTCGACCGGCCGATGCCAGGGCTTTCTTCGCCGCCGTCCGTATATCAAAAAGGCAAGAAGCCCTGGGAACGAGGTTGAAAAAATAGAGAAATTTGTCACATTTGTTTTTCATCACTTGAATAATTTTCAGTTTCTTTTACGAATTTATTTCCTATCCATTTCATCCCTTTTTGATGCCCAGTGCAAGTGTATCTCACAGTAATCACCAAGTGAGAAAAGAATTTGGTAGTAGGAAAAACTGTGCTTACACTTTGGATATGTTTACTGTATACGTGAAAATCACGTAAGGGTGGATCAAAGAAAAATTTTAATCCATCTTGATCATCCAAAAAAACTCAATATCTCGATCCATTGACTCTTGCAATATTTTATTGATTGCCTTTACTTTTATATATATATTTTTATATTCCTTATATTCCTTAACCAATAGGCCGACAAACCGACAAATGTTTCCTATTTAGGTATTCGACTGTAGTTGTATTATGTGTTAGAAATAACTGGATTGTGGACACTGTTCTCAGTGGGCATAATTTGTTGAAAAATCACTGCGATGGAGTGTATTTCTATAGAAATATGCACACTATTTCAATAAAACTGCTCTTTATCGCAGTGACTTTTGCCCACTGGGTATGAACTGTTTTCAGACGTTTTTATTTAGGTAGGATCTAAGCCGTTCGTCCTTCAACTGCACAGAGGATGTTTCTTTCCTCTGATAAAACTCAAAGCAAACATAGCCATCTCAGATAAAACTGACTACTGCAATCGGCCTTTCCACATTTCATCTGAAGAAAATGAATATGATTCACTAAAAACGAATTTTCAAATAACATTCTCCATGTCTACTTTAGGTTAGTGCCAAAACATTACACTGGATCTTCAGTGTGCCAGTAGGTACAACAATTTCGATTATCGGACTGATCGGAAATATTATCTCCATCATAATCTGGCAACGTATCATCAAGTACAAACTGCGCGGGAACATCTCAACAGCTTTTTACCTGATCACACTGGGAATATGCGATATTGGTCTCCTAGTCTTCTTTTTGTTGACCGACACCCTAAAAACAGTGGAGAGCGTCGCCAACACCTACGCCTATGCGGCATTTTTTTCCTGGTTTGGATATCCAGCGTTCTTTTTCTTCTTGGTGGCTAGTGTGTGGTTGGTCGTTGGAGTTACAATCAATCGATTTATCATGACCGCTTTCCCAATAAAAGTTAGGGATCTTTATACAAGAAATCGCACGTACGCTAGCATCGCAGTATTTCTTGTCTTCTCTGGACTGGTAAACGTTCCCCACTTCTTCAACTTTCACCCTAAAGAAACTAACGGAACGTACAGAATTGCAGAAACAGAATATGGTTCCTCAGAGGGCGCAAAAAATTACGAGTTTTGGGTGCACTGCATTATACTGATTTTGACGCCATGGTTTACGATTGCTGTGTTAAACGGCCTCATAATTTACAATTTGCTTCGACGGTTGGACAAAAAAGGTGAGGTATTGGGACTTAATAGGATTAAGATTTCTCGTCTGGAAATAATGACCGCTATGTATAGTTGTATTAATTTTTACACTTACTTTATTATGAAACTTCATCACTTTCTTGTTGACATCAAAAGGTCCTTGATGCTTACTTCTAACTGTGTAAAGAACTCTCATCGTTTTTATTCGTTTTGGTGCAATAAATTTAGGTTTGGCGCTTAGAATGTATAATGATGCTCTGTGATTATGACAGGTCAAAACATGTATTGAGTACCTTTGGCTTTTAAGCGACAAGTTTTAAAGATGACTTAGTTCAATAACTGGTCCAAAAGAAGGCGATGGTTTTTCGTTTATCGCATCGTGGCAGCGAAACATTTATTTTTTTTTTCATGATCTTTTTAAATTTGTTTGAATGGTTTTATGTTTCTTTTACTGCAGCTTCAAAATCATACCATGATCATGGAAGTCGTGAACGTCAAATGACTCGAATGTTGCTCCTTGTCACATTCTCCTTTCTGATCTTACTGGCTTGGCAATGCATCACACAGTGTTTTTGGATGTTGCGGGTCGGAGAAAATGATGTTGTTAGTAACCAGTGGTTAACTGTGGATTCAGCATTTGCAGCTGCAAAATTGGGTGTGATAATAAATTCATCAATCAACTGGATATTCTATTGCTTAAGTGGAAGCTTGTTCCGTAAAGAATTGATGAAGTTCTTCAACTCTTCCCCCAGAAGGCGCTCATCGATGAGTGATAAAAGCGAAAAGTCATCTGGTGCTACTGATTATTCATCAGTTATCGCAAACAGTCACGTGTAAAGGAAGAGAGAGATTAACAAAACTCATGTGGCTCATGTGGGAACAACATGAAAGGTCCAAACAAACTTATGTAAGGCATAACTAACCATGTAAATTGTAACAGAAAATGACGATTGGATTTGGGATTTAATATTGTATAGTCGAGTGCAAATAATATATCTATGATTTTATTTATGATGGAGACAGTTTTGATTTTTTTTATACGGGAGCTGTAGTAGAATATCTCGAAAGCCTTTGAAGAAAATATACTGGTGTAGAGAATATTGGAAACTTTACAGCGCTGATTGTAGGAAAGTATTTTTCTCCATAAGTTCCAAGTGAATCTTACAGGTGTGTTTTGCTGTCGGAATTTTAGATATTTAAAAGTGGAATTAAAAGTAAGAACAATTCGGTGATCTTATCTCATTTGTTGTTTTTAAGCGTTAAAACGCGTATCTGTTGTAAGATATCTATATATTAATAGTCGATTCTCTGTCTGTCTGTCTGTCTGTTTGTTTGTTTGTTTGTTTGTTTGTTTGTAAGTCACGCAAAATGGTAGATTGAGTTGTGAGCGAAATTATTTCTTTTTTTGTGTGCGACGTGAGTTCGAAGCATATACATTGCAACCCCACTCGAGCGTGACTTTTTTTGGCTGATGAACTAATAGGAATAACGTTTCGTTTTTATTATTATTGTTAGTTTTATACTCCACGTTGACTTGGCTTTGAAAACAATACATCAACTAAATACAAAGAAACTAACTGATTAAACATTTTGGACAAAAAGCAGCAGTGGCAGAATGTGGCAGCATGTTTGCCAGTGTATCCTAATGTATCTATGCCTGACTGTCTGAGACGGGTAAACGTTTTTTTCGAGTAATCAAAATGCTTAAAACCGATAGGTAAAAAAAGAGTATCATGAAACAAGATATTTTTTTGCTTTTCTTTTAATAATTTAATTTCTTTTTCTAATTGTTTAGATCGAACGTTTTTTTTATTCACTTTATTCATTTAGCACGTGCCTTTTTTTCTCTCCTCCCGTGTGATCTTTTTAAGAAGAGAAACCATTTTCCCCCTGTTTGATAGCACCCATGTTAGAGCGCGTAACTTTTTTAAAACAAAAGCTAATAAAAAGTTGAAGTTTTTTCTCCTTACGGTTTGAGTGTATTGTTGTACTGATCAACGATTGTTTTAAAAAACAAAAGCTAATTAAAAGTTGAAGTTTTTTCTCCCTACGATCTGAGTGTATTGTTGTACTGATCAACGATTGTTTTAAAAAATAAATAAGTAACACATCATGAAATTTGGTTTTTTTTGGAACCATTGTTTAAACTGATATTTGATATTTGATTTCGAATCTGCCTCTGGCTGAACACAAGTTGTACGAGCCGTTTTTCAGGAAATATGAGGTTTATTGGGGTCTCCGGGGTGACACAGAGCAGGTGCACATAGGCGGCGAGCGACGCCGCCTTGGCGGCTAGTGTTCAAATATTTATAAAAATGACTTTCTCGAATAGAAGCCGCGGCATATATACTTGTTATATTCGCTTCACATTGCATTTGAATTTGTGAAACCACTATAGTGAATATAAATTTGCTCTGAATAATGCAAAGTTTTGGTTTTAACTGTTCCTACTGCCTGTGCTTTTACAGTGGCAAAAGTGCTTTTGTGGCTTTTTTTAATTTTTTTTCCAAAATTGCCGGTTCTATTCGAGGGCGGTTTCTATTCTAGAAAATACGGTATTACTTAAAAATGGAGATTATTAGCATTTTATTTACAATAAAATGACGAAATATAAAAAAAACGTTTATCTTTTTGATGATGTCAACCTGGGACCCAGACATTCTAGAGCCTTTTAATGTAAAGGTATATTTTGAGATTGGGTACGATTTTTATCTCCATATTGTTCTTAACACAACTTAACACATTCTCCCCTTTCCAATCTTATTACGGTAGCAGCGAAGCGAATACCGTATTAAAACACCCTTGGACTACTCCTCCTCCTCCTCCTCCTCCTCCTCCTACTACCGACCGAAATGGCAGTTTAGCCTGTGCAGCTTACCAATGTCGCTTCCGAAACTGCGTAAATTGCAACTAAAGAACGGAGGCTAATAATTTTTATAACTATCAAAACATTCTTTATACGTTCTTTTAGTATTTTACCATAGATTCGCCATTAAATAAACATTTTCCTATTAAAAACACGGTGGGGAACTTTAGTTGCACCTAATTTGAAACACGGTTAAAATAAACTTAAGCTTTGGTTTTGGAACGTCGAAGTTCGAAGCTCTCTTCTTCTTGCAGTTACAAAGATTCATCAAAATTCATAGAACTTAAACCTTTTAAAAGCATTTTACATTTTTTTATATTTTGTACGTGTGTATTTGGTTTGCTTGCCTACAAAAATGTCTTGGATTAAAGTTGGAAACGGTTTTACTTCGTTTCTTATATTTTTAGATGACGTTTGTTTTTTTTTCTTTCCGGTCTTACAGCTTTCTTTTTATAAAAAAAGTTTCGTGTATTGTGCATATTTCTTTTGTTTGTATCAAATAGTTTTCTGGTGGTTTTAGTTAAGCCCTGTTTACACTTTTTCAAATGAAAATTGCCTTAATTTAAGCCTAAGAGATAAACAAAGTTCGACAAAGCTTCATGGGGCTTTCAGACTAATTAATTTAGAATCTTTTTATTTTTGTACATTGCGAGTTGAAATGCTGCTACCGTTTTGTGCCATTATGGCTCTTGTTCCCTTTGAAAGATTCGAAAATCTTCCGTAAATATTTAGTTAAAACTAAAATTTTATATAATTCAAAACAGATTTATATTCACCATGGTAGTTTCACAAATTCGAAGGCAATGTGAAGCGAATAAATAAAATATAATAAATAAAATATTTTTCTTTTTTACTTGTAACAGACTAACAATTTTGTTATTACTGGCCTTATAAAAAGACATTGTAGTGGTGTAACTGAGTTAAACTTAGGGCAGGTGCGCTTTTCACTGTGCTTAAAACAAGCTAGTGTAAAGTAATAACACACTTCATACCACGCCAGGAAATGCACAAACAACAATGTTTTATTATCCTAAAAAAGGTTATAGAAGAATGTGTGAAAATGTTTTACACAAAAGATATGTTCACAAAAATGTCAAAAAGAGCAATATCACTGTCGCCGTTCTCTTCTATGAAATGAAAACTTTTATATCAATTAGTTACACATCAAATATTCATGCAAACGTGGAAGAATTGTTGATAGAAAAACAAATAAAACTATATAAACTAATTCTTGTTGAGCAATTTTCCGATTATCGTGACACCTTCTAAATTAAGTAAGATGGTAAGAGTTCAGGAGAAAGAAATAAGAACTTTTTTTATGTTCTGGATGGCGTTGGAGGTGAAAAATTTTATTTTTCGTTTATTTTTGTCGGACGGAATCGTTCAAAATAAATCGCAATTCCAGACAATTACAAACCAACATTAGGTATTTCAAGGTAAAATGATAATCTTTCTTATATACATCGATACTTCAGAAACATAAACATTTGGTAGTTGTCCTTTATTTTGCTATGAATGTGATTCGACTTTATTGTCGGACGAAAAAAAATAGGGAGCACTGACTTAAACGATTTTGTGAATGTGATCATAAAAAACATAATAAAAACCTATTTGAACCAATTTTATTTTTACGTGTCAGCGAGACATTTTTTTATAACAGAGGCTATTGCATAACTTGAAAGTGAGGTAATACAGCGATTGAAAATTCTGTGTGTGGAAGTTTAAACATTCCTGCGCTTTAAAATTTTAAATGTATTAGCAACTTCAAAACTGCTCTTAAAGGGCTTTCACCTATGACGTATGACGTGCGGCGCAATTTCAAATTGTTGTTAAAGTGTTTGCAGTTCTCCAACTGATCACAAGGAAATATTTTATAAGCAAAATACTACACAAAAGCAGTTCAATTCTTATAAGGATCGTTTTGAAGCGCGGTAAATATCTTGCTTAACCTTCCCCAGCAAAGCATTTGAACAATTTTGTATTTGTACACGAAATTATACAAAACGTTAAAACGTTTTGTTGTTGAATGAAAGGAATTTTCTTTTCATCTGTATTTTGTAGATGATTATCAAAATAAAAAATGATAATATTTGTCGATGTTTAATAATAGAAATTTAATTTTATTGATGTAATTGACCCTGCAGGGAACTATACATTTTCAGCTTTGATCGGAAGCGAGGTTGCTGAACTTTCAGTTTCAAGTGTATAGTTACTTATTCTTTCTCAAAATGATTTTGTTGTCAGCGCTGATCATAACCAATAGGCAAAATTGTCAAACAGTCACTGCGACAAAGATATTTTTATTGAACGCCTGAGGGCGGTCACTCCCGTTGGCCCTGCGCGAGAAGTTATAGGTTAAGTAAAATGGTAGAGCAGTGAAAACAAGCCTCAATTTTCCATCTAATTCCCATAAATTCCAAATAAAATTAGTTTATGATATTGATGGCTGTTGTTACACCGTCAAATGTAGTAACTCCGTCAAATGTAGCAAATTTTCTACGACAAATGTAATAACTCCGCTAAATGTGGTAAAAATCTCCGTCAAATGTAGTAACGTTAAATGTAGTAAAAGTCTCCGTCAAATGTAGTAACATTAAATGTAGTAAAAATCTACGACAAATGTAGTAACTCCGTCAAATGTAGTAAACCTACGACAAATGTAGTAAACACCTTTAAGTTTGGAATGAGCCATAATTAGGCCAATCACGTGAAGGTCTTCACCAGGTAACTTTTCAAGGGTTATCAGGTGGCTGCATAATTTAAACCAAAATCGCAACCAAAATTACATTTGTCGTAGAAAATTTGCTACATTTGACGGAGTTACTACAGACGGTGTAGCAGCTGTTTTGTTTGCTTTTATGGATTCCCAAAAAAGAAATATTCTTTTTCAAACTACCCTTCACACATACAAAGCTTTTGTTAGATTGAGAAAATAATGTTTCACCTATTTGGATTTGAGAATAACCAGAAGAAAATGAAGAAATATTCAACTATCTTGAAATGTGTTATTGTCTTTTAGATGCGAAACAGAATTTTCGCCAATATCCGCTCTTTCCACAGCTGAAGCAAGTTTCTGTTGGTTTGAAGGTGGCTATATTGGCGTGAACAACTCGCCTAAAGACGGGCTCGGAACTGTGTATTTGGATCTTATCCAGTGCTTTAGAGATCTTCGATGATGTGTTGGAAGCTGATTTTATAGCACGATTGAACAAACTTTGCTTCTTCTTTAAACCACAAGTTTCGGCTGATTTAATCTTTCGTTTGTCAACAAAGGCACTCGCCAAATCATTGTAGATGTGTTCCTCGACAGTATTTCCATCCTGTGATATAGATCTGTCAGCAATTTTTATCAATTTGTTCCTTTTACAAATATTTGTAAATATTTCTTGTAAAAATTTCGTTGATCTACGTTTCGAGGCTTGCAAGATCACCTAGCGCCTCAAAGCCATGTAAAACTTATTGAATTCATACTGTTTTTCGTTTCCTTTAAACTTAAAAGTTTGTTCAAATGCCTTTTTGAACCTTTTAACCCGTTGGTGATTAACCTTTTCAAACTTAGTTTGATTATCTTCAGTTTTCTTATCAAAATACTTTTTTTAATAATGTTTATACTAAATAGAGAAATACCTTCCTCGTCAGATCTTGATTCTCTACGTCTTTTTTGACCTCTTGAAATATCTTCCCCTGACACTTTCTGTCCCACTTTGAACCGTCTGAACCGTTCGAAAAGGATTGCTACCTCAATTGTGATTTTGGAACCTTTTTTAAGTTATGTTCTACAGTGATCATGCGCAGTTTATCGCAATACCCTTCAGAATGATTAAAAAAAATTATTTCTTGCAGTTACAGTTATTTAGGATGAAGCTAAATCATTTGTAGCCTAAATGCATACGTAATTTGTCGACTGGTACGGAAAAAATCTACCTCGAGTAAAGAAAATGATATAGGTAGAATTTGCGCCAATTGCACCAACTTTTATCTGCGCTAAAATTTCTCCATTTAAGGTATTAAAAAATTCAACATTTTGACAATTGAACGGATTTCGTATTATCAAGAACATTTAAAACAAGAAAAACTTCTAATTTGATCTGTTTATTGCAAAAGAAAATTTGAAAAGAATTTCTGATTTTAGCTATAACTGTTTGGTGGTACATTCGAAGCGATCACACCTGTGTGCTTTACACTGACCTGAAATATTCTGTATATTTCTATAGAAATGTAATTCTTCACAGAGGTTTTTAAACAAATGTGCCCGCTGGGTAAAGCCGTAAGTAATTGAAATGAGCATTTTATCATCAACACCGGCAGTAATTATCTAGGACAAGAGACAGACAGATGATAACACTTCGAAGGCCAATCATCTAATTTGCTAACTTGCAGTCATGGCATCCTGGAGAAGGACAAAAGAAATATGGGATTTTGATAAAGTTTTGAAACATATGATGACATATCTCCATAATATCCGCAAGATCTTTCAAAATTACACGTTTGACAAATACAATTAATATAGTGTTTCATAATATGGTTCAACAAAAAAGCGAAAAGAAATAGCATTCCTAAAACCTTTATCCAAATAATTCTGTGCTAATGGTAGTATTATTTCTGCTAATGTTAAATGTATCCTTCTCAAAATTCAATGAAACTGTTTAAAATAACTATTGCTTGTGTTGCATACAACCAGAGATCTGATACAACAAGATGACACTTTTACAACATTTTGTTACGTATGTACATGAGATAAATAAATCTATAAATTACGAAGTGATACCCCTCTTCAGTTTCAAAACCAGAGGCGTAGCTAGTGCTCAGTCAAAATTTGTGGAGAAGGGTTTAAACGTTTCAAAGTAGAACAGAAAAACGTGCAAATAACATAATCGTCACTAAAGACGTATCATAACGTTGGACTTTTATTGACTGACACAAAAACGTTGTCGTTCAGTTTATGATGCAATATTGACAGTCCTTAACAAAACTAGAAGAATCTTAAAGTTGCTGACATGTATTGTCTGTTTCTCCCGCCTTTTCGTCTCATATGGCCAACGGTCAGTTTTTGATAAGTGACCCGCATCGGTACTGACGATGTTGATGACCAACCTGATGAAGATGATGATGAGAAGGACGGAGCGAATTTAACTCTACAATAAAAAAAATGCTGAAAACTATTTTGAATAAGTTTCTAAAACGTTTGGCTGAAAGATCGTCCTTGAACAAAAAAGGTCTATTTAAATTGTGACAATATGAGAAAAACCGCCACAATTCAACTCGGCCGTTGTGCCAACAAGCCTTTGCAAATCTGGGTCAACTCTCGGGACACCTTTTTCCATATTATCAAAAAACATTTCACAATTAGCGCCTGTGTATTTCAGTAAAATAAAAACATTCTGATATTTCCTGACACCCTAAATACCTACTTCATCTACATATACACGTTTTATTTTATAAGAAACCAAGGTCAGACCTTAGTAGTAATGTTGCTTAAAAAATGACCATTTTTTAGTAGTAATGTTGCTTAATTTGTTGCTAATAATTAATTGAAAAAATATGTATTTCCAGTCTCGAATACCTTTGTATAAGCTTAAGTATAAGTGTAGGACACAGCACTGCAACCTTTAGTGTAACCACCTAGTGTGGCAATGTTAAGAAATGTGCTGTAGCTATGCTAGTGCTGCATCATCTCAAAACTTCATGTTGCTAATTTATGTAAGATCCTTGTAGTACTGTTGCTTAACTTTTTGAGAAAATTTACTAGTGTTGCTTATAAACGCGTTGCTTATAAAAAACGTGTAGTAACTAAATAGAAGAATTGGAATAATGGTATTTTTGTTTGGTAAAAATATGCCATATACATTTGCTGGAAACAGTTACTTTTTCACAGTAATCTTGAGTAGAAATCAAGGATTTCTACATTGTATATCTCTAATGCTTCTATAATCCAATTAATGAGAAAAATATAACAATTAAAAAAGAATTTCGGAATGTTTTCAGAAGGTAATTTAATAATGCTAAATTAAATTTTGTAGGATTAGAATTGTTCTTAGATACAAAAAGTAAACATATGACGACAGAGAAGAAATGTTACAAACAAACCAACGTGAATTATACGTGGAAAAGCTAACATCCTTTATCTGGATTTAGAAAGAGTTTGCAGGTTTCCAAAGGATGCAATTCAGACATAATTCAGAGGAGGCAACATTTTGATGCTTTAACGTGATTCACTTACCTTTTTTTCTTGGATTTGGAAACAGTTGCAATCCAAACCATGACTTATCGTTCCTTTTCCCGTTTCTTTTATTCCTTTTTCCTTTTATTAAATACAATACGAATACGTATCAAAGAGGTCTTTACTTTCTTCACACATTATTTCAAGTGATTCTTTTTCTTTGAGAATTTCTTTATATTGTCGGTTATTTGATTAGATTAGATAGTGTGGTCTATTCAGGACTCTTTCGAAAATTCTAATTCTTAATAATTAAGATGCTGGAGATAAAACTGTGTTGACGCAGGAACTTCAAGTGGTAAAAATATCAGAAGGAAGAATAAAACTACGCGCTCAGTTAAGAAAGAAAGAAAAAAAAAAGTTTCGTTTTGCCAGCAACCTTTTTGATAAGCATAGGTAGGAAGTTTTCCTGGTTTTTGGCCGTGGTTTGAAAAAAAAGCTGCGAGCTTAGTATAGTGAGATATTTTGCAGTTGTAGCTCATTGGTCCAGATCATATATATCCCGATGTCCCAAAATATCATCTCAGGTTATATAGGGTAATATGGGGAAAGATGGGTCGGCGGGGTAAGTCGGTTCATTGTAACTTGAAGTGTAGATATAGAGCCTTAGAAACCGATATTTTTATCGGAATAAAATGGTAGGCGAGTAGTGACGGTTGTTATGTTAAAAATATCGGTTTCTAAGACTCTGCCTACACTCTATCTACACTTCATGACTTAATGACCCGACTTACCCCGCCGAACCCATCTTACCCCATCTTACCCTAACACCACATTGGTATTGGATTTGACAATCATTTGACGATCATGTCTTTATTTAGAACTTGGGACAACTATCTGGCTAACCAAAGGAGATACTTGACATTTCGTACATTAGCCACCATCGATGTTAGACAATTTGTCATTGAGAAGATGAAATGATAATTAGTTTTCAAAATGATTTTTTTTTGACGTAGCACTTAGCGTTCCTTCGCAATTGAGACTCCCAATCCTAAGGACCATATTTCTATCTACATCTCCCCCATTTCACATTCCCCTCACCACCTCCCCAAATCCTCTCCTCACCCACACCACACCACCATTTTAGAATTTCATTGACCAGTTCAGATATAAGGATTGATAATGATTGATACATCTTCAATAAAAATATTGTATTTGTACTTTGTATATTCGCCACGTGCCCCATCACCAGTGTCATACCTTATTGCAGTTTACATAGTCCACAGTGTCATAGTAAACTATGGCACTGATGATACCGCAAGCCGAAAAGCGTCTGTCAAAATAAAAAAATGCTTTAATAAACATAAAGCTCATAAGCATATTGAAAACATCCCAAAAATATGATATTGTAAAACAGTAGAAGATATTAAGTAAAGAAATAGTTGATATGCATTAGTTGATGTGTATCAGTTATGATCGATGTTTTTAGATATTAACGATAATCGTCAAAGCAATCCTTTTCGCAATTTGAAAGTCGTTTATTGAACCCAGGGTCAGAGAGACTTATTTTGAGCATCATTGGTATAAAGCCAAAAATACAAAATTTCAAAAAAAAAAACATGATACGCTAAGGTAACTAAAGTAATAATAATAAAAAAAAGTTTCGTTTTGCCAACAACCTTTTTGACAAGATAGAGTATAAGTAGGAAGTCTTCCGGATTGATTTCCTTGGCTGTGGTTTGAACTACGGTAAACCTTCGAGATTCTTATTTGTAAGCAAGAAGCTGCGAGCTTAGCGAGATGCTTTGCAGTTGGAGCTCATTTGGCAAGACCATATATAGTTAGATGACGTAAAGGATTTTGGGTCGCTCCACTGGCCCAGACATGTGGCAAAATGATTACTTTATTACTTTATATCATCTCAGGTTATATAACACCATTTTGGTGTTGGATTTGACAATCATTTGACGATAATGTCTTTATTTAGAACTTGGGACAATTATCAGAATCATCCCGGGATAGTTTTTATGTTTTTGTTTATATAAAAATTATAATTACTGCGCACGCGTGAAATATTATCTCGTCCCGGCAAGACGGGATAACTGTGATCATATGGGAAAAAAACACCTCGTTTAAGCGGGATCCTGGAAAAAATAAACGAGATTCCGCTTAACCGGGACAGGGTGATTTTTTTTGTTTTCCATATGATCAGAAAAAAAAAATCTAGTGAGAATCGTATAAAATCTAGGATCTCGTCAAAACGTCTCGTCTCGCCCTGCCGGGATGAAACGCTCCATATGATCACCCCCTTAGAGTTTCATTGACCAGTTCAGATATAAGGATTCATAATGATTAATACAATGGCTTTATGGTGATGATGCCCATAATGAGTTAGGAAAAGGATTGTTTTGACGATTTCAATATGCTTATAAACTTTATGTTTACAAAAATAAGATGTACTTTATTTTACATAGTCATTTAAAAACGGACAATATCGTCTAGATGGCTGTTGAAGACAAAAAAGTCAAGTACATCATTGGAATACATCATTGGAACTTATCGATCAGAACTACAAAGATGTTGTATATTTGGTTCGTACTTATGAAGCAGATGAAATGTGCGGTGTACAAGTTGTTAGTTCATGGCAACGAAAGCTTCACAAAATCGTTTGCGTAGATGTGAAAGGTCTGTTTTATATGCAGCACATCCTTTTGTCACTTACTTGTTCGTCTTGAAGCATCACAAACTTTAGTTTTAAACTTATATATGTACACGTAAAAGAAAGCATCTTTGATTCGAAAAGAGGATAAAGTTGCAATTCAGATACAATAAATGAAATTGTTCTACATTTCTCATTGCTGCAACAGAAGCAGCTTCGTGCGTTATAAACACAGTTTCTACTAAGTAGCTTGCAAAGCATGGATTACACGATAAAACGTTTATTTGCAATTGATTAAATGGTCTCAATGATAACTATTCAAAATGATCACCACTTTTCAGTAACCAAAACAAATTGCTTTCACGAAATTCAACTGATAGATAAAGTTGTTCACTTCGGACATTTTTCCCACTTCTTTTCTCAAACTTTTCTAAATTTTCTATTTCCTCTTAAGCCACTAACATTTAACTTCTGATAACTGACTTTCATTGGAATGTTTGGCAATTCATCCGATGATGAGAAACTTTGTGTTGATGATCTGGATGATTGAGAACTATCATCAGTTGAAATACTTTCCCTAAAAAAAACAAATATAATAATAGAAAGAAACAAGCAATTGGGTCTGTTACAAAAGCATTAGCATTTTGTCCATCCGACACGATAACTGTTTGTTTCAATAACTTTTGACTATCATCCTTGTGGAAATCATCTTTTGGAATTTTGTAAATTCTACTCTAGTATACTTTCAAAAAACCTTTGCTTGCTATTGTATCATAAACGTGCTGTTTTTTATATGGCCCTTAGCACTGATTTGTCCGTCCGA
The DNA here is from genome assembly GCA_027922465.2 of Turritopsis dohrnii. Taxonomy (NCBI): domain Eukaryota; kingdom Metazoa; phylum Cnidaria; class Hydrozoa; order Anthoathecata; family Oceaniidae; genus Turritopsis; species Turritopsis dohrnii. The sequence goes on from BQMF02000298.1 coordinate 80,385, forward strand.
CATAATAAGTACTTTTGTAACAGACCCTATATTTAGTGTTTAGTAAAACAAAACCTTTAAGATTAAATAGAAATGTTTCCATTTTCAGTTTCTGCTACATTCTCAGATGAACTGTTATTATCAAAATGTTTTTCAACTTTTCTGGATTTTGCAAAGAAACTTTTAAATTCCAAATCACAGAATTCATCACTTACCTTCTCTCTGTTGATGTTAACGTTTTTTCCAAAGTAATTTTCCAGACACTCATGTTTCCTCACCAATTCTTTAAAATCTTATTTGTTGATGTGTTACTGGAAAGCCAACTGATACTCGACTGTGATACAAAACCTTTTAAACAAAGTAATCAAATCATGTTGATTCCGTTGCTAATCAAATGTAATCGCATGATCATTTTCAGATTATAATAATCGACGTCATTTCTAAAGCATGCAATGAAAGAACATGATAGATGCGACAAATTTGTGTGTGGGATCAGTGCGACAGATTTGTGAATCAATATCCTTGTATGGACTATCGGATCGAAGTGGGATAGAATGATCAAAGTAGCTACTACAAAATGTAAACAAATGAGTAATCGCATTGGAATGATTCCTCTCTCAGCTTCTGCATGTTTTTTTCATTGTGTTTACATTAACAACATGTTGCTAACAGTTAAAAGTGCATACCGTATTTCCTCTAAACGCCACTTTTATAACAAACTCCAGCTTTTGGATGCAACGTTTAGGAAGGGAAGCGTTCATTAGAGGGCAGCGTTTTTTACAAAATGAAAAATTAGACGGAAACAGACTTTAAACAATAATGTTTTCCTTTCCTAAAAAACTTTACAAAAAGTTTTGGGAAGATGTTTTACACAAAAAGATATGTTCACATCATACAAAAACGAATATCAATATTACAGTCGCCATTCTTTTCTACGATATGAAAACTTTCAATGCTTTCGCTAACTCGAAAATTTGAAACGGATTTTTAGAATTTTGATCTTAATCCAGTGCTTCTCTGCCTATTTCAATAATGCAGCACCAGTTAGATAAGACAAATCTTTTTTTCGCGCTTGGAATGTATAAGAAGATGTCGGACAAAGAAATTTTATCGTGACATTTACCGATAGAACTGTCCACACTCGTAGGATTTTTTAAAGATTTGCTTTGAATGTTTTGAATGCTCCAGCGCAGTTAATTACACATCGATTAAAATTCATACAAATGTGGAAGAATTTGTTGATAGAAAACAAATAAAACTATTAAACTATCTAAACTATTTCTTGTTGAGCCTGTTTGCTAATAAACGCCGCTTTTTCAAGATGAGACGTATATTAGAAGGCGGCGTTTATCAGAGGGCGACACTTATTACAAATGTTCGGCTAGTGTGGCGTTTATCAGAGGGTGGCGTTTATTAGAGGGTGGCGTTTATTAGAGGACATACGGTAACAAGAGAAGCATGAATGCCTAAACCCTCAATCTATTCGAACCAACACACTTGAGAAACCTGACACATCTATTTTAACTTTGGTATGAACATACTTCGATAGTGAGATTGATGTAATCTTGAGAGTTACCAAGAAGACTTCCCTCTGAACCATCTTGTGGTTCATTTTAACAGCTTCAGGTTATTTCAACTATATTTGAAATTTCATTTGAGTTGAAAAAAAAACTTTGAATTTACCAATGGGTTGATCAAACACGTGCTTAAAACCTCATCAGATAACATCAGAGCCCATTCCTGGAAATTGTTGGAAAATTTGTTGGAGAAGTATATTTCTCTTAGATTATGTTTATTATTTCTGTGAAAATGATCTTTGTCGCAGTGACGTTTGCCATTTTTATTAATTAAGATTTCCATGGAATGGATAATCTTATTCATTTCGGCGGCGTATCTATTTCTCTATCTATCTATCTATCAGGGTAATGCTCTAGCCTGTGATTTTCATATCTCCGCTGTGATGATAATGTAAAATGTTGACAGGCTAAAGCTGAACCGAAAGCATGTAAAAACAATATGGTGGCGCGTGGAAGGTCGTGCTTGTGTTTTGTGCTTGGTACTTTTATCTGGAAATGTTGGAAAAGTTTACGTACAGATCATTTCATAATTAAAGAACTGCATGTGACTTGTAAAGAGACAGGACTATCGTTTGTATAACAAAATATACGTGATTTACAGTCGAATTTTGAGAATTTTATATACAGGTTGTTGATAATAATAACAAGAGAAGGAATATCATAACATTGATATTATACTGTGTATGAAGACTCATTTATCTGATGCCGAATCTCAAGATTTGTATTTAATCGATGGTTATGAATTGTATACATTGACATATGAAACAAATAAATTGGGAAGACAAGATATTGAATGAAAATATCATGGATTAAGATATTTTCACAAAAGAGAATTCCCATCCTAGTCTTCTTACATGCTGCATGTATTGCTTGGCTGACAACAAAATATCTGTCAAAAGCCTTCAATAATGATTTTAATTATGTTGTGCAGTCTTTGAAAAAAGAAACGATGTAATCTTGAAGAGAGTTTGTGTCGGTACCTATGATGATCCAGACATTATTTAAAAACAGTAAATTGATACACTTTGAAGCAGTTACGAGATGTCGATTGGTTTACAGTCTACAAAACAATAAACATTAACAAGACCATACCAAATTCATGAGATCATTTTTAATAACTATGCCCTGGTAATAGAAAAGAAAATTAAGTGACGTCCTTGCCCATGGCTGAATAAGTCATTTAAAAGCAAAATGAACAATCACGATGCAGTATATTAAGGAAAGCCAACAGAGTAAAGGTCACACCTATCCTGCCTTATTCTGTTTGTTGCAAATAAAGCAAAGCTCTGTGGCTGTGTGAAAACTGCTCTGTATTTTAGACCACGGAAGAACATAAGGATCAAAAAGTTATTACGTAATTGCCCAGTGAATTTGAAATTTTACTTCTGTCGACTTATTGAATAGTTCTTGACGATTTTTATTTTTTTAATTTTTATGTATATAAATTAAGCAATTTTACATTGTATATATTTATTTTCACTCTGCAAATTTGTTATTGTACTTAACAGGACTTATATATATGGAAAGAGAGAGAAAGCAGCATACATACATAATGAAGTGTATAATCCCTTAGAAAAAAGTTTATTTTTGACAATGAAAAGTAATCACAACAACATCTTTTATCAAATTAAAATTACAAGCATGTCATGCTTAAGTTACGGAAATCTTTTAACAACTTAGTTGTTTCTTGTTTATTGAATGACGAAGGTTCAAAAAATCAAACGTGAAAGATGTCACGAAGTGAAACTTAATTACTTAGCTACAGTGGAACCTCCGTAAAGCGGACACCTCCTTAAGACAGACAAAATATTTTGTGCCAGATGAATCCTTAACAAGAGCCAGATGGCGCAAAACGGTAGCAGCAATATTGTACTTAAAGTTATGAAAAGTTTTGAGGGTTGTGTTTTTTATATCTCACTGGTGGAAAACAGGCATAAACGATAATATGTTAAAATGATAAGTTAGTGTAAAAAGGGTCTAATCATAAGCCACCAGAAATTAATTTATTAAAGACAAAAGAATTATACATGCGTGAGCTGTATATATTTTTATAAGAAAATTTTTTGTAAGACCATGTGTAGAAAAAAACCACGCGTTTCGAAAAAAAAAATTTGTTTTTAATTATAATTTCATGAAACCAAAAATGAATTCGAACAAATAACTGCCTTTTTGAACTAGATCTTCGAAAGTCTTCTTAATACACAAAACAGTGTTGTAGCTAACAAACGAGGTAATAAGAAGTTTTGAACTGATAGGCTTTACTAACAAGAAAAAGTATATATAACCAAATTTTAAGTATCAATGTATTTTCAGTTAGCATAAATAGCTAAAACTTCCATTTTTATGCAGATCTATTTTATTAATATTCATTCTTTCATGAATTATTTCATATAACATCAAAGAAAACGTCCTTTTAAATGCTTGATATGTGAAACCTCTTTCGAAGGCTGCGTTCCTTCATTAGAATTTACATTGCGTTATTAGCAGAGTCTTGCAGACTCTAAATCGCAGACTAATTGCCATTTCGGCCGGAGTAGGAGGAGGAGGAGTAGTAGTAGTAGGAGTCCGCGGGTGTTTTAATACGGTATTCGCTATCGCTGCTACCGTAATAAACTCTTATAAAGAAACCTCGCCAAAACTGACAGTCTAAAGCGGACACTTCCTTAAAGCGAACATTTTTTGCAGGTCCCGTACGACAATTCCCCCTAAAATTTACCTCTATAAAGCGGACACCGAAGAAATTCGACAAGAACATCAAAATTCAGTATTTTATTTCTTTCTCTTATTGTAAACATCTGTTTTTTAATATCATACAAGGTTAAGTTAGCCAAATGACAGCCTTTTCTTGCCCACTAACGTGAAATATACATGGTAACTCTAATCCATAACCAGCTCCCCGGTAATTTTCAATCCCAACGGTTTTTTCAAAAAAATGTTTATTTTCTGATCAAATTTCATTTTATGATTGATTTTTACCTAACTGGGCAATAGCAATTGGCCTAATGGGTTCCCGACTTACGAGTAGAATTTCTTCCGAGTTTCTGGCCAAAATAAACAAAACCTCTCCAATGCGGACACCTCTCTAAAGCGGACAAAATCTCTGGTCGCGTAAGTGTCCGTTTTAAGGAGGTTTTACTTTACCTAGTTTGTTATTGCCTCATGTTTTTCACATAGATATAGCAGCGAAAAGTTAAATCATGACAAACATAACAGTACGATAGTGCACATGAAAAACAAAAACAAAAACAAAAACAATTTGGGCTGTCAGGCTTTGGGTTAAACTTTTTTTCCGTTTCTTTTCAAGGAATAACTTTTACTGAGACTACAACTTCCAATGTAATCTCTATTCAGTATAATCATACATTCAGATGTAATAATAAGAGTGTCCGTTTTACTGCAATGGTGAGGCACAACGTTCCGATCGGTTTTCATTTTTTTGTGCTGTCCGATTTATACGGTTTGTTGATAAAGGCATCCAACTCCCATGAAGCTTTCCGAATGTTGTTAATCTTTTCAAGTTTGAAGCTTAAACGTTACCTTATATGTTTTCCAAATATCTAACACCCAAACAAACTTGTAAACTGAATTTAAAAGCCATTTTTATAGATGTCTCTTTTACGCGTTTTTTTCTTTTTTTTATAAGAAACCAGTTTATAAGAAACCTACATTTAGAATCTTAGATTAAGAAACTTTTACAACTACATTGTTACCTCTAATTTTTAAAAAAGAAACTTTTTTCCATATTTGACTTCTTATTTAAGGAACTAGTTATGAAAAGAAAACTTCTGTTTAAATGTAGCTATTACATTACAGAGACAAATTAGTTCCAAACGCATTTAAAATTCGAAATTGAAACGAAATACGCTGTTTTTTATTTCAGTTAAACCTATAAATTAAGAAATATTTAGATCTTTCATTCATTGGATCATGATATGCATTTTTAACAAAAAATAAGAAACCGAAAACTTTTAGAACTAAAAACATTAAAATTTAAACCAAAATTAAGAAACTTTTCGCTAAGTTTCTCATAAAAAATAAACGTGTAATTACTCCAGAAAGCTCCTACCCTGTGAACGTAAACGAATTCTGTTTGAGAGTGAGAATTCTTATTGCATAAAAACACGATATAACAAATATAATCTATTATAACAAAAACGATTGTGAAATTTATGACTGAAATGAAATGACGTTTTCACTGATGACGTTTTAAAGATGGTGTGCTAATGTTGTGGGTTTCTTTAGGTCTATTATGTTTTTGGCTTATATGGTATCAACTAAAGAAACAACAAATTTAAAAGATTGCTAGATGCTTCTCATATGAATAAATTTCATGTTTCTCACGTCAACAAGCATTAATTATCATCCTTATCCGAATACTTACTTGATGTATCTGTATTGAATGCATTGTATTAAAGCTTTAGATTCTAATCGGACCGAAACACAACAAAACAAGGATAAAGCAAAAGGATCATACTTATTATACGAGAACTTTCATTAGTTCACATTCAAACAATTTCATTATCCCGATCCAGTATATTGAGAAAAATGGCGACTTTGCATTCAAGGTTAGTTTCCAATAAATTGTTGACACTTGTTAAGGATTGTCTGAAACCTATGGTTTGTACTGTTCTTTTATGAATAGTACAATGGTTGTATGAAAATTGTTTGTGAATTTAAAAGCAAACATTAGATTAAGAACGTCTTTGTTTTTCGTTGTTATTTCATTTTATGCAAGTTGAATACTTGTTTACTATATTCTGATGTTACAAATATAATTTTTTAAGGCTATCCTTAAAGATATGTATTTGTAAAATCTATTTTTAAAAATATCTATTAGTGACATCAATTATAATTTTTTTCAAAAGGATGGACGCTGGGAATTCCAAAACTGGGAAGGCCGTTATCATAACACTTGAAACACAGCCAATGCAAATCCAATCTTCACCCAAATCCCCAAGATCGCCAAGACCTTTACGTTCCCCAAAAAGTCCACAACACAGTCCTAAGCTCATCAAGACATCTAAAACAACTGTGGTAGAAAGTAGAGGGAAGCAACCGACTGTACAGCTAATCAGCAATCAACACAGTCCAAATGCGTCCGAATTAAGAAAAGAGGTAACTGTGACGTCACGAGGCAGTCCGAAACATCACCGAAAGGGAATATTAACAACAAGTGAAGTCGAAATCAGAGAAGATACTGTTACAAAGAAAGTTATCAAAGGTAACCTGCATCCTCCAAAAAGTCCGGTACTAAGAAAACATGGCTCCAATGAAACAAAACATATTTCAGCTGTGAATAATAACACAAAAAGCGCTACTTTGCCAGTGACAACAAAGAAGAAGATTCCAGCTGTTGATGAGATCCGTCCAACTGACATGAAAAGCAGAAGTTTACCAATGAGTGGTAAAACATTGACAGTAGAGGATATGGAGAAAGAACTAAATAGGATGTACGGTGACCTTCCTAAAGTTGGAGTAGGGCTTAACATTCCACACCATGAGAGACATTCTGAGTTCTGTTCATGTAAAGTAAAAGGTCATCATTATCATTAAACTCATTTACGTCAAATGGTAAAGGAATGGTGGAAACTAAATAATCTGTAAATTTCTTTCATGTTAGCTATATATTAGGGCATTTCTACAAATGTGTATATTTGTATTCTTGGCGTCTCAGTCGATATAAATATATGTAACTATTGAGCTTAATTGTATTTATTTATTTATTTATTTATTTATTTTTAAATATTCAGGCAGGATAAGAATACGTCAGTAAAATGACTGTTATAAGTGTCCTATGTTTCCATGGTAACTAAGTTTCCACCTCTAAATTGGTGGCAAACATTTTTCAATTTAGATTTGGTTCTCCCTCGTGGAAAATTACAAGTAAAATAATCCAATATTAAAATGAGGAAACCCGGCTTTTACGGAATCCCGTCACATTCAAAATTTCATGGTCTAGATAAACCAGTTGCACGCAAAACATTTAAGATCAGATCTTTTTAACCCAGTTGGCAAAATTGCTGAAAAGTCACTGGGAAGGAGTACATTTCTTTAGAAATATCCACATTATTTCAATAAAAATGATCTTCATCGCAGTGTCTTTTTGAAAATTTTGCCGAATGCCAAGAGGTCCTAAGAATTTGAGATTAGATTACATAACGGTTCTAAAATCTTTTCTTGCTTTTCTTGTGTAAAACGTTTCAACTTTCAGCCGTGTGTAATTATGCTAGTTTTTCACCATTACTTTGCATGAGTTTATTCTGGGTTTTTTCGACCACTGCAAGTTCAGCAACATGAAGGAGAGTGTTCATCATGACGGATGTACTAATGAAAATATTCCCATTCTGAATATTACGTTCCACATGAGAAAATGTTTAGGATCTTTAACCAATGTTTTTATGTTCACATTTGTATCAAATTTTGTTATTTGGTTGAAAACTCCTGCTATGATGCATCTACCGTCTTCCGCTTTTCCTTTACAGTGTATTTTATTCCATTTGCTTTGCTGTTAGCAAAGTGTGCTATTTTTATAGCTTATTGCTCTCGGAGTCCTTTTGACGTCAAAGTACTTTGTCAAAATATTGTCACAGAAAGAGATGTCTTTTCATCATCTTTCTGTTGAATCCCTTTGTTAAATTTTTCATGGTGTTCCGTGATTCAAGATTTGCATGATTCAAATGCTAAAGTGTATTGAAATATTTTTAGCCATCATAAATAATTTAGCTACTTCTTATTACATTTAAATGGACGAGAAAACGTTTTCGTTGTAAATTCATGAGTTAATTCGTAAGTAAGCATAAAGAAGTAAAAAATGTTATCTACTGAAGAAATGGAAAATGAAATTCGCCGAATGTATGGAGATAAAGATAGCGATAAAACCGAACTTCAAACTTCAAAATACGAAAAAATTGAAGAGCTAGTGAAACAATTAAATCAGAAAAATGACCAAACAAATCATGAGAGTAATGTCAAGAACAAAGATAGTGAAGATGATTCCAAACCAAAATATCCGAGAAGTCCGATTTTGTTGAGAGCAAAAAAGGTGACTTCTAAGGAAATGACCTATGAACTTAAGAGGATGTATGGACGATTGGATTTAAACGATAGTTGCACGAAACAAAATTCAAAGTAAATGGTTTTTAATGTCACGTGATTGCTTTATACCATTCCGTGGCTGCTGTGATGTGCAATCGTCGAAGAATTTCTGTTGCATGAGTGCAATCTTGAAATAATTTTGTCAAATACCATAAACATTATCCGTTTTTTATTGTTGTTAATATTGGATCCAGTCTTCATTTTCTTTAGTTTATTTGCTATTTCTCTTTACTGGAAATATAAAAAACTGTTTTCCTGAAAATGTAGAGTTGAATTCTTTTATAAGAATGTAAATTTTATCTGCACCATTCCTGGCGATGATGGATATGATGAAAGCCCATTTGATAACTGTTTTTGATAAGTAAATAAAGTTGTCCTCATTCTCTTCATCTCTTCCTTTGTGGTGGCCTTACCTGAAGAAACGCGTAGCAGATCCTCCTTGGTCAGACTTGAAGTGTGAATTTAAGCTTGGTTCCCATTTGTGGTTTAATCGCGTTTATTGGCGTTAAGCAGGTAGATTTTAATCGCGTTAGATTTTTAACTCCAGTGGAAACGTTTTTGACCTTTTGACCCTTAAATATTAACACTGTTAAACGCGAATAAAATCTCCAAGTTGGAAACAAAATTTTTTGATTTCAAAAATGAAATAAACGCCGCGTTTAAATACTCATTTGCCGAGATCAGAAGAAACCGACAAAAATCTTATTCTGTATTAGAAAATATATGCTGATTTTGTAAGAACATTGTATGTTTCCACAAATCTACATGGCAGACAAAAAATGTTACTCACTTCACGAAGAAGAATTATTGTCTGAAGAGGTACGTTTGTACCCTTGTCTTTATGACAAAAGTCAAAAGAGTTATAAAGAAAAATATGCTGTAAAAAATTCATGGGGTGCTGTCGCTGAAAAGCTCGAACCCAGAACTTGCGTTTTTTACGGATATTTCGGATGTTTCTATTTCTTCTTCGACGTCTTCTCAAAAGCATCAACAACAATAAATATTCTTCATCTTCTTCTTCCATCTTTACGCTAAAAACTTTTTATTTTACAACGAGTTTAATTTCTGGGGTTAATTTCGTTTCAAGTGGAAATGTTAGCAGGTATTGTACCGAATAAAATTAACGCGATTCTTAAAAATAAAATCTGTAAAATTAACGCGATTAAACCACAAATGGGAACCAAGCTTAACGTTTTTATGACCAATTGCTCAACTCCAAAATGCTCGACCCTGACTCGTTTTGATATTGCTTTAATATTGATATTGTTTAATCCTAGCGAGACACATTTTGGTGTTTTTCATGAAATCGTCACATAAGAACGAGGTAAGAGTAAATTGTCAAAATATCGATAGTTGAATGAAAAGCTCCAATGATCAACTCCTAACACATCATTCAAATTGATAAGTGCAATAATTAATTGGATACAATGAAAATTTATCTTAAGTTAAATGTTGTTATTCAATCAATGAAAATAAAAACAATCTTCTATAGAACTAATTAAATCTTATTTCATGTTTCATAACCAATTAAAAACGTTTTGTCAATTATGTAACACACTCTATGAAACACATTTACTGTAAAGTGTTAAACGTCGACAACCTTTGCTACAACAGCATACAGTATGAATATTGTACGTGGTTTGAAATTAAATGCACGTTATTTAGAATCATCATTGAGTTGCCGAGTGGAGCAAGATTATTCAAATCACGCCAATGTGGAATCCAAGCCTGAATGTGAACAGCAGATGAAGAAGAAGCAGACAAGTTTTCTAAGTCATAACGATATGGAAAAAGAATTACAAAGAATGTATGGTCAAATTTTAAAGAACAGCAGTCATGATGGGAAAGGGCATTCTCAGTTTTGCTCTTGTAACATGCATACGTGACACATAACAGACACTTGCCATTGGCGTTGTTAGTGTCTACTATGCTTTAGCAAAATAAGCAAAGAGACACATAAATAAACATTAAAGGTTTTTCATCCATATGTTCGATGTGCACTGGAAAGGAATAAGAAAAAGAAGTCTTGCTACGACAGTTGCAGTATATACGATGTATGGATGTATATACGATGTATGGATATCTGTATGGATATACACTGTACAATCATACGCTCGTGATAATACTTACCGATAGCATACTTGTTTTTCATGCTTCACACCCAAAGTGCAAGGAAACGTTAACTAACTTTCCCCATTTCAAAAACAACCCTAACCGGAGAAATATCTCTTTAAACAAACAAGTGGTTTCAATCCGCCATTATCTAATTATTGGAATGGGAAAGAAAACATATTAAGTCATGAAGTTATGAAATCAGTGAAACAATGAATTGCATGAAAACGAGGTTAAACACGAAACTCGACCTCAATTCAGTGTCTAAACAGAAATTAGGGAAGATCTATTATGAACAACGTTTCCCAGGCGTACGTTTGTTTTTACCTGATTTGTATAATACTCGTATGCTGCATAAATATGTTAATTATAAGAAAGGCGATATGGAATGAATTCGTTTTTCAGATTTTTCTTGATAAGACAGATTTTCAACGAAAATAACTTTACAGCAAACTGAGACAAGCCCTGTGTATTACCTGTCGCTTTAAATGCCTAGTCTACATTTTTCCCATAGTATGGCCGTTAACCGTTATGATGCAATTTAGAGAATGCCTTCGTAATAAAAAAAAATGCAGCCGATTACGGCAGCAAGTCAGCGGCATTTGTTAATCTTATGATTCACATTCTTCTTTTAACTTGAATATTACTAAACAAGAAGTAAAAATTTAATAAAAATTATAGACGACGACGACGACGACGAAACCCTATTCCAATAGTCAGCTGGCTAAAGCCGCTGACTAATAACATGTAATGATAAAAAATATCAATGGAATACAATCTTAAAGTATATCGTGTAAATAGTGCCATAAAAGCATGAAAACACTTGCAAATGACTTCAAATGATTTCAAATAATCTCATATAATCTCTTTATCGACGAAGCATCCCAGCCGGCACAAAACGTTTTGAAGACATCTTCAATTCGTCTTAATCAGGTCTTCCTAAGACGTATCTTGATAATGCGCATCTAAGACGCCCATAATGCGTCTTCAGAAGACGTCTTAAAATCAGACGTTTTGAAGACGTCTTATTATCGTTTTCGCAATACCGTCGAATTCATGTTTTAAACGAGGACTAGGTAAGACGTTTTTAATGCGTATTTAAAACGTCCTTTAATTTCGATTTCGCGCGTGGTGGGAAGAAATGTATTCGTAATGTATTCGTAAATATTGATTTTTTATCATTACATGTTCTTCTATTATTACATGTTTACCGACTGGTAGCCTTGTGGTAGAGTGCTCGCTTCCTGCTCGGGAGGTCGCGGGTTCAATCCCCGACCGAGTCATGCCAGCGACTATAACAGTGTGAATCACTCCTCTCTGCTTAGCACTCAGCAAGAGAGTAGGAATGATGTCTAGGATGGTTGTCTAGTTGAGCGGCTGCTGTTAATACAGCTTCCGTAGCCCAAATGGGGGCTTTAAATACTCTAGGACCTCCTTCGCAGGACCCTCATTGATAACAGTACCTTAAGGAACTGCAGAGGCTATCCTGGGTAAACATTCATAAATAAAAAAAAAGTAATGTTGTGATTTGTGGATGGCTGATAGATGTTATTGTTTGTAGTTTCATTCTTGACATGATCAAGTAATCCTAACAGTATGCAGTACCACGAAATGATAGAATCCTTTTTTAAGGGGGAAAATCATACATAGCAAGTAATAATTTCTGGTAAATTGATCAGTAAATCATCATTAAATTGATCTGTAATACACGTATGTTTTTTATAAGAAACTAGTGACAGGCCCTAGTATTGACAGTAACTGAGTTTCTTAATTCTTTTCCGTTTTTAGTACTGAAAGTTTCTTAATTGATTTCTTGAATTTGAACTTAGATATTTTTAACGGAATTTAGAAGGAAGAAGCTGAATTGAACTTGACAGGAATGGACAGCTGCGACGGTTGGATGTGAGTAAAAATGAGATTGAAACAAGTTTTTTTTCTTATATAAAAACCACATAAACAACTAAAAGCTTAAAGCACTTGCAAGTGATTTCAAATGATTTCAAATAATCTCAAATAATCTCTTTATCGACGAAGCATCTGCCATGAATCATTTAAACCTACGTTAAACAGAGTCAATTAGCCGAACACCACTCCGTTATCAGCAACTTGATGATACTGTAAGATAAGTTATTTCGCACAGAGGTGTTTATATTTCTTAGAACACAACTTCTTCTGATATCTCTCACACATGTACAAACTAGTAAAAAGTAAAACCGTGAAAAACAAAGAACTTCTAGAAAAACTATACAATAGAACACGCTACATTCTATATGAAAGAAACCAACACACTGTGAACTCAATACAGACATTACGTCACACGAGTCACATATGCAATACGAAAATATTCTTTTGTCCTATCAAGAGTCATTCCACACCTAACACAGTTCGAAGTTTCTCAAATTTGACCTTGGGTAAGCTTTTCGCTAAGATATCCGCTGCCGTCTCATATGTAGGACAACATTCGACTTTAATCACTTTCTCTCCAACAGCTTGTCGAACGTAATGAAACTTGATATCGATGTGCTTTATTCTCGAATTTGATCTTGGATTTTTGCTAAGTCCAATAGCATCTTGATTGTCTTCATACAACGTCATTGGCGTTGTTTGTTTGAAACCAATGTCGTTCAATAATTGTCGAAGCCAAGTTGCTTCTTGTGCAGCATGATTGAGAGAAATGTACTCAGCCTCTGTGGAAGACAACGCAATAACAGATTGACGCTGTGATCGCCATGTGATTGGAGATCCTCCAATCTGAAAGACGTACCCAGATGTCGACTTTCTGGATATCTTATCATCTGCCCAGTCAGCGCCAGTGTAAGCAGAGACTTTATTTGTTTTCGATGCAAAAACTCTAAACAATAATTCAATGTCCCTTTTATGTAACGAAACACACGTTTGATGCCTTTCCAGTGTTCTTGGCTAGGGTTAGACATAAACTGGCTTAATACTTCAACTGCATAAGATAGATCAGGTCGTGTACCGATGGAAGCATAGATGAGTGATCCAATAGCAGCTTGATAATCTTTGAGATTGACAGGGTTTTTTTCGAAAAGCTTACCAGTCTCCATTGGAGTTGATGCTAGGTTACACTCATCCATTCCAAAACGCTTTAACACATTTTGTAAATAAGCTGTTGATTGATTCGAATAATACCTCCTTCGCGATCTCGCTTAATTGACATACCAAGGATGTAATTAATTTCACCTTGATCAACCAGATCAAAATCATTCTCGAGATTCTTCTTTTCCTGTTCGAGAAGTTCAAGATCATTAGATGCTAAAATAACATCATCAACATAAACAGCAATAATCATTAAAAAGATTATGTTATCCTCTTTGACACATTTGTGATAAATACATGGATCAGCATCACTAGCACTATACCCATTTTCGATTTTTATATTCCACAAACGAGCAGCTTGTTTCAGACCATAGATACTTTTATGAAGCTTGCAAACTTTGCTGGGATCATTGACAAAACCTTTCGGCTGTTTTATGTAGATTTATGCATCTCGATTTCCATTTAAAAATGCAGTTTTGACATCCATTTGCAATGGCGATGGTTAAAACAATCTTTATAGAATTACCGGGTGGTCCAAAAAAAACGAGTCTAAAATTGGATTTTTATTATCTCAAAATATATATGTCTGTTCTTCACAATTTTTTGCATGTCAATGATTTCGTATAGTTTCTTAAGGCTGTAAGAGTTGAAAAAGCTCCGATTAATCCGATTAACCAATTTTCTGTTATTGGGTTAGAAGTCTGTCCTATCATTTTAAAGTTGATTAAAAATTGACGTCAAAATAACGAAACTTTTTTTGTGCTCAGACGATATCTTGTATCTTTTACCAGACATTCGGTGCTCAATGCTCCTCATCACTTGTTCAGCAGACTGTAAAAAAGGCTACAATATACAGTCTTCATGAGTGATAGCATTGCATTGTGTTATACCAAGTTTAACCGACTCCCCCTAATCTTTTGCTTTTAATCAGTGTCGTTTCGTTGTGTAAAGATGGTTTTCTCTGATGATGATAAAGCAGTTATTAAAAACATATGTTGAAAATGAGAATGCTTTAAAGAGGCGAATCAGAAGAGTTTGGGCAGAAGCTTCAAGAGACGTTAAGGAAATTCGTAAAGCTTTTAAAGAATTCGTTCCCCGTTTAACGAGCCTTAATGAAAAAGATGGACAAAGCATTAAAATGTTATTTGGTTGAGTAAGAAAAGTTATGTATTAGAGTCTGTTGTCAAGCGTTGGTATCTGAGTTTATTGCTAGATAGAGATTTCGTCTTTATGAAGTAGTGAATGAAAAACCTTTTTTGACGTCAATTTTTCAACATTTTTAAACAAGCCAAAATCTACAACACATATTAAAATCCCTATATCTCCTTCTTATGCTATTTTATTGACCCCAAACTTTGCAGAATTTCCAGACAATGATAAGATAGCACAAATAGAAAAGTATGAACGATAATCATTTTCTGAACTTTGCTGATTGAAAAACCAATTTTGGACTCGTTTTTTTTGGACCACCCGGTATATTTGGCAACAGGAGCGAAAGTATCATCAAAATCAATGCCTTGCGTTTGGGAATATCCTTGAGCAACAAGACGAGCTTTTTGTCTGTTGATTTGATTATCTGCACCACGCTTTTGTTTGAAAACCCAACGACTACCAACTACGTTTTATCCATCAGGAAGATCGACTAGATTCCAGGTGCGATTTTTGATGAGTGAATCCATCTCATCTTGAAGAGCTTTACGTCATTGATCAGATTTGTTACCACTCATTTGCTTCTTCATAGCTGAACGGCTCATTAATTACGTTGGGACTTCTTGTTGAATAGCTTCGTCAAGAGCAGCTTGGTGTTCAGGTACAGGTTGGTTTTCAGGAACATGGTTGGCAATCTCATCGACATTTGAATCGAAGTAAAACTCACAAGGTTCATCCACAATGTCTCGTTTGGTGGAGTCTCCCACTTCCGGAAATTCCTCTTCAAAAAGCAGAACAACGTTACTTCGAATCACTTTTCTTGTTTCAGGATTAAATAACGTATACCCTTTGCTATCACTAGGGTAACCAACAAAGATGCATGAAATAGAACGTTTACCTAATTTGTTCTTTTGGTTTTCAGATGGCACGTGAACGATGGCTTTGCAATCGAAAACTCGCAAGTGACTTACAGTAGGCTTCTTTTCAAACCAGCGTTCAAACGATGTTTGATCTTTCAATTTCGAAGTTGGGCAGCGATTTCTAACGTAAACCACTGTTGTAACCGCTTCAGCCCAAAACTCCAAGCCTAGTCCTAGCGAAGTCTCTTAATTTAACGACCTATAGCGTTTTCCATCAAAGCAGTATACTCTTTGAATTTCGACAGTGTTTCACTTTTAGCGTTCATAGTGTATAGCACGGTATACCTGGAAAAATCATCGATGAAGGTAACAAAATATTTCGATCCTCCCACCGAATCAATGCTCTATAATAGGTCCACAGACGTCACTACGGATCAGCTCCAAAGGTTGCTCAGTTTCAGATTCAGACCTTTTTGTAAACGAATTTTGGTGTTGTTTCCCAACTGTAAGCCTTCACACTTTAGGTCACTCATCTCTTTAGGATCGATCTGCAAACCATTAACTTTGTCATTTAAGGATTTTAAACTTTCGCAACCTAAATGGCCATATCGTTGTGCCATAAATCTAAGGATTGTTGTTTGGTTGCCTTCCGATACAACAAGTTTCTTTAAAATTCACAGTATTGAGTTTATATAATTTGCCATGTTTATGGCCAATTACGTAATCCTTCCCATCGATATTAATGGCACATGATTGTCCCTGGAACTCAAAAACAGCACCCTTCTCCGTAACAGACGGCAGTGAGAAAAGTTTGTTTTGCAATTTCGGCACGTAAAGAACGTCTTTCAAAATAGACTTTTTCATCTATATTCAGCACGATTGAATGCACATTCCCTTTTCCATACGAATACAGACATACGAATACAGTCTTTGACAAGTCTTTCAAAAAACTTCTCTTAGAAAACGTCTGAAATACGTCCTAAAGAGGTCTTCTTAAACACTTCTTTCACAAAACATCTTAAAGACGTCTTAGACAGGTCATCCATAAAACTTCTCTCACAATACATCTCAAAGACGTCCTGAAGAGGTCTTCTATGTAACATCTTTTACGAAACGTCTTAAAGACGTCTTTGAAAGGTCATCTATAAAACGTCTGTCACAATACATCTCATAGACATCCTGAAGAGGTCTTCTAAAAAACGTCTCGAAGTCTTTGACAGGTCATCCATAAAACGTCATTAAGGAAATGTCTCAAAGATGTTTTTGAAGGGCTTTCTTTCACGGTACGTCATAAAGATGTCTTAGACGTGTCTTTCGTGAAATGTCTTTCAAATGTCGTCTAAATTAGCGTTTTATACGTCTTTTTTCCAAAGAGTTTAGACACAGTAGCCAAAATTTGTTAAAGCAAACAGAACTGCAGAAAGCGAATAACACATATTCCTATACTTTCTACATATGTGACAACGTTCAGGGAATTAAGAACTGGATTTCAATGTTAAGTCGGGTGGCAAAAGAAAGATGACAGATATTTTTTCGTCACGTTGCTTTACTAAATGACAGTTATGTAAAAAGATCTTTTCAACAAAATGTACACATGTTTATCTTAACTACATGTCAATCACATCGCTCCCCCGGGCCTAATAAGGTAGAGTACACTACGCATTTTTATTTAAATCTTTTAAAACTGCCTGTAACTCTTTATCTTACATGTTTGTGATTGGTCTATTTTGACTTTTTAAAATCATTCAACTGTACTATTTTATATTAGAGAGCTTACGCAACTGCGATTCTACGGCGGCTAGTAGTTATGTTGTTATGGTAACTTTATAATATCTGCTTGCTGCCTCCGTCATTGTGAAGTGCTTGCGCAAACAAACAATAACAAAAAATAAACAAATATGGCGGCTGATCCAGCCAAAGCCTTTGCTCTACAACAAAGTTTATTGCTTAACAAATATGAAGCGGAAACAGTTACTGATGAACGATGTATTATCTTAGAAATCTTTTATTTACGATGCTATCAAACCAAGCACAATAGTCCAAATACCAAAATACCAAACCGTGATTTATCATTAAGTTCTTAGAAAGTTCATATCGAATGTTTACATACATGAATAGTCAAAGTGTGTTCGAATGTTTTTAAAATGAAGATGTAATGCATTGCAAATAAAATATCTTCCTTATGTTTTTCTCATGAGTAGCATGAAGTCAAATTTAAATATTTAACAAATTTCTCAAGAGTGTTATGCGGCACTCCAAGATCTTCACAAAAATATTAATGCTATTTGCACTATAGGTTCCACAAAAAAGTCGTTGTTTAAAACTTTCCCTTAAGGCCGGCGCAAATGCATCCAACATTTCATCCAACATCGAAAATTGAAATGTTGGACGCATTTGAGAAGTTTCAAAATTTATGAAAAATTCAAAAAGAAGAAAAAAACCATGTTGGATGAAGTTTGATCGCCGTCAAACATTTCATCCAACATTTTCGGCAAGATCAAAGGAAGCTTCCGTGTTTCGCTCGCTATTTTTCATGTTGGGTGCATTTGAGGTAATTCTCGTCCAACATATAAAAATTCTCTCTGCGCCGAGTGCAAAAAGGCACTAAAAAAGAGTGCTTTTCGAATATTTTTTAATGTTTCAAATGTTTGTGTTTTTTTTGACAATCGAATGTTACAAAAAAAACCAAACAGAGCTTTCTTTGAAGTAACGCGAGAAGGATAATTATTAAAAACAAATGAGCTCTTCAGAGGAGGAACAATATTGAACAATATTTGTGAAAACACCTCTTTTTTTTCGTCTTTTGACCCATTTTCTCGTTTTTCCTCTTTTTGGTTTTTCGCCTTCCGAATCCACAAGTTCATTTAAATACCATCATGGTTGCAAAGTCTTCTACTTCCGCCATTTTGAATTGTCTAATGAATGAACGTATGTGATATTCGCGAGTCCCATTGTTTTATAACAAAGACTATTGTTCTAAAACAATATAAATCCGAAAGTTTGCGAAAATTAATTCCTGCGAAAATTAATTCCCTGTTGGATGAAATGTTGGATGCATTTGCGCAGGACTTTACTGAAAATAAATCTTTTTGAAAATAATGTCAAACATTATCCCCAAGGGATTGCAATAGCAATCCTGTCGAACAACTTAAAATAGAATTATAGAAGACGGTTTCTACTTGTATTAACTTTTGAAATAACTATTGTATCTTTTATCGGTAACTGAATGAGAACCAGGTAATCGTTATCATAAAAGCAGACATTGAATATCATAAAGAAATGTGAATTAAATTTAGCGAAATGTTTTGTTCACATTCTTTTCGACTTTTTTCTTTGGTACTAATCAATTGCGTGTGATGATTTCACAATAGTCTTCTCTACGTAATGAGCACCTGCGTATGTTCTACGGCTACGGTAAATTCATCACTTTTCCGTCGTAGAATGTACACGGCGGATTGGTATCTGCAACACAGTGCGTTATTTCATGATCTCCTTGAATTTCCCAATCACCTGGTTCACACCGCCGCCGCAGAATCGCAGTTGCGTAAGCTCTCTAATTACTAGCCGCCAAGGCGATGTCGCTCGCCGCCCATGTTCAGCCTGCGAAAAATAAAACTAAGTAATTGGCAATAAAAAGTGTGCCCATGTTGTAGAACTCGAAAAACTGATCAAAAAAATGTATGGGATCGTTTTGTCACGACCAACCATTACGGAGATATTGTTGATCAAAAATTTTGATGACGTCATAGACCTGTCCCCCAAAAAATTAGACCCAAATTTTTCGTCATCCTACCGCCTGTAACACGGACCCCAAAAAATGTCAGTTATCCCTATTGGTTACCGAGATAATTTTCCTAAACGTCACGTTCGATTGGGGATGCAATGCATAGGTTTCGAACTGACGTCGGGCACAAGAAAAGAATTAATCTCCCTCACAACTCAATTTACCTTTTTGCGTGACAGGCAAACAGACAAAAAAACTAACAAACAAACAGAGAATCGGCTATTAATATATAGACTAGCCGCCAAGGCAAGGAAGGATTCGTTACGCTCCGTCGTAATGACATTCGAAACACCACGGCAAAGCTTTTATCTGAAGTATGTCACGAAGTAAAGATCGAACCAACATTACAACCTTTAGTCAATGATCAATTGGAAATGTTGCAGATCAAGCACGATCAGATATATGTGCGCGTGGCTTCTGGATCTCTGGTCAAATGGCATTTTATGATGTTAGGGTCTTTAACCCATTGGCTAAACGATACAGAGATGTAGAGCTACCTACATGTTATCGTGTGAACGAGAAGGAGAAGAAGAATAAATATAACGGCAGAATCATGAATGTTGAACATGGTAGTTTCACACCTCTTGTCTTTGCAACAACCGGGGGAATGGGTCGAGAATGCTCGAAGTTTTTCGATCGACTGGCAGACGTGATAGCAGAGAAAAGACATTTACACAAGTCCAAAATAACATCATACATCAAACGCAAAATGAATTTTTCCTTGATAAGATCTCTGGTTAGATGTATTCGAGGAAGTAGATCAATATATGGGAACGTAAAAATGATCAATGACGCCGCAGTCTGCGAACAGCGGGCTGCTGTTGTCAATCATTAAGTAAATTTTATCTCTGATAATATATGTAAATAATATGTAATAAATAATATCATGTCTTGTAATAAATATTATGTATATATGTATATACTAATGAAATAAAAAGGCCAAGAGGCCTGAAGGTCAACACTTTCGTCAAAGTTGAAAAATGTTTGACTGTGAAGCAGAATGGAGTAATCACATTTTTGTTCCAGGAAGGTCAAAATAGGAATTCATGAGTGATAACTGAAGTAATAGTGATGTAAGACATTCAATGATAAAAACCAAACAGGTGTGCTCTCAAAATTGTGTCCATGTACCAGTGTCATTGTAACAAAAGTTAATTCAAAAAAATGTTTATCTAGAAATTAAAGATACAAAGCATATTAAACACTTATCAATGTCTCGTTTGAGTTTTGTGTACAGTTTTATGTATGCTATATCTAAGGTCATCTTTAAAATGAATCAAATACGATTATCTTTGAAGTGAATTGAATATAATCGGATTGCGAATAAAACAGGCTTGTATTAAAATCAAAAGAAGTAATCATGAAGTAAATTTCAACTAATAGTTGCAAGTCGGCGGGCGGAAGAACCAACCATTACGGATGGAAGCCCAAGGACTAAAAACTCCCGTTACTTACTTACTTACTAAATTTCATGCAGACCGTAATGATAACAAAGAGTTCAAAGTGACAAGACAAGTGTTCAAAAGCAAACGTCTCACACACATTACAAAGATAACTGATATATTAAAAAAAACTATACATACAAGTGCTTAATGGTTGGTAATGCCATTCATCATTTTTGCCCTTCACTGAAAATGAAAACTAACATGTAGCTTTAGCTAAAAATGCCCCCGCGCTCAAGCATTCCAATTTATACAGACAGCAAGCTATACATTAACAGCGGAAACGAAAACAAGTTTTTGGCCGAAACAAAAAATGGGTTGATTTGGGACCTGATATGAGGCAAAGTTATATGCCTAAATATTTCGACAAAATCAGTTTTTGGCATTTCAAAACCAACTTGCAATATGCAAACCAAATAGATTTACACTTAAACAGATGAAAATATGCACAAAACTTTGTTACTTTTTGTTATCTCTTAGGTCTAAGTTACACTGATGCTAATATACCTTTCAAAAAGTGTAAATAAGGCTTAACAAGTAATATTAGAAAGTATTTCCTACAAACAAGAGAAATGTGTGAATTGAAACCATGGATACATATTTTATAATTTTTATAATTACAATAAGATTTGTTAAAAACATTCTGTAAGAGTACCGTGGCTGATTCGGACACTTTACTTTCATATTATCTACAAACGCATGTGAAAACACGCGGCCGCGCCTTATAACACGCGGCCGCCAGTTATAACACGCGGCCGCCAGTTATAATACGCGGCCGCGCTTTTTGCCGCCTGTTTTCCCGCTTGTTTTATTTTCTGGTCTGCAATATATCTTTGTCAAACAAGCGGAGAAAAGACGCGGCCGCGTATTTTACTGCTTATTTTATTTCTTAAAGCAATGATAAAAGGCGCGGCAAAAGACGCGGCCGCGTGTTTTCACATCATTTTTTTCTTGTTCTGGTCTGGAGTTTTGTAGTTTTTAGAAGAATAAAACTTAATTGTATATTTTTGCTTTGAATTTTGATGATTGGAGCCATGGAGGAAATTTTTACATCAAGAATCCAACTGTCTCTACCTGAGCTAGTGACATACTATCACAACGTCCAGCCAAAGCTCAAATACAATGATATATGTATGATTATCAATGAAAAAAACAACATAAACAAAAATAAACAACAAACAATATCCAGACCAGAACAAGAAAAAAATGATGTGAAAACACGCGGCCGCGTCTTTTGCCGCGCCTTTTATCATTGCTTTAAGAAATAAAATAAGCAGTAAAATACGCGGCCGCGTCTTTTCTCCGCTTGTTTGACAAAGATATATTGCAGACCAGAAAATAAAACAAGCGGGAAAACAGGCGGCAAAAAGCGCGGCCGCGTATTATAACTGGCGGCCGCGTGTTATAACTGGCGGCCGCGTGTTATAAGGCGCGGCCGCGTGTTTTCACATGCGTTTGTAGATAATATGAAAGTAAAGTGTCCGAATCAGCCACGGTAGTAAGAGCCAAAAAAAAAAACTTTTTCAAAAAAAAAAATTAAAGCGAAAAATCCATTGCGTTTCAAACTTTGATTTAAAACAAAAAAATAGCCAAAGTTTACATAAAAAAAACAAGAAAAAAATATATAGGTTTTATTGATCATGATCACACTAGGTTTGGAAGACAGTCAAAGAAGAAAAAGACGAAGAACGACAGTTTGTAATATGGCTTTCTTGTATACACAGAAATCCAATTAAAATCTTTTGAAGGGAAGATCCGCCAAAAATCAGTGCATTAAACAAAATTATTGAAAGAAGAATTTAGAGTTAAAATATATACAAAAATAAAATGTATGGTTGGCAAAATTTCGGATATCAAGCTGTGCTTCAAAATCCTTGTCGTTCACTTCACTAAAACTACACAAAAGTAACACGAAAAATGTCTAAGCAATTTTAGCATACGATCTTCCTAAATAACATAGTATAATATAATAATAAATTAGGAAAGAGAAAAACATTTTGTCTCCCACTTACAGTACCATGCTTTGAAACGGGAAAAAAGCAAAGTCAGCTAATAATTGTATTCCACCGTGTAACGTCAACACGAAAGTTGGAGGATGATGAATAAGATGATGATGAAGAACAAAATCAGAAACTGACATTCGCCTATCTCGTGAAACTACTATGCCTCCTCGCTCGCTGCGGGGGCAAAAAGCATGCAAAAACAACTGCAGATTATTTTAAAGATTAAACAAGATTCGCAAAAATGCGACTATATATTTCCCCAAAGTTGCAAAAATCGTGAGTACACTGATAACCATAAGAAAAATTGTACAGCTACAATGGTAAAGCTACCATCAACTTGATACTCATATAAAAATGCTGTCCATACTGATCAGGGTGGAATTGAACTTAATACCACAAAAAAACTTATTTTGAACTTTATGAAAAGAGCATCAAATGATAAGGTTTCTCTCATAATTTTTGCCAATGTGTTAAAATGTGACTGAGAAGTTACTATGGACATCATAATTAACATAATGATCTTTATTCCTGCAGAAAACAAGTTTCCTATCCTTTACACACTCAGGAAAAATATAATTCAATAGACCACTTGCTTTCTGTAACTCAGGGGCTGTTCATATTTGGAGAAAAAAATATCCCGGTAGGCGGGGAAACTTTTCGACACACCAAAAAAAATTACCTCGGTAAGCGAGGAAATAATATAACTCGTGTAAAGTAGCGGGAAAAATTTAAAAACAAATATGGCGGCAGTCAATAAGCGATACATTTCGACTTTATATGTATTAAGATTATTTATAAGATTCTCAATCATTGCATCGTTCCACCTGAAACTTTTTCGGTGGAATGATGATGATTTTTCTGCCATTGATGATGATTTCTCTGCCATTTTGACGAAAGCATGAACTTACAATCTTGCTGACTAGACATAAAATGATCCCGCTCACCGGGGTAATTGTGTTCATATGGAGAAATTATTTCCCCGCCTACCGACATCTTGTTATCAATACGCGAGATCCCGCTTACCGGGATGTTTTTTTTATCATATGAACGAAATATAATTGTTCATAACAATTCTTAAGAGAGGCGAGATCTCGGCAAGTGGAGCGTCAAAAAGTTTCCTCGCTTACCGAGACATTTTTTCCCATATGAACAGCCCCTCAGATGAAACTCTCTTACAAAATTATACAATCAACTTTGTATAAAGGTTTACAAAAGAAGAAGAGAAAATTGTCAAACTTTTGGAGTAGACATAAAAGCAAATAACTATCAATGGAAATCAAAACCCAATCTTTACTAAAACATATTATAAGTAGCATTTCAAATTAGGAACGAGAAGAGTTATTTTCAAAAAAGAGAAGGCTTTAGAATGACAATTTGTCAAATTAAATTTAAGTATTCAGAATAAACATCTCTGATTCGGAAAAACATGTTCACACACATTATTAATTTGATAAAAATGACCTTCGTAAATCTCAAATGAAAACAAAATATTTTGGTAGTGAAAATATACATCCATAACCAAATCACTATATAGCTGGAATGTGTTTTAATTTACGTTCGTTGTTTGTAATGAAAATTGTCAGATATATTAACTTTTGTATCAAAACAGCATACGTGATCATGGAATTCATATGTTATTGTATCAAACGACTATCCAGGGAAGCACATTCAACCAGATTATTTCATGCTTGTTTACGTGTCTAATCCTTTTAATTAAAATATACGTTTGGTTTTCTGAACATCTTTTTGCATATACGATATCACGTTTTTATTTGCAGTTTTTGTTATGTACTCTTTGAAATAAATAACTCTTTGTTCTCCACATAAAAAGGGTTTCCTTCATATGGCTGCTGTGCATGTGTTTTCAGTTGGACTACATTATATCAGGATGCAAAATAAAAATAAATCTTTTAATAATGAACTTTCAACTTTGCACTGAAATCACAGATTTAATGTTCTACTATTCCAAACATGTAATCACCATTCATCATAACGTTGCTATCAACAACAAAAACAAAACGTCTATCTATGAAAATGATATCGCTTTTTTCTGTTTTTCTTGTGTTCATTCAAAATTTTTTATTCAAAAGTTTTTACAAAACATTAAGGAAAACACTGAACTAAAACGACTTAGTATCATCATTTAAAGCTTTATATATCTCTTGAATCATCCGAATCAAAGCTACCATACAAAGCAAAACTCTTCCACTGTCCAACAGCGCACTGACTGAAAAGAAATTGAGGATTGTGCAAGGGCTCGAAGCGCCCGCAGTGCAATCCCGATTTTATAAATAAAATCGAAGCCAACGATCTAATACTGGTGTATACGCCCATTCACGCCTTTAGGATTAAAGTCATTCGAATACGAGCTCCGATTTCATTTATATCTCTACTTATAACTATTTACACAATAAATGAAATCCAAAGAAATAGTCAATTCGAGTCGCGGAAGTTCCACAATAAAGAGACATTATATAAAGTAATAAAGTTTCTTTCTTTGAAACGATTATACACATTCAACTACTACTCCCACGTGCACGAAAACTACCAGTACCACCACGTGATCCACGACCTAAAATATAAGGTTAACTTTTGATTTACTCTTGGTTGTAGAAGGGGTCTTGGTGGGTGGGCAGTATTAGATCGTTGGCTTCGATTTTATTTATAAAATCGGGATTGCACTGCGGGCGCTTCGCGCCCTTGCACAATCCTCAATTTCATTTCATAAAATCTCCGCCCGATCTAATACTGGTGTATACGCCCATTCACGCCTTCAGGCTGAAAGTCATTCTTCACGACCTCTGTTCAAAGCGTAAAACTGAGGATTCGTATGCATCTTTCTCTTTCACCTTCACATCTCTGTGATAATACTTTTCAAAAGTACTAACCGACGACCAATGACCTCTTTTAATAATTTCTGCTATAGGAACCCCTTGACATTTTGCCTTTGATGAAGATGCAGACCTTGTAGAATGTGCCTTAAATGTTGAAGTATCTACGCCTGCCATGGAAAGAATTTCTAAGATCCACCTAGAAACTGTACATGACTTTACATGCTTGTGAGGTTTAACTATACCTAACAACAAAAAACTCTCATCCCCTCTCCATAATCTGGTTCTTTCCAAATAAATATCTATATAGTGACAAACACATAACTCTTTATTCTCCTTAAAATGGGAAAACTTTATAGGAGATCTCAACTTCCCTTTTCTTGCCGTTTTAGTTATCTCTCCGAAATGAAAAGTATAACCTGTATGATGTTTAATCAAGTACTTGGTGTCTAAAGAACAAATTTCGTGTGCCCTGGCTATAGAGGTTAAAGCAAGAAGCATTGTTAGTTTCAAAGTCAACATTTTATCAGAAATATTCTCAGTCTTAATAGTACCCAGGTAAGAAACAACTTTGTCAACATCCCATATAAAAGTATATCTTGGGATAGGACATCTTTTATTAAAAACACCTGCCAGTAAAGCTGACACTAATGGGTGTTTTCCCACGGAGACACCCTCTACTGGTTCATGAAATGCTGACAAAGCTGATCGATAACCAGCAATTGTTTGGTATTCTAATCCCTTTTCAAACAAATCTGAAAGAAACTCGATAACTAATGCTATAGAGCATCGAATTGGATCAACCTGTTTCCCAGAACACCAGCTAGCCCACTTACGCCAGGCCGATTCGTAATGAGAAACTGTTCCTTCTCTCCTAGCTGCAGTGATAAGGTTGACAGCCTTTTCTGATAAGCCTTCTGCTTGCAACCTTCCCCTGATACTGTCCAAAGCACTAGTTGAAGGGTTTGATTTTAAATGAGAGGATGTCTTTCCCCTTGAGGATTCAGCAACAGGTCTGGGAAAGTTGGAAGCAGAATGGGATTCTGTACTGATAATTGAAGCAACTGAGGGTACCATGACTGAGTCTGCCATGCAGGAGTTACTAACAAAACTGTCGCCTTGTCTGATCTGACTTTCCATAACACCCTGCCTATTAGGGAAAAGGGAGGAAAAGCATAACCTCGTAGATGTGTCCAACGTGTTTGAAATGCATCTTGCCCCTTGCTGTAAGGATCTACCTTCCAAGAAAAATAAATGGGTACTTGATGCGACAGTCTTGATGCAAACAGGTCTGTACAAGGAGTCCACCTTGCCCGACATATATTTTGAAACACCTGTTGACTCATTTTCCACTCGCTTGAGTCCTTCACGCTGCGAGACATCCTGTCTGCCTCCACATTTAAAATCCCTGGAAGGTACTCGACAGTAATTGTGATCTGATGATCCAACAGATATTTCCAAATTTCTTTGCTTAACCCAGACAGGACTTCGCTCTTGGTTCCCCCCATCTTCATAAGATATGTTAGAGCCACTATATTGTCCATTTGAATGTGTATTGAGGAACTCTGAGGAAACCTGCGATGAAAAGACAATATTGCCAGTTTTGCTGCTTTTAATTCTAGATAATTGATGTGGTACTCCTTCTCCCGCTGTGACCACTGTCCCCCGGTGTTGAGTCCCTTGCAGGATGCCCCCCATCCTTGTAGAGATGCATCTGATGAAATCACTAGTTGGGGTTGTGTCGACACTAATCCCACCCCATTGTGAAGATGGAGATTCTCTATCCACCATTTTAGTTCCTCCCTTGCCTCTTGATTCAAAACTATTTGTACATCGTAATTCTGATTTTCCGCAAACTCTAGAATTTGTTGTCTTTGCATAGCTCTGTATTGAAGTGGAGCGGGAAATACCGCAATAGCCGAGGACGAGAGGCGACCCACAACTTTCATTAAATCCCTTACAGACACCTTTTCTGCTGCTAGAAGATCCTGACAATGAGACACAATCCTCTCCATTTTTCCCTGGGGAAGAAATAATTTTAAATTGTTCGAATCCATCTCTATACCCAGAAACTGAATAAGATGACATGGTTGAAGAACTGATTTTTGAAAATTGATAGTAAAGCCCAGATGTTGAAGAATGAAGATGAGAGTGTCTCTTGCCATCTCCACTTCCTCCTGAGTTGATGCTAAAATCAAGCAATCGTCCAGATAAATTATCAGACGAACATTTAACCTCCTTAATATTGCTACTGGAATTTTCAATAGTTTCGTAAAGACTCGTGGAGCTGGACCCAGGCCAAAACACAGGCAGAGAAACTGATAAATGTTTCCCTCCCATAAAAAACTGACATATCTTTGAGAGCTTTTGCTCAGAGGCACTGAGAAGTAAGCATCCTTCAGATCTATCTTTATCATATAATCCCCTTTTTGTAACAGTTCCTTCAAAAGGGATAGGCCTTCCATCTTGAAGTGCTGATACGGAATGTGCCTGTTCAAATTCCTCAGATTTATTACTGGTCTGTAACCCGACTCCTTCTTTGGGATAACGAAGATGGAGCTGAGGAAATGGCGCTGTGAAGGACTTTCCACAATCTCTATAGCTTGTTTGCGTAACATTTCCTGAATTTCCTTGTTCACTATATTTTTTTCCTCTAACTCGAAATTTGCACTGTGAGGAGGCTGAAGTTGAGACGGGGGGAGAGACTGAAAAGGAATTTGATACCCTTTTACAAACCCTAAAATCTGAGGATCTTGAGTCAGAACTTCCCAATTTCGAATGTACCACTTCAGTCTTCCTGCTTGAGGTAGATTGGGGATTAGATCTTGTGGAAACATTTCCTTTACTAATGGGTGAATTTTTGAAAGAATAAGCTCCGAGTTTCTTACTGGCTTTAACAAAGGAATAGGAATAATTCTTACCCCTCTGTGAGTTAAACTGGTATCTTCCTCTCGTGTTGAATAGCCCCCTGCCTCTCCCACGAAACAAGGGGCCCTTTCGAAAGGGCGCATTGGATGTCGACCTACTTGATGTTGACTGGAAATTTGTAGATTTCTGTTTCAACCCAGTAAACAAACTTTCAGATTGTTTTAAAGCCTTTGCTTCCTTAGTCAACTGTGATTCGAACTCTTCCCCAAACAAAACAGTATTTGAGGCTACATCCAGAGACTTTGACTGATTCTTTAGAATGTCCTTCACTCTTGATTGTGACTCCATCAGAGCAGACAAGATATTTTCTCTTCTTTGATAAGATATAGAGTTGAATACTTGTGTAAACAACATAATAGATTGATCAAACAAGGTTGATATTTGATCCAAGCCTTCATCTTGCAAAGAATCTTCTCTTTCCCCCTCCATAGTTGCCCAGAGCTGGGACACTGGACCAAACACTCTCCACAATTTTTCTTGAATCAATTTAAGATTTCGTTCATGCTTCAACGTGGAAAACTTCGAATTGGATTGCAACAAATTCTTGATGTAGTTATCCAGTTCAGGTACCTTTCGTAGATTACTCGGAACTGGGGAACTTTGCAAAATCTGTTCCTCTATGTCCTTATCAGCAATATGTATGCCCATATATTTATGCACATACTCCAATAAACCATTGGGTAATTCCCAAGAGTTCTCATTGCTGTCTGGCCCCAGCTCGAATCTTGGTCGTTTAGCTGGAGGCTCATGAATTTCTTCCTCTCCTTCACCGGACGTAATCTCGGTATCAGGTGGGATATTCTCTTCAATGCTGACCTGCGCCTGGGGCTGAACAGAATCAGATTGATGTAGTGTACTGGTTGCTGTCTGAGTCAACCTATGAAAGAGACGTTTGAACATAGTCTCATTAGCATCAATTTCCTGCTAGAGTATGATTGTAACTCTGTAGCACACTTTACATTAAATCTTATCAGTAATCACGGAATGATTACTCAGATAATTGGCGAATTAAATACCTAAACTTATCCAATTACTTACTGTGCGTCCATTTTGTTTGGCGAGAATTGACGAAAGAGGTCGTGAAGAATGACTTTCAGCCTGAAGGCGTGAATGGGCGTATACACCAGTATTAGATCGGGCGGAGATTTTATGAAATGAAATGGCGCACTACTTCACTGAAGACTAGCCTCTATTCTTATCTATCTCTTTGCTAGGCCAAATTTCAATACTGAACTGCGGCTATAAAAGTGAACGAGGAGGAGAAGGAAATGCCGGTTTGAACATATATTTCGCCCTATGGGGAAATATATAAAAATCAAAAGAGACTGCTGGTCATGCAGAGAGAGTGTAAAAAACAATTTATAAATACGTGACGAAATTGAAAACAAAAATGACAAGACTTTTTAAATATGTGAAGAGGTTTTCTGCTTTTAAATGACTACGCATAGGTAATTTGTTCATTAAAATGTTGAAAAAAAGTGATGTAGAGTTTATAAACATATATATTTCGTTCTTTTGCCTGATAAATACTACATTACATTACACATGAGTATTTAAATGCTTTATAAACTTCAAGATGTTGTTTGTTTATTTTTGTGGATGACTAGATAAATTTCTCATTTTATAATTTTTATTTTAGAAAGGGTAAAGTAATATTGAAAACTCGACTATATTGATGGACACATTTGTACGAATACATAAAAAATAACATTACATATCCGATGTAATGTAGGAGGTCGTTTTGGAGGCACCAGAGCTCTCTCTATCTCCAGGTCTGACCAATATAGCACAAAACACAAAATCTAACTGAACAGTATAAAAACAGGTTCAAGAATTATAGTATGCGGTGATAATATTACCATCCCTTTACTTCTCTGGTGAAAAATAACCCTTCCTTTAGCTTTTATTTCCAAAACCATATCTGTGTGACGGACTTAAAACCATTAAACCCATGTTTTAATTTGAGGCCGCACTCACCGTGATAAAATAGCTGTAATTATAAATTACCTGAAAAACCTAAATTAAGCCACAATTAGCAAACAGCCTGTAGTGATATCAGCCTTCAATGAGGAATCCAGGCTAGAACTGTGGACAAAATTTCTGGAATAATGGACGGAAGGACAAACGCTAATGAAAGATCAGCTACTTCGCGCTGCCCCCCCTGTGGGTTTACCGCGCAACGGTCTGATTTAAGCAAGTCATGTGTTGTTTGCAACATGTATTGACGAAGTTTAAACTACAATAGTTGACAATAATAAACTTGATACATAAATAAACAAGAATTGACAATAATGAATACACAAAGAAGAGAAGAGCTTACCAGCATACACACAACATAAGCTTGACTGATATGAAACAAGACTATGACACAGAGATACTACTATAACTAATTAAGAAAGTAAATGAACCATGACAATGAAACCTATTATAAAAATCATAATGACTTCACACTTAAACAATGGGACATAACTTGACAATGACAATAGAGTGTTACCTACATATAACACAGAACATGACAAAGGAACAAAGTGGACATTGAAAAGTTGACAGAAGACAAATCAAATTCTTATTTGTTATAAAACATATAGAACATTCACATTACATTCCCCAGCATGAGAAATAAAATTTGTTTGTCTTAACGTTTATATATTCAGAAGCATTCGTATCCATTGATCGTGTACCGTTGATTTCGAATTCGTCCATTTAACGACTATATTCACTTAAATTCGCTCGTCCACCAAATTCGCAATCCGTCCAAGTTCTGATGTAATATCGATTTCGTCAGCAGGCTTGATCATGACTATCGAACGAATGGATCGATTCGTATACCGAAATTTTTCTTCGTTATGATTTCGAAATTTTATCTTCGCCTTTCTTATCAAACCATCGGAACTAATTTCAACAGCTTCAATCATGCCATATTGATACGTTTTAGCAATCGAACTGTCTTGCTTGAGAAAAAGTATGACATCCCCTTTCTTCACTTCTTCATCGGAACTAAACCATTTACTTTGATGCATCATTTTAGGAACGTGTGTTTGTAACCAATTTTCAAACCAACTGACGTATATACGCTCATTTTCTCTCAGAATCTTCTGTGGATTTTCAACAATCAACATACTTCCAACAGGACTTCTATCATTGTTTCTACCATATTTCAATCGATTTGGAGTGAGTAGATCCATCATTTCGAAATCCGACGTAACATTTCCCAAAGCAAGTGGCATATCATTAATGGCATTAGCGATCTGAGCCACCACTGTTTCCCACTGGAGCAAGGATAATCTTTCGTTTGACACAGTTTTCTTCAACGATTCATTTACATGCTTGATTCGTCTTTCTACTTTACCGTGCATATTGTGCCCTCCAACAGGACATAAGCTAAACTGAACATTTGTATTAACATGAAGTTGATTGTTAATATCTTTGAAGGACAATTGCATTTCCTTACAAGCCTTAACCAACTGGCTACCCTCATCGCAAAGCAATCGTTTTGGATAACCATTGTCACATGCAAATCTGACAAAAGCTTGGATAAAAGCAGGAGTGCTGTACTCATCCATGATCTTTATACAGGTAGCTGATGTAGTGCAACAGCAAAAGACTACAAGCCATATCTTGATGGTGGTGCGTTTCTGATGTGATGAATAAGCTTTATATGGTCCAGATAAGTCCACTTGCGAGATGTAAAATGCTGGTGCGACTTTAAGATTATATTGAGAAACTGGACCCATAGCTACATCTATGGTCTTCTTAATGAGATATCGGCATCTTTGACATGACTTTCTTACCATCTTAACAATTGATCTTCCTTCTATAATGAAAGCTCTTTTGAGTACATATCTCAATGTTGTCTCAATGCCAGAGTGACGGGCAACAGGATCATTCCAGTGCACATCGTTGACTATGCTGAAAGCAACCGGTGAATCTTTATCGACAAGCGGGACACAGAATGTTGTTGATGCTAGATCTTTCATAGCTGCTGTGAATTTTCCTGCAACAGATATATTTTCTGTCGGTAAAATTCTGCCAGTGTAGAGAAGGGTACCATCTTTTATCTCCGAGATTCTTTCATATGTCTTTTTGGGTAGAAAATGTTGAATTTCAAGTGTACATTTCTTGAAGAAATATCTTTCACCATCTTTAATGTCGATTTCTGAGAGTGAGGTACTCAATGATGCGCTTGAAGCGATAGATGACTTTTTCTTAAAAGATCTGATAAACTTCAAAACATAACCCATGATTTTACATACTTTACTGAAACTGTGTTTGTTTGGATCCACAAGATACTTGGATAATTCATATCTCTTCTTGATGCTGCTTTTAGAATCCTCTTTGATAATAGATGTAAAGATTTCAACTTTATTGAGAGGAATCTCTTTACGTACTTCATGCAACTCTTTCTCACTGACTTTTAGGTCTGTGATTCTGACGATTGGGAAATTAGATAAATCTTGTCTCATCCAATCAAACCCATTAACCCATATTGATGATTGATTGACGTCTGCAACATTAGCACCTCTACGAGTTCCAAGGTCGGCTATCATATCTTTCGAATGCACATAGAACCATTGCTCAGGATTCGTAAACCTTCGAATTTCGATTACTCTATTTCTGACCCATTGTTTCAACGGTCTCTCTTCGTTGATTATCCAGTGGAGTGCAACTTGATTATCACTTAACTTTATCGATGATTTGTGCCATTTACTGAATGAGCGTCGTACAACCTCACCAGTATGTGCGTTCAGCAATGCTGCATATAACTCTGCTCGCGGCTGTGACATGTTAGAAGGGATGATTCTTGATCTTGATAGAACTAACTGACATGAATACTCTCCATTCCTTCTTTTAATTCTTGCATAAATAGCAACACAAGCAAGTGACTGGCTTGCGTCTGCAGTATCGATTGTATCTATTTCAAGGCTAACAGCATCTTCGGGAACGATAGCTCGACGATATTGAATACTGTTTATCTCATTTATCATTTCGAAGTTTGATATCCAAATTGCACGAAGATCATCTGGGATCACATCATCCCACTGCAAGTTACGATGAACCAGTTCTTGAAGGTCTAACTTCATGGATGCTGTAATCGGAGTGACCTTACCAGTGAGATCAAATATTTCAGCGACTCTGGATATGCAATGGCGTCTTGTTAATCTTGACGGAATGATATTAACTGCGTCATCTCGTTTCTTTCC
Organism: Turritopsis dohrnii; assembly: GCA_027922465.2. Lineage (NCBI taxonomy): Eukaryota > Metazoa > Cnidaria > Hydrozoa > Anthoathecata > Oceaniidae > Turritopsis > Turritopsis dohrnii. Next base: position 114,406 of record BQMF02000298.1, read on the forward strand.
TTTCGTTTCTTGGAGAAGTTTAAATCACATACGTTGAGTGAAAGCAAGTCTTCTTTTGTATGCCATTTCATGCCTGCAATCCCAATGGTGGTACCATCATCACTTAGAAAATCTGGTGGATCATTTCCTGAAAAACATACACCTTTCAGATGAAATCCTCCTCTATTCATCACAATTTCCAGTTGATCTGCTCGGAGATTGGCAAGTGTCGTAGATGATTCCCCAGTGATGCAGTCATCCACGTAAACATCATTATGAATAATGTCGTTGACTTCTGGAAATTCTTCGGCAGATAATTTGGCAACCTGTCTCAGACCATGCTCAGCCTGATTTCCACTTGGCTTTACACCATATATTAGGGTCTTGATAATCTTTTCCTCAGGAATTTTGGTCGGATCCAAATTTTCTTCCCAAATGTAACGTTGAAAACACCAATCTTTCGGTTCTAATTTGATTGTGTTATACATCTTTCTAATATCTGTATGAATAGCAACTTTCCATACTGTCCATCTGATAAGAACTTCTTGAAGACGGTTGAGATTGTTCCTGCCTTTGGCCAAGATATCATTCAAGCTGTAACCAGAAGGTGTTATCTGAGATGCATCGAAGACAATGCGGCAAGGTGTACTGATCGAGCTGGGTTTCCAGACAGCCCTCCAAGGTATGTAATTCTGGATCTGGTGCTGCTTCAGTCGTTCTTGAATTTCCTGTGGAAGATTTCGTACATAATCCACAAATCCAAGTGCTTGCATTTTAGATTCTGATTCCAGGATGTCTAATTTGTCTTTCTGATTGATAGGGTTATTAAGCTTTCTAAGTTGCTGGTTGTATATTTTCATTGCCATAGATTTATTTGGGGCTAATCTTGTTAACGGGTTTTGAATAAATGGAAGAGTAGCATATGTGATGCAGCTTTCAAGATCGATTTTGATGGATGCATCTATGATGGACTGTTCTGCTTCCTCTTTGATACTTACAGCCTCAATCTGCATATGATTCTTACAATCTTTACATTCTCTGCACGCTACACAACGATATGATATCTCGCTTCCTATCTCTTCCACTTGATCAAAGGACTTCTGTGCTCTTAGTAGGTATCCACCAGAATCAGTATCGCTGAATGGAGTGTCAAAATCTTTATCGCCATAGACATGACTTTTGTAGCCCAGCACAGGTAGACTGAAGCGACTGATTTCATTTCGATTTGAAAGATAATTTGTGAAAAACATTTCGTTTGATTGATTATGGATAGCTGTAAAGACTTGATGTGGTCCTCCAACAACACCAGTTGTTCCATCTGTACTACAAAACATGGATTGATATATTGCTAATCCAGAAGGTAATTGAAAGACCTGTTTAGGATAATATCTGAGATACTTTATGCCAATCATGAAGTCAATATCACCTCCAACAGTTTTGGGCAATCTTGGTAATTTACTTCTCTCAGGACCTGCAGCTTTATGAATATCTTTCTCGACTTCCTGCAATGGATATATTGGAAATGGTGCCGCAATCTTGTCTAGACAGATTGCCGATAAGATAGCTGTTTTTTGATCAGATAGTGGTAATTTGATTTGATATAATCCATAATTTGACTTCGCTACGATATCGCCTACTCCCCCTACTTTGATAACCCCAGCATATTCATTTACTGCACGGGCATTCAGTCGTTTAACTGCATTGTGGGTGATAACGCAATCACTGCAACCATTGTCATAAAAGATATTGAAGATTTGACCATCGACTTTAATTGATTGTAGTAAGTAGATACCATTATCTGTAATAACATCTGATTCAGAAGGTTGAATTGATCGTTGAACTTGACATGGTGTACTGTTACTGTGAAATGATAATCGAACATTTCTACTGAAATCTGGAAGATCTGCATTTCGTGATATACATCTGCTTTTGAATTTCTCCAGTACAGCAAGATTTTCTTCCATATCTTTATGCTCTTCGCATACTAGAACATGTTTCTTTGCCAGGAATCGCTGATGTGAAGGATAAGGACAGATAAAATCGTGTTGGCATTTTCCTTCTTTATGTCTTCCCTTGCTCCCATCAGCACCTGGAAAAAGACACTGTACGCAGTATCTCTTGTTTCGAAGAATTGAAAATCTCTGGGCAGGGGTCTTACTAACAAATGATTGACAGGTAAAATATTGGATCATCTTTGAGCCTCTTGGCCCAACTGTTGAGACATGATTACTTTGTGATTCTTCACCACCACACAAAGAACATAATAAAGGTCCATTACTTGATACAGAATCTCTAGGAAAGGAATCAGAATAATATGAGTGATTGTACCTTCTGTTACTTCTTTCTTTGTTGCCATCATCAGGTTTGCTACCATCGGCAAATTTTGGTACTTGAAGATGAATTCTTTGTTGATTAACTTTAATTTCCTTTTCAAGATATGCTATAAGCTTACACCATAAAAGCTGCTCGGTTGGTTCGTGATCACATAACTGTTCAAACCATTTTGTGACTCGATCATTTCCCATCAATCTATAGATTCTTTCCATAGCATCGCTATAGAACAGTTGTTTTTCAATTCTGTGCTTCTTCGCTAGCAGTAACAGATCTTTCATGACATTAATGATTCGACTAATTCCTGCAACCAATTTTTCTGGATCTTTCATCTTTCCCAAGGATTCCAATTTGTCTACGTATTGTAATTTCCTTGACAATAAGATTTTTGTATTACCATATGTTGCTTTCAATCGTCTCCAAATCTCGTCAATGTCAACTACACCCTTTACTAAAGATATAGCAGGCTCAGTAAGATAATTATTGATTAACAGATCTGGTAAAACACGTTTCGGGGTGGTTCGTAGGTGTAACTTCTCAAATTCTGATTGAAATGTATAAATGTCGAGGGAACAATCGTATCCAGAGAACTTGCAAAGTTTAATATTCAGACGACTTTCATTCAAAAGTTCTTGTTTACTTAATTCTCTTTTTGACACTTCTGATCTTAAGGATGAGACAAACATGGACTTCAGAGAAGTAAGACTCTCATACCGTATTCCAAGTTCATCCACTTGCTTATTCAAATCATTACTTGTGACTGGAACCTTTAATATTTCTTGATACTTCTCTCCAACTTTCTGCATTGTCTTTAAATCTGTTGGTAACTGCTCATTCCATTTGATTATTTCTTTATCTGCTATAAGAGTAACATCTTTACTAAAGCTGGTCTCCAATTCCGTAATCATAGCTGTTATTTCAGTCATCTGAAATGCCATAACCTTTTCGTGACAGTTCACCATTTCCCTTTGAGCAACAACTTCATGCTTTGATTTTGATTTCCGATCTTTAATTGACTTTATGTATTCTTTGATTTGAGACATCATATTGTCATACCTTGATTTGTATTGATCATTATATTCTTCACCAAGATGATGTTGTAATTGATAATTCTTGCTCCTCAGAGCTGTTCTGAACTCCTCCATACGCATTATGTACGCATTTGCATCACTTTCATCAACCCCAGAATTCTCATCAATGAAGTCAGTGATATCCTCAACAAGGACGGCTTCATCCACTTTGAGCTGCTGAATGATGTCCATTTTGATTGAATTTGTTGATGTTTGAGTAATCGTTTGACTTGATACAGATTCCACCAAACAAATCTCCCCAGTTGAGTGAAACTTTTGATAATTGACACGCCCTTTTATCCTCAAACTTCTATTCATGAAGTAGGACAGTGACTTTTGTTGAATTTCTAGCTGTTTGAATGTGGGTTTACCGCGCAACGGTCTGATTTAAGCAAGTCATGTGTTGTTTGCAACATGTATTGACGAAGTTCAAACTACAATAGTTGACAATAATAAACTTGATACATAAATAAACAAGAATTGACAATAATGAATACACAAAGAAGAGAAGAGCTTACCAGCATACACACAACATAAGCTTGACTGATATGAAACAAGACTATGACACAGAGATACTACTATAACTAATTAAGAAAGTAAATGAACCATGACAATGAAACCTATTATAAAAAAAAGAAAAATTTCCCCTAAACGTCGCATTTGATTAGGGTCTCAATACAATGGTTTCACACTGACGTCACACAAAATAAAATGAAATAACCACTCTCACAACTCAACCTACCATTTTGCGTGACAGACAGACGGAGAATCGGCTATTAATATATAGACCAACCGCCCATATTCAGCCTGCGTTGTGTCACCGAAACAGTTCACAAAAATCAAAATTAAGGAATTGGCAACCGAAAGTGTACCCATGTTGTAGAGTTTGAAAAACTGATCAAAAAAATGTATGGAATCGTTTTGCAGCGACCAACCGTCACAGAAACAACGTTGACCAAAAATTTTGATGACATCACAGACCCATCCCCCCAAAAAATTAGACCCAATTTTTTCGTCACCCCATCGCCTGTATCGCCAACTCCAAAAAACGTCAGTTATCCCTATTGGTTACCGAGATAATTTTCCCTAAACGTGGCATTCGATTAGGGTCTCAATACAATGGTTTCACACTGACGTCGCACAAAATAAAATAAAATAATTACTCTCACAACTCAATCTACCATTTTGCGTGACAAACAGACAAACAGACAAACAGACAGAGATTCGCCTATTAATATATAGACTAGCCGCCAAGAGAGACGTCTCAAGGACGGCTTTTGCACTCGTCTTGAAGACGTTTCATAGACGGCTTTGAAATTCGTCTCAAAGCGTTACACATTTCAACCAAATAGAGACGTTTTAAAGCCGTCTCCTTGGTACCTTGAAAGACGTCTTAAAAACGACTTAGAGACGTTTTTGTGTTTACTAGGTATACAATAGAACACGCCACATTCTATAATGAAAGAAACCAACGTACTGTGAACTCAATAGAGACATTACGTCATACGAGTCTATGCAATACGAAAATATGCTTTTGTCCTATTATCAACAGATACTTCTCCTAAATGGAGAGTTGTTTGATAAGTATTGCAGCGGCGGATCTAGGGGGTAGTCACAACTTGTGAAGAAGTGCATTAACATAATTTGTGTATTCAATCTATAGTATCAATGGGATTATCTGGACGTTTTTCTTTTATGATCAAATTGCTAACACTCGCCTACACAAATTGCAACTACTCTCCAGATCCACGCTGCATTGAGAGTTTCTTAGGCTGATAAATATTTTCAAAGTCGTCAGGTTTTTGCTTTTCATTTACACTTTGGAATGAAATATATTGCAGAGTAAGATACACAAAACGCAAAGGTTGTGTTCTTCTTTATTTGCGTTTAATTCTTTTAGTAACATGTTTTTCTTACCTAGCTATATAAAATCAAGTTAAGTTCCAAACAAACAATTTAAAATTGATTAAAAGTCAATATGCCTGAGAGAAGATCGAGATGGTTTCTGATGGTTTGCTTTTGAGAACGCCCAAAGCATTCAGTTTAACCAAATTTAATTTTAAGTAGTATCATTTCGAGCGGATAAACGTATAAATCAAAATACATCATTAGTTGTCTGAAAACGAGTGGTTCTCAGAAAGAAAGATTGATCTGCAAACTTTCGGTGTCTTTTTCTCAACAGTATTTGTCAAATTATTGCGAAATTTACATCATAAGAAATCCCTTTTCCAGTACTTTCGATTGATATAAAATTTTAAGAGAATGATTATTCTTCGGAAAGTTATTGAAGAAAAACATACAGATTTTGATCATTAATTCCTTAAAAGTTTGCGGATAAGTCTTTTTGAGACACCCTGTATGGTGATCCATGAGGGAGGGCATCTTTTCTAAAAATATGCGACGAGTTCTTCAAAAATGCTACAAGTTCTTCGACAATGCGTTGACATCTGCGGGCGTTACTTATGCGTTCTATCATAGCTACTGTAATTTGTCGCTATAAAGTTAATGTGAAGCATACACTGAAGAGCATCGATGGAAGAGTCTTTATAGCTGGTTAGCAAGGCACACTAAATATGACAAGGACATTGTTATATTGTTACGCAAAATGGAAGTTACTTCGTCAGAACTTGGTAAAAACAACTACTTTTGTACTTTTTTATTTATTACGTCACCAGTATAGATAATATAGCTTCTAACTAGGATTCTTATTGATGCTTTGTGGTTAAATATCTAAAGAACTTCAAGAACTTATTTTAGAAATCTGAAAGTAAAATCAATGTGAAAGAAAACTGACATACATACAATCAACCATTAACCCAGCAGCTGTAGGCATTAGATCTCCCTCAAAACCCCCCAACTACCTACTATTCAACCCCTCTTACTTTCTATGCAAGATGCAACAAGATGCCCTTGCAGGCATAAGGATTTCTGCAAAATCAGCTGAAGTATGAAAAAAGAAAGACTACGACATTCTTGAAATTTAAGAAAAGTTTAATCTCCAATATATATTTATTAAATTTTTGATCATGTACTCCCCAAAAATCTGGAAAAACATAATTGTCACTATGCAAAACTTTATACCAATAAACATCAATAAACTTGATTATATCTGAATGACATAAGTTCTTTATTTTGTTGGTACGAAATTATATTAAGTATTCAGTGATCAATTCAGATAAGACAATGAGGATACATGTAAGTCAATGTAAATGTTATGAATTTAAATATGTATTGTCAATCTTCCTAACAGAATTCCTAAGGACAAAAAGGAAAGCGTAGATTTTAATGATACGAAATACATCCATATACATACAAAATCAACATACATAACTGAAACTTAAACTTAAAAACTTAGAAACTTCAAAAAACATTACATTTTTAATTACGCATACACCCCAGGAAATTATTAAAGCATAGCTGACACAATATGAAACTCACGTTAACTGCCAATAAACTTAATGAACAAAAGAGCAATAAATTTAAATAGATGCTGTAAGATATCACAGTGATTACGTAAGTCTTTAAATGTATACGGTCAATCTTCCTAATAACGAAAAGACTTCCCAAACAAAAAAAAGTAAACAAAGATTTGGATTATGTAAATATGTGATTTAAATTAGCAAACATAACTGAAAGCAGTTAAAATTTACAGACAGTCAAGATAAGTTTCCTATTTGCTATCGTAAATAGGGAGTCCCATTCCTAATTAAGGGCATTGATAATAATACAGCCAAGAACTATACAAGTAAATATGCTAACATAGCTAGAGAAATATCAAACATAAAATGATGCAGGCAGAGGTTAGACAGATATTTTTGTTGTTGGAGCTGAAGAGGAAACTGAGCTGAGCTGTACGTATCCAGAACTTAAAAGGCATTACAGCCCACAGATGAAACAAATGAGCTTTTGTATTTAGAAATGCTTAAAAGAATACCAGACATTTTCAAAAAAAATAAAAACCTTTCCTTTTTGACACACTGTTTTTATAAAACATTGAGAACTTGTTTTTTAAAAAGAATGAACACAGTAGAATCTTTGTAAGATAATCATAAATTTCTACCCTCTACTCTCGGTCTTGGAACTGTAAATCTATTCAACATTAATCAATCTACTTTTGGAAGTTTCTTCGGTCACGCTGTAGTGTACCATTTTGCGAACGGCGTGCAAATGTAAGTGGAAAAATACCCGGATGATCACATGGCGGAAATTCAAGCCAATAATCGTAATAGTGTGATCGCAAGGGGTCGGTAGCTTAGTGGTTAGAGCAATCGCCCGGCAAGCGAGAGGTCGTGGGTTCGAGTCCCACTCGATCCGATAATTTTGCGCTGCAATTGGAGAGGTACATTGTGTGCGGATATCATTGAATAATATATAATCTAGACTGCACATTGGTTTCAGTTACCTGAGTGAAGATGGACTATGTCCGAAACCGGGGCTCTGTTGGGCGTGTTGACGCCTCTCCCCAATGTAATACACCTTCCTAGTTGCATCAAAGTTAACGAGTTGGTTGGAACTCGAATCGCCTCTGAGCATCTATCCAATGAGATTTCACTGATTCGTAGACATTCAGGTCCAATTGAGCACAAACGCTCCCCTCGTCTGCTACGAACTAGTCTGATCGCAAGGGGTCGGTAGCTTAGTGGTTAGAGCAATCGCCCGGCAAGCGAGAGGTCGCGGGTTCGAGTCCCACTCGATCCGATAACTTTGCGCTGCAATTGGAGAGGTACATTGTGTGCGGATATCATTGAATAATATATAATCTAGACTGCACATTGGTTTCAGTTACCTGAGTGAAGATGGACTATGTCCGAAACCGGGGCTCTGTTGGGCGTGTTGACGCCTCTCCCCAATGTAATACACCTTCCTAGTTGCATCAAAGTTAACGAGTTGGTTGGAACTCGAATCGCCTCTGAGCATCTATCCAATGAGATTTCACTGATTCGTAGACATTCAGGTCCAATTGAGCACAAACGCTCCCCTCGTCTGCTACGAACTAGTGTGATCGCAAGGGGTCGGTAGCTTAGTGGTTAGAGCAATCGCCCGGCAAGCGAGAGGTTGTGGGTTCGAGTCCCACTCGATCCGATAACTTTGCGCTGCAATTGGAGAGGTACATTGTGTGCGGATATCATTGAATTAAATATGACTAGGTTTGGACAGTAAGATGAACAAGATGCCCTTGCAGGCATAAGGATTTCTGCAAAATCAGCTGAAGTATGAAAAAAGAAAGGCTATGGCATTCATGAAATTTAAGAAAGGTTTAATCATTTCCGCAATATAAATTTCTGATCATGTACTCCCCAAAAATCTGGATAGAACATAATTGGCACTATGCAAAACTTTATACCAATAAACAACATTAAAGTTGATTATATCTGAACGACATAATGTTATTAATTTCATTGGTACGAAATGATATTAAGGATTCAGTGATCAATTCAGATAAAACAATGAGTATGCATGTAAGTTAATGTAAATGTTACGAATTTATGAATTCAATATGTCTTGCCTATCATCCTAATAGAATTCCTAATTCACAAGCACAAAAAGGAAAGCGTAGATTTTAATGTTACAAAATACATGTATATAAACATTAAATTTTTAATAACGTATACACGCCAGAACATTATGAAAGGATAACAACACAATATGAAACATTACATTAACTCCCAATAAACTTAATGAAAAAAATAACGTCAAATTTATACGCTTTCAGATATCACTGTGATTACGCATGTACGGTCAATCTTTCTAATTATTGAGACTTCCCAAACACAAAAAGTAAACAAAGATTAGGATTATGAAAAAGACAGCAAGACAGCAATTCCAATGCGATCTGGTTACTTACTGATGCTTCCTGGCAAAAATGAATCCACGATATACTCGTTTACGTTTCGTGCTGTGTTGGCATGGAATTATTTGTCAGCTCCACCTAAGGATTTAGAGTCCTTGTCGTCATTCAAAACCAGTATTGCCAAGATAAAATCATTCTACTGTCAGTGCAAATCCTGCTCATGATTAGTCAGTATATTTATTTCTAGATTTTATAATATATTTTTTAGGTTAGGTTATATTTTAATTTTTAATTGTTTTGTTGACTTGATTTAGTCATTACTTATGTAATTGTACTAGGGAAATGTCAACAGAAAATAAAGTTACAATACAATACAATACAATGAAAAATATGACCTCAACTTATACCAAAATTAGCAAACATAACTGAAAGCAGAAATTTGAGTTAAAGGATGTCCAGTATTTAAAAAATTACAGACAATCAAGGTAAGTTTCAATTTGCTATCGTAAATAGAAAGTCCCCATTCCTAATTAAAGATATTGATAATACAGCCAAGACCTTATACAAGTAGCTAAAATAGCTAGAGAGAAACATCAAACATAAAATGATGCACAGGCAGAGAGGGTGGACAAGACATTCTTGTATGTTGTTGGAGCTGAAGAGGAAACTGAGCTGAGCTGTATGTATCCAGAGCTTAAAAAGCACCACAGTCCACACATGAAACAAACGATAGGCTTAAAAGAATCCAAGACATTTTCCAAAAAATAAAAGCATTCCTTTTCACACACTGTTTTATAAAACATTGAGAACTTGCTTTTAGAAAAGAATGAGCGCAGTAGAATCATCGTAAGATAATTATAAATTTCTCTCCTCCCTTAAATGTTCTTTTAAATCTGTTCAATATTGATCAATCAACACGAAGGGTTTCTTCGGTTTCCTCTACCATTATGCGAACGGCGTGCAGACGTGAAGTCGAAAAATACCCGGATGATCACATGGCGGAAATTCAAGCCAATAAAATAGCGCTATTAAAGTTAATTAGCACCCTTTCGTAATAGTGGCGCTCTATGCACCAATGAATTTTGAGTCGGTGGCTGTATGAACCAATGAACTTCGAGATAAAAAAATCGCTAGGTTTGGACAGTAAGATGAAAAAAACTAAGAAAAACGACGAAAGTAAAGGCTTTCTTGCTTACGCAGAAATCCAAAAAAAACCCCAAAAAAACAAAGACGATCGTAAAGGCTTTCTTGCTTACGCAGAAATCCAAATATACTTGACTTTAGCACATTACCGGTTAGAATAAATATCACTAAATAAACTTCTTCAAGGAAGACAGTAACTGTGCTGTTGTGGGGCAGCCACACGTGCAACCTCCGACGTAAGCCGTTATTTTACCTCGCCCTCTTAACCCGTGTTGATATTTGCTCGGGCCAAGAGTTTAACGTAAAAAGAATCACCAGAAGCTTCATGTTGGTAATATAATATTATTTCGATTACACTTTCCCAGCAGGCATTGCCAAGTTGTCATTGTCCAGTCGCCATTGTCAAGCATCTGACATACTTTGCAGAATAGCAAAGCAATACGACATCGTATACAGGAGGTTTTTCAAAAAGACGTTATGTATTTCCAAAAACATATTACGCATTATCAGTAACAAATGTTGTCGTTAACGGACAATAACAGAGGAAAAGAAATGTAGTGTGAACAAGGACATAATGATGAAAATCTAATTATGGTTTTACAAAAGATGATTATCTGTAAATTGTAGAGATGGCAATCAAAAATATATTTTAAAAATAACTGTTTAGTGAAGTTATGAAAGCGTTTATTATAAAAAAATGTCGTAAAAGATTTGATGAAAGTTGTGATGATGATGGATTTTTTTGGTAAAACAAACAGGCAGCTATAAAAACATCAAAACTATAAACTGTAGAGTCTTGGTATACGAAGAAAATATTGATTTCAAATTCTTTTCTTATTAGATCATAATTTGTTAGAAATATATACAAACATCTTCCAGGTTATAAAGACATTTTAAGGAAATGCATTATTGAGATTTTTATGAGACTTTTAGTTCTATGTTATTGAATGCATGTTTGTTCTTGCTGAATACTTCACAGAACGTTATAATTATAGCTCAGTTAACAGCTGCTTTGTTAGGACCATTTCAAATTTGATAGAGAATATCAATATTTTTTGAACTGTATTCGTTTTTTCATCTGATATACTGTATAACTGTGGAACCATATTAGCTCCATTTGATTCCGTCAATTCTAACTTTGACATTCAGAAATTGTTATTTTTATGTTGGAAAAAGATCGTTCAAAGATGAATATCCTTAAAAAAACCCTTTGGAAAGGGAACTTTATAGATGTAATATTATTCTTTTGTGAAACAAAATAAAATAAATACAGAATTTTATTTTTTTTTCCAAAAATTATATTTTACTGAAGATGGCGTGAGCCGAAAAGCTTCTAAATAAAATTGTGTATTCATTTTATTTTGTTTTATCAACATGGCAAATAATTTGAATTATTCTTTTGTAAATTCATAATCTTTCCCAAAGGAAACATACAGAATTAAGAAATTACCTTTTCTTCTAATAGAAGCATACGAATGTGAACTTTTTTAGAGCCATGCTAACAAAACAAACACAGTATAAAAAGAGGAAGAACATAGAAGGCTTTCAGTATCGAGAAGGTCCATCTTCTATAGAAGATGAACAGATACTGACTGGTAATGTCACTGAGGATGATTCTCCTAAAGGTTTAAATGAATGCATACCATACTCGCCAGAAAAAGTTGCAGACATATCTGAACTTGCTGGTAGCGAAGTTTTGGTGGTGTACTTTGCAAAACTCACAAACTCTCATAAAGATACCTCTGTAGATCTTGATTACCTGAATACTTTGATCAAGTCTGGTGCAAAGGTAAACTACACTGATCGACATGGACAAACAGTGTTGCATGAAGTAAGCCTTAGTTTCTATTACGTTCGTGTACTTTAAATGGCAAGCTGGGATGGCCTACTACTATTTTTACCATATCCATCATCTTTTGATCCACATCGATGAGTTGTAAGGCCTTTTAACAAATGTAAAAAGTTATATGTGAGAATTTGAGAGAATTTTGCTATCTGACTTTTCAAATTGATCGAGTTTAGAAAGTTCAAGTTCCAAAAACCGTTTTTTTCTTTTACACAATTAGTAAATGGTTTCTCTCAAATACCGCATCTTATCTGAAAAAATGAAAATGTTAAATTCTTAGATGGTACACTCATCAATTTTCATATTGAAAAATTTTACAGATCATTCTTTCCATCTTGTACAGGTGAATGGAGTTAATTAGATTTTCATATTAACAATCTGCTTAATCCTTTATCAACTAGTAGTAAAACCTAACGTTTGGTTTAATATCGCTAATGGTTTACGAAAGTCACACATAGAGTCATTCTTATGAGGACAAGAAGGGCATAAATGTTTGGATATCGTGATCTCACTAGGTGCTGTTAGAACAACAGAATGTTGTTCTAAGTTCTACGACAGTAGCTCTGTTCTTTTTTATTCAATTTGATAGTTGGATTTTACTCTTTAATTTTAAGCCTTTGGTTTTTGTATTACAGTGTACTCGCGTTAAGGGAGTTTTTAGGTAACAAGTGATAGTCTGTAGTTTTCTGAAAGGGAATCTCCACAAGATAGCCATTCATTCATTCATGCGTTTGTTTCTGTTTTTGATATTTGTCAGCTGCTTGTTTCCAGATCGATTTTTTATTGTTTTAATGAGGGATTCTCACTGCTGACAACACCATACTTCAACCCTTATTTCTACTTATGACAGTTACATATCTTTAAGTTTCCTTAACACCGTATGGATTCTGACAGGATATATATAGTATATTGTATTTATTGCAAGCACAAAAATGTCCGTTCAATTCTAAATTTTCATCCAAACTACGGTACTTTGGACGAATAAGCTCCTTTCTTCTTTTTATCTGAAAACTGTATTAACCTGTCAAAACCTCTCTTTTAACGAATCTAATAAGAGTTAACTTTTGGTCAACCTGTTAGTTGTTGAGAGCTACTTAATCAGCCATAATCACGCTGAAAACCTTTTCTTCTTTCCATTTTATCAAAAGAAAATCATTGGGAAAGCAAATTCTTATAGCTACTTTTGATATGGGTTTCCACTTGGCATTTTTATCCGATCTAAACCAATGAGTTCCCTGTCGACATTTTTCTCTTATAGATTGCTTTACACTGGCCATTAGAAGTAGCAGATTTCTTCTTGCAACACGGCGCAAATTTAAACCAAGGAGATTTGTTTGGTAGAATGCCTTTACATGCAGCAGCATCAGTAAACTATCCTGAAATGATCAAGTGGTTGGTAGAAAATGGAGGTAACTTTAATTCATTCAAAACGTTATATTCTTAGTGCAGCGATGGTGTAGTGGTTGGTACCTTTGAGTGCGACCGCTGCAATCCGTGTTCCAGTCTCGATACTGCTCTCCTTTAAAAGCAGCGCATCAGTCCATTAGGAGCCATCCACTGACTGCACACTGGCCTTCGGGCAAGAATAGCCAATCCATTACGGATGGACGTCCAAGGACTAAAAACTCCCAGTTACTTACTTACTTACTTACTATTCTCTTTGTCATTGTTTTGCACTCTCCTTTTCTGTTATAGCTGACATTCATGCCAGAACCTTAAAAGAAAATCAATCACCGATCCATTATGCATCAAAATATAACGCTACTGAAGCCTTATCAATGCTTATAACATTAGGCTCGCGGTTAGATGATAGAGATTACAAAGACCGCACACCTCTTCAGCTTGCCGCTGAAACCGGTAAGTAGATTTAGTCTTTTAGGCATTTCAAAGGATTACGTAATAGCATGTAATCTTACTCTTGCTGTATCTATCACACGTTCTATCATTTGTCTGTCATGTATAAATTTCTGTTCATAGGCCGGGAAGAAGCATGTCGATTATTAATGGACAACGGTGCACCCGCTGGTGTGTATGACGATACTGGGACATCATGCTTAGCACATATGATTGAGAAAATGCCTGACGTTGCTGCTGAAGCTCTGGAACAGTTTCATCGAATTGATAAAGCTTCTAGAACTGTGTATTACTACTTAAGCTATTTAGAAAGTGAAAAATGGCAAGCTCTTCGTACCAACCAAAATAAAGGCAGACGGCTTTTACCGATAAGGGAACCACTTGAGGTACGTCAAATACTTCATACAAAAAGTATCTACTAATGGTACAGTTAAAGAGCTGATGTCAGCTCAAATGAAAAGTCGAGGAATTTTTATTATCGAAAAATTTCCTTTATTAGGCCATTATCCGATACAACGAGTCTCGTTTGATTATGCATCCAGTCATACAAAGGTTACTCGCCAAAAAGTTGGAACTATATGGGCGAAGGAATTTTTTAACCGATCTACTTGTTAACTTCATGTTCACTGTCGTTTGGACAGCCCTGACTGTTTCATTGCCTGGACCAGAAGAGGTGGAAAGTGGCAAACGTGTCAAATTTTACGATCCTGTTGACGAGAAAGCTTGGCGAGTTGTTTTAGAAGCACTGGGATTAATACTGGCCATTTATTTTGTTTTCAAGGTTAGTATTTTATCCTTGATAGGTCTTCATATCTTCAAATTAAATCTGTGCATTCCATGTACTTTCAAAGTTATCAAAAAAAAACGTCAGATCCTGCGTCTGTCTCCTTAACCGGTCTGTAGACGTTTTAGATTCAAACACTGACTGTTTTTTGTTCAGACTAAGATTGAATCCTCAGTGATTGGTCAAGCCTTTCAATCGTACAAGATTGGAAGAATACAAGAGATCAAACGAGATTTACTATACTGTCATCCACGATGGCCTCAGGAAGGAAAGTTTATTCAAAGAGAACTCAATAAAGTTGAATTAGAGGAACAGGCGTCACTGTATGACGTTTGGTACTGGCTCGATGTCCTTAGCTTTCTTGGATTACTATTTCTGATGATAACACGAGTTATTCTCATCACAGTAGATTACGACACATCGGAATATAGCAGAACATTAGAATTGCATTATCATGCTTACCCATTTGTCTTGATTATAATATGGCTACGTTTCATGCAAGCGTTTCGTCCATTTATCACACTGGGTCCATTCATTGCAATGCTCGGTTATGTAGCGGCCGATACAATGAAATTCGCTTTTCTATTCTGCGAATTTTTCATCCCGTACTGTTGCGCTATTTGGATTGTGTTTGGAGACAGTGACGATGAAGATAACGCGTTTCGAAAGTTTAATGATCTGATGTTCGAAGTGTTACGAATGACTGTTGTTGACAGTTTCGAATTTGATGACTTGACAAAACAGAATAAATTAGTTGCCCAATTGATTTGTGGAACATATTTAGCCCTGACATCAATAACATGCCTCAATTTGTATATTGCCTTGCTATCTGAAACATTCTCTCGGGTGTTTGGTAACGCTACCGCCACAGCTTACATGCTCCAAGGGGAAGCGTTGATAAGTGTGGAAAAGAAATTACCTTATGCATCAAGACAAGCAATGAAAAATTTCATCGCTGAGAACTGTTCGCCAGAGGTAAAGCATTCTTAAAATTACTTTTTTCTTTATATAAGATGGCATTATTGTGTAGCGTGTAATTGTGTAGTTGTTAGTAACTGTGAGTGCGACCGCATGTTTGAATCCGTGTTTGAATCCAGTCATGTCGTATCTCGATACACCACTCTGATGCGCTTTAAAAGCAGCGTATCAGCCCGCTAGGAGCCATCCACTGACTGCACACTGTCCTTCGGGCAAGTTAGAGCAATGCTGTACGTATCTCTGGCGGTAAGTCAACTACTAGTTGCAAGTCGGCGGACAGAATAGCCAACCATTACGGATACGGATGGAACCCCAAGGACTAGAAACTCCCAGTTACTTACTTACTTATTGCGATGACCGGGTGTAATAGATGTACTGGGCAATTTGTCTTAGATGCTATCTTATTTAAAGTTACGCTAGAAATTCGTTAATGTTTTCTTGTTATTGGGAAATACGTCTTAATTGAAATAAATCATTATTTCTGCTTAAGGCTGTTTATGGTGCAACAGAGAAAGAAGGAGATGAAAATAGCGCTGTACGAGATATCATGAGTGAAATGGACAATTTACGAAGACAATGTGAAGCTATTCGAAAGCTTCAAAATGAAATGAAGCAAAGATCCATCTACTTCAAAACAGAGGTTGAAATTTTAATTTTTTTTATTTGACCTTTTTCGTTTCTGGATGTAAATATACAACTTCCTTTTTAGTCTAAATAAATTTAAATAGTAAGAAGTGATCTGTGGACAAACTTGAAAATTTCATAGTACAATTCAATTTCCTTAATTTCGCTGTTCTTTAAAGGAGTAGACACATTGGATTATTTATGATTCAGAGGTATTTTAAGTTTCTTTACTTTTGTTAAATGTTTTTGATGATTTAGGCTGTGGAAATCATAAGTCAACAAGATGAACTGTTGCAAGACGTTGATGACAGCTTGAAATATATGACAGAAAGTTAATATGACAAGTATAAACTCTATGACGATATGTTGTGAGAAAATGGAAATACGGTATCAAATTTCCATTAATACTAAATAACCGGTTTGCTTCATGATGAAAAATCACAATGGTTATGAAAATGACATGAAAATGGCAAATAATAAATCAACAATGTGACAGACTGGATACAGATGTATGGAAAAAAATTGATAAGAAGAAGATTTGAATAAGAAGGTTTACAAACGAAGATGATTTGCAGAAAAATTCCAAAAAATACTATATGCTAATAATCTTCATTACTTTTATTTAGCTAGTGCAGTATCCTGTAAATTGTATACTTGCAGTTCATAAGCATATATTTTATCTTGAAAATAATTATCTAAAAGACAATCTCAATTGTGAGATCCAAATTTTACCCCATCATATGGCTGGCTGTTTATAAATCACTTGTAGGTATAATTCTCCCATACTCTGGATGATTGTGATTTTTCTGTAATTTTCTTTTCATATACTTTTAAAATAGTCAGTTATTCGTCGAAAATTTGGCCTTCTAAAATAATTATTCGAAAGAAGTGATAACCCAGACAGCAATGCAAGTGAAGTGCACAGAATTATTAGAATAGTCTAAATTAATTTATTTGAAAGCAACTTTACCCTAAAACAATTAAAGGAATTGGATTTCCAATGCTCCTCGCACTTTTCGGTCGAATCTATTTTAAAGCTTGGAATACATTATCATTTAAAATTAAAACTTTAGATGTATCAATTAGATTTTCACCTGTTTCATTTTCAATTGGAAGCGTTTGAAAAAGTTGAACGTGTTCAATTGCTTTCTTAATTCCTGTTACAAATAGTAATCACTAGAAGCTTCATTTTTAGTAAAGAAAAAACACAGGTTATGTTTTCTTTCTATATTTCGACCTCACTAACAAGTGGTCACTAACAAGTGGTCATAATATGAATTCCAAGTATTCCAAGCTTTAGGATATTTATCGATGCCCATTTATATCATTGGCTGCATGTTTTTGCGTGATAGGAAACGCCAGAAGAGTCCCACTTTTTGTCCTCGACTTTGCGTGTTGTTGTAATCGTGTGGCGGTTTTGAGTTTCGTTTCACCAACATACTTCTTTCCGCATTTACAGTCTATCTTATAGACACCTGAGTGGCTATAGTTTGGTAACTTGCTCTTGCTTCCAGAAGCTAATAGTGTTTTCAAATTGGTATTGCTCTTGAAAACTGATTTGTATCCATGTTTCCGAAACGTTTTTCTCAATTTTGGGTTCAGTTCAGGTATCCATGGTAGTGTTACAACGTTGGTTAATTGGTCTTGTTGTTGGTCTTGATGTTGGTTCTTTCTGTTGGTGTGTTTTTCCTGTTTCTTAAGGTAGTCATTTTTAATCCTTATTAATTCCTTTTCCACGTAACCATTTTCCACAAAGCATGTTTTAAGAAAATTGATTACTTCTTGGAGATGTTGATTTTCACAAATTGTGTAAGCTCGGTGTAAGAAACATGTGAAGATTCCCTTTAGAACTTTTGGGTCGTGTCCGGAGTGTGGTTTTACTTGAACATTTGTGATTGCAATTTTTCGATGGATCTTGTATTCGTATTTGCCGTTGTTGTTTGTTACATTGAGGTCCAGGAACTTCAAGGATTCATTTTTTGTCCTCTACGTCGATGGTGTATTGTATGTGAGGGTCTTGCTGGTTTGGGATGTTTTGGAACGCAATGGATTCTTGCTGTTTGAATCTGGCCTGACAACATATCTTAAGTACAATTTTGGTGCAACAGGTGGATCTTGTTCCAGTGCAGTTTTTATTGCGTTCGTTTCAGTGCGGTTTTTATTGCGTTCGTTTCATGGTATTGTAAGAACGCCTCAGCCATGGCAACAATCAGTGCTAGACCAATCAGTGCTGAATTTTCAAGGAGGTAGAATTTCCCTTCCCAAAGGAAGTAAAATTTTGATAAGCAAAGTTCTATCAGAGTCTTCATATCTGAAAGAGGTAGTTTGTTGCGTTTTTTTAGTTCATTATCTTTTGATAGGATCTGAATGATGATATTAGTCGCTTCCTTCACTGGTACGGACGGGTATAAATTCACTGCGTCGTATGACACTTAGCTCAGCTACTTTCTTCTTCACAGACTCAAAAAACAAGTCAAAGTTTTGACTTGATCTAATCCCCTTCAACGTTTTAACTGTCAGGTTAGCTAGCTTTTTCCTATTCAATGCACTCATTTTTTCTTCGTGTTATGTCTTTGACAAGTTGTCGGTTAGGTTGTAAATTCTATGGCTAAGAAGGCCAAAGAAAACCGAAAAGGATTCCATTTGCGATTGGCATCCGATTATGCGAGCACGAACCTTTGATGCTAGGTTCTCACGCAAGCAAACTTTCCACAAGGTCTGAAGGGCGTCGTACCGTTCGAAGATTTTGTTGAGTAGTACAGAGCTTTTCGATAGATACTGGTTTGAGCTTTTCTGCTTCTTCTCCATTTGTTTCTCCCTCAATGCTGTCATCCAGTGTTCCCAGGATCTTTTCTCTTTTGGGCTAGTACTTGACCAATACACAAATCTCCCCAACCGTTCCCATTGTATTTGATAAGACATTGCATGAGGAGGTCAAATCTTTCACAGCAAAACTGAGGGAATGTCCATGACAATGTGTAACAATGGCTTTTGACTGATCAACTTGGATCAAAGTTGCAACGCCTGATTTCTTCCCCATCATATTGCTAGCCCCATCGTTAGTCTGTCCGCGACAGTTTTCGAGCGAAAGGTCCGAGCGCAATAGGATGTCTTTGATTGCTCGGACTATCGTAAAACAGTAAACGGACTATAGTAAAAAAGCTGTTTCCTTTTATTTCAGTCAATTTTTTCCCGAACGGCATGATGGCCCATCAAATCCAAAACTTCGTTTTGAATGTCATGTTGCGTGTACTTGAAGCGTGATCTTTCCAATCTTGTCACTATTGAAGGTTCGTTTGTTGCAAGAAGTAGAAGGAGCTGGGTTTTCAGGATTCCCTTGAATTGCCATACCTTGTCTCGCCAACAACCTCAAGCATCGTATGACATCGACCAAATATTTTCGTTCCTTCTGTCGAGACTCCACGATGTTTCGGTTGGTCAACTCGGCTACATCGAAGCATCTAGTCACAACAGTCTCTAGCAAAGCAGCGGCTTTATGATAATTTGTCTACGGGTGCGTTTCGAAACATTTGCGTGCTTTCTTCCACGAATTGAAACCGATGCTTATGTATGCTTGTCTTTGGTACTTTCGCTTAACAAGCCGCCATTCTTGTCATGTTTCATACAGTACTCACAGAAAACAGAATCCGACCTACAAGCAAAATTTTTAAAAATTGAATATTAAAATTCAAGAAGTCAATACGAATATTAAGAATATCACTTCAAAGCGAAAACGAGACTGGCTTGAGAAAATAAAGAAAACTAAATATGAAAATAAAAGATGAATTCAAAAGAACTTACTTTGTGTCATAAATCAACCAGGGAAATTGTTCAAACCATTGATGTTGACACGAACGATTTCGATCTCCGATTTTCGCCATCTCAAAAGATTTTCGATCTTGTGAAAAATGGAAAATTATGCGTACTTTAATGGTTTCTATTATCATGATGCCAATACTCATTTTTATAAATTATTGCGCAATTTTCAAAACACAATATGCTTCACTCATGCATGTATGCTCTATTTATTGTGATAAAAGTTTCCAATGTCAGGCCTTGTCAGGAAGAAAATGGTCGGCGTGCGACTACCGCACGTCTGAATTTAAAACTTCAAAAGTATGTCGTGCGATCATCGCACACCATCTAATTTTAAGCGTGCGATGGAGTGCGATGCTTAAAAATTTAATAAACCCCTTTAAAAAAATTATATACAGTCGTTCTTGCTACGTAAAAAAACAGCTGGTACTGTCTGGCCACCCAGGTAGCGCGGGCCCTGACAAACACTTGTGCCTATTCGAAATATTTCGTGATGCACTTATCACAACACCACCAAAGAGTTAACTGCTCGGTTTAAAGTCTATTTTATTGATCATTACAAAATTAACAACCGTGTCGAAAGAAAAAATAGTCATTATTCCTTAAAATAAAAAATTTTTTACAAATAGCAACTTATATTTTTGGATAGCTCGTAAATTCTTCTAAATGGTAAATGGTATAAAAACCGAATTGTATTGGTGAAAATTCGAAAAGTTATTTGTGTTTTAAACCACCAGGTGCCCACTTTCTCGTGGACACACTGTATATGGATGACTTTCAAAGTCTAAGTTATATTTTAGTTTGTACTTTCATAGGTTATAGGAGATACAATCGATAGTTAGTAAATGTGTTGTGTCTGTGTTGTTAAGACCGTCAAAAAGTTACATATTCAAATATGTTTAATAATTTAATTCGAACCAAATTCAAAAAGTTGTCTAGTATTTCATTCGGAAACAGAATTATTTATTTTTTGAATGCTTTGGGATATACGTCAGCAGATCGGGTGTCTTGCTTTATTTTTAGAATGTTGGTTTATGTTACGGGGTGATAGATTCAATGAAATGAGACAGTCACGTCAACACTATCGTTTCGTAACTTTTGTACATAACCGTTATTAGCTATATTGAACATAACTATATATTGAATAATTTAATTTCTTAAAAGCTAGACAAGGAACAAGGAACAAGGAACCTTCGGTAAACATCGATGAAAACGTGGTGAGAATAAGTGAAATTTCGCTACTAGTCATTTTTGTGGCACTATTTAAATTCTATTCTGACAAAAGAATCCGGAATTTTTTGAAATTCTTTTAACATTTAACTTGAACATTTAACTGAATGTTACCGTTACTCATTGCGTCATCATACCTTAGGTAAACGTTGCAAGCCCCCACAAAATATTTGGGAAAAACTCCCTTTCCCCTGATCTCAATGTTGTATGACGTACTGCTAGGCCCCAACTGCTTTTATTCACCCCAGAAACATTCTGTTATCTTTCCCAATATATTTCGTGGAGGGTTGTAGACAAAATGTAAAACACTGCAGAGGTAAGCATGTTAAGATCTTTTAAGAACATTTTCACCTACAATATCACTCATCAGCTTTTAAGGGTGCGTTGGTGTCATGAGGTAATGACATTGAATATCTTATTGAGTTTTTCTACATTTTTTATATTTAGAAAAATTGCAAATCCGCTGCTGATAAATTGGGAAGCAAAAATCCTGTGAGATATGCAATTTGTGTGGTAAATTAAATCAAGTCAATTATACGGGGTGTCTCAAAATGATTGGAACCAGCGTGACGTGATTATTGAATGGCCCCATTGACATCTATGATTTGAAAACGCCATATAGTATAAGTGTAGCTTCAGCCGTTTTGACAATGAAGCTTCAAATATAAAATACACACCCCTTTTTTATTAGCCTCAAAAATCTGAAATTATTATTATTTCAAAATAATTTTGATATTTTCTGATAGAGAAGATTCATGGTTTTCTAAAAATATACTTTGACACCGAAATAAACAATTTTTACACTGAAATCAAGGATATAAAAAATCATGCTTTTTCGTTTACTCACGCCTAACGCTTTCTCAAAAAGTCTTTATTGACTTTCTTTTTTCAAATAAACATTCTTTGTGAAACCAAAAAGAGACAGGTGTATTGTTTGAAGGTTTGTGTTTTATGATTAGTATTTGTACATTGACACTTTAAGAGTTTGATGAACAAAATATTTTTTCGATACGTCAGAAGGAAACGAAACTTACATGGCAGTAGCCACATTACACATTCAGCTACTTAAACAGTTTCTTTGACTGTCACAATTCTCTTCCTTTTTTCATACTTACTTTGCATAAAGTGTCTTAATAAAAATTTTCAGTATCTCGCTTGGAAAAATTCTGTTGTAGTGTACCTTTCTTCCTTAAGTTTCCCTCACTTTTAATGATTGCCGTTACTTTAGTCAATTGTATTATTTTGACGAATTTTAGCATCGCGGCCAACTCGGTATAGAATAACAAAATTGCATGCTTTTTTAGCCAGAGCAGAAGATAGAAAAGAACAGATAACTAGACTTGTCTCTCCCTGCCCGACACCCGATATGAAGCTTCATTTCCAAGTGTTGCAGGATATAGATGTTTTGGAAGAACCCGAAATACTTTGTTTTATCAGCCTCATAAAAAAGCATAGAGAAGAACCAGGTGGTGGTGAAGTTTGAAATAGTTTAACCTAGTTGATTCTTTCAAACAATATCTCGCGAAGACGAAGGATAAAACACCATTTAAAAATAAAAAAATAAAAATTCGAAATATCAGTTTTGTAGAAGGATATTATTAAATCAAAAAATATGAAGAGCTTGTTTTATAGTTGAATTTAGTATTGTCGAAATTATACTGGGAATAAATATATTCCATCTGCAGATTACTGAAGAAATTTAATTAGGATCCTGTAAATAATGGTTCAAAACAGTTTGATGGCAAAATATATTCGAAAGGGATAGAGACTCGATGAAAGGCTCTATCAAACATATTATCTAATAACTGTAGAGATTCTTCAAGAAAATATTCCAGATGGCTGCTGGTAAGTTCGTCAGTCTCCCTTTTTCGACACTGAACTCTCTTACCTCCGAATGAATGATTCTAACTGTCTATCTTATCTTCGCTATATAAAATCATATACTAAAGACTGCAGTTTTCAGGAAGAGCGAATTTTTTTATCGAAAATTATGTGTTATTGAAATAATAACAGTAACAAAAAAACACTTTAACCGTAACTGCATATATTTTTATCTGTGTCTATGCCGGTATGGATTGGAGGGTTTTTGTTTATGCCGGTATGGATTGGAGGGGTTTTGTTTATACCGGTATGGATTGGAGGGGATTTGTTTATGCCGGTATGGATTGGAGGGGTTTTGTTTATACCGGTATAGATTGGAGGGTTTTTGGAAACATTTCATAATGAATATTCGTAGAGGTCGTTGATTTTAAATCGGAAAAGGTTTTGTAATTTTTTTCTGTTAAAAGCAAATCTTAAATTTCATCATAAATTTGTTAGTAAGTGTGCTTTAAAGCACATCTAAATTTAGGCTTACAGAATCCTGATCATCCAGATCGGAACTAAGTCAGACCAAAGTAATGATATTTCTATTAATGCAAAACGCTCAGTTATCAACCAATATAAAGCATCCAGTTGGACATTGCTAGCTACTAATACTAGTCTAAAATATTCACTTTTACACGTTTAAATGTTCAATAAAGAACAATAAAGATGTTTTCAGATATTGAAGAGATTCTTTTGAGAAAATAATAGCATTCATTCGATTCATTTGAAATTTCTCGACATCTTCCAGACAGCTGACGGTTTTATTTCAATGACTTCTTAAAAGAGCTGTTTGAGGTTTATTGCTAAATTTACGTAAGATAGCTGCAAAAATTAAATCAGCCATTTGTCTCACTAAACCTTTTATCCAAATGACATCCACACCAATATTGGTTTGGATATAGATTTGTTTGTTTGCTCCACCTTCCAGAATTTATTTCAAAATATAGAGAGGATTGGGGAATAAAAATAATCGTTTCATGAATACTTAAACACTTTAACCTGTTTAACACACAGTGCAAGTTTATAAAAACAGCAGAAGTTGGTGCATACACCATCGTCAATGTGTAAGTTAAATTTTTAATACTTTGGCGGAATTGTCTTCTCTGATATATGGCAATATATGGCAAACTTCCTCACTCTTCATGGCTCTGCTTTATTGTATGTAGTGTGTTGCGGGGTCATAGTGAAAATTCACAACTTCTTACTAGAATACAAAATTTTCGACAGCTTCTTAAAGGCCTCTCATTTAAAATATTTTTCTTAGTTTATTAAATCCAAAAGAATCAGTGATATTTCCTCATTTATCAAAAGTGCTTTATTGCAATAAAATGTATCTATGTGATGAATGAGCTTTCTTCTGATATATAGGTTTAATTATTAATTTCTACCGAAGCCATAATATCAATCTAAAGGTTAAAACATTTTCTACTGATCTATTTTCAGTTATCACTGAAGAAGATCGTGTACTTCAACCTTAAAGATAATGAACTATCATTAAGGTCGAGAAAAAAGTGTGTCAGCAGTTTTCTTGTGAGATAATATTTACTAGTGAACCAAGCATTTTTTTACTTTGCTTGAGCGCTTTGTTAATAATAAACATCCGCTCGTTCCCAGACCATTTCTCAATTGTTCTATGTCTACTGACATCAGTATAGTGCAACCCTCAGCTCCACATAGAATAGTTCATTGTCGTTAAAGTTAAAGATAATATAGTATAGTCCATTACAAGCAAGAGAAGCAAGGGCTGCAGTATGTTGTTGTCAGTAGTGGCAATTCCTCATCAGAACAATAAGAAATGGACCTGTAACGGCCACCTGCCTTATAACCAACATAGCGAATAAACGAAGTAGATAAATGATTGGCTCTCTACAGTGGACATTTCTTTGTAAGCGTAACAGCCTTTGTTATAAAAACCTCTGTCGGTTGCAATTTTCATATTCAAATTTAAGATGCAATATTCAAATCTCGTATGAAATTTTTACGATATGAAAAGCTCTGGTAATGTCTAAAGGAAAATATATGAAAGAAATATATGCGATTATAATTGAGATTTGTATATTGGCGAAATAAATAAATAAATAAATAAATAAAAATTAAGATACATCATTTTATGGAAATATACTCGAATATATTCGAAGCCTGACGACGAAGGTATAAACAATCCTGCGAAATATTGCATAAAAATTAAAAACGAATAGAGTATATTTCCATAAAATGAAATATCTGAATTTATAATTACAAAATTACTCTTCGAAGATGACTCTGTCAAATTAAATTAAAACTTTATATTGTTATGTTTTATATAGTGAATGTGAATTTTAGAATTTTAAAATTGTTATGGGACGAAGAGCCATTGTAATGTATGGATATGCCCGAAATAAACCATTATTATTATTATTATTACTCTGAAACAACAAATAACTAAATACGAAAGAATTTCATTGAAGCGATTGGATTGGTATTTCTAATAGCAACCTGAAAAGATGACAGACTTCTTCCATTTTCTAAATCATATACTGTATTCACAAATGAATATCGAATAAAATGGTGTCTGAGATAAAACACTTGAATTGGTCTGAATTGTATGAAACACACTGACGTGAAAACTTTACAATATCTTAAAAGTTTCACTTAGTCAAAATATCATAGAGCAGTTATTGAAACAGAAAGAGAAGTTATCACAATTTGTTTGAAAGGTATAGACACTGAAACGTGAAAATCACCTACGATTTCTTTGTTGGTAAGATTATTTTACGTTTTTCACAATGAAATACTCCTATACATAAATGACATCACACCAGCCTTCACTCAGCTTTAAATGACATCACACCAGCCTTCACCTAGCTTTAAATGACATCACACCAGCCTTCACCTAGCTTTAAGGTTGAACAATAATGACGTTTACAACATTAACAAAAAATGAAAAATTATTTTATGAAATTTTCTCATCGAGATAAATTGCATAATAACTACACGTTTTTATAAGCAACATGTTTTATAAGCAACACTAGTAAATTTTCTCAAAAAGTTAAGTAACAGTACTACTACGAGCATCTTAGGTAAGTACACTAGGTTGTTATTAGGTTGCAGTACTATAATAGATACTTAGATACTTAAACGTACACAAAGGTTTTCAAAACTGGAAACACATACTTTTTTAATTAATACTTAGCGATAAGTTAAGCAACATTACTAGCTACTAAACAATGGTCATTTTTAAGTAATATCAATACTAACGTCTGACCTTGGTTGCTTATAAAAAAACGTGTATTAAGATGATTAGAAACTAGTTAGTAGCTTAAGCTGAAATGCCCCGCCACAGGCCTGTCTACAAAAAAATCATAATTTTTATGGATTATGGATTAAGCAATAGAATGTGTATGCACTCAATTAAATTTTCTCCTTGTCAAAATTTATAGGTTATTATGATATCATAAAAAAATTAAAATTATTTTTGAATAAAGATCTGTATAAATAAATAAAACATTATTCAAGTCTACACACTTTTTGTTTTAAAAAGTTACTATAAGCCTCGTGGCTTTTCCGCTTCAGCCATAGAAGAAACCGCTCCACGCTAATTTTCAAAATATCTGAATGAATGTATCCATTCTTTTCTTGTTTAAAATGCTTATATCAGAGGTCCAACAATTTGCAAAATATAAATCGTTAAAATTTGAAAAATTTTTTAAATTGAAGTTGAAAAGCATGGAAGTGAACCAAAATCATTTGAAAAAGTTAATGGATTGACGACTCTCACAATTGTATTAGTCTCGACACTATTACAGGATAAAAATTGAAGACATTTGTCTATTTATGACTAAATTAAAAAATGGGACTGTCAAATTCGAAATAAGCACTTTCCAATTCTTCTTTGTGCAATCTTTTAAAATTTGGCGCAAATTAGGAGCGAATTGCGAATTTGGTAACAAGCATACAATAATATAAATCTACTAAAATCAGCAAGCTTGCATTTCACTATGTGAAGCTTATCAATAATACAAACATGAACAAAAAGCTGTTCCAGGTATCTGTATAAGAAGTATGATCAGCAATTATTACTTTTATTTATTCTATTTATTTTATTGTTTATATATTTCCACATTAATAATGTCATCGTCAAGTCTAAAAGAATATTAAAAACAGTTAAGAACAGTTAAACCTACAAGCTAAAACTTTTCAAACCTACTCAAACAAAATCTCACACATTACACATAATCTAAAACATAAATGGTTAAAACACCATTTAAAAATATTATCAGTATCAGTGGCCTTTGCATACAGTCATTTTGTGTACAGTTCCAGTTATCTACACTTTTTCGATATCTTCAAACCTCAGCGTTCTTTTATGACAGTTGATACAAAAACCAATGTTCTATCAACATGCTATATGCTCATACACTTAGTTAGTATAGCACTGTCAATGTGTGTAAAAAACAACAAAACATTCTCTTCATTAAATTTTTGTCAGTTCGATAAAACTTTCTTCCAATCGAGATAAGCACGTTTCATGCATTTATTAGAAAATTTTCTATGATTACATAATTCTCCAGTGATATTGATATTACTTGATATGGATGTAATGTAAAGTTTTTTCACAGCGTTACTTATTCTGAAACCTTCATCTTCTTCTTCCTCAAGCGTATTTCCCCAAAACGCTAATACTTCCTGTCTAAGAAATGTTCTAACGATTAACATTAGGTATACACGGAAAATATTCTTAAAATTCTTCTTCAAAGCTTCTACAAAGCAGCTCCCATAACTTCTACAAAATATAAACGAAATCCGTTGGCAAAACATTTTAAGGATTTTAAGGACTAGTTAATAACATTTAACTAAGGATTGAAATAGAATTATAAAACGTCCAAAATAACTTTCAAAGGTAGTAAAAGGTTATAAAAGAAAAAGATGCTGATGAAATAATATTAAAAAAAGCGTTATGCATTATGTTTAGCATAGAGTGCTGGTCTGTCATTATCTATTCTGCATAAGAAATTAATGGATAGGGATACCGAATTATTCGATTTGAGGCAAACCTTTTAAGTAGCATAAGATTTGAATATGGCGCAAGCAATCAAATCAATATCCTACTACGTTCATGTAAAGGTTTGAAAACAAGATAATGCAAGGACGATATTTCACATAACGGTTTTACAAGGGGAATGCCAAATTATTTGGAATCTTTTGCAAACTCATTTGTGTTCATAACTTTGTGATCATTGGCTTTGAGTACTTTTTAGTAAGAAGTTTATGCTAAAAAGCCATTTGTGAGTTTTGGAGATAGGTCTTTATATGTTTTAATATGGAGAAACTTCTCTCAGAAACAGTTTGAGATGTAGAAGCAGCAAAAAAAAGTTCAACTTGATATCGCATTCAGTTTGATTATTATCATGCCTGTTTTTGATGATATGACTTGTCACAGGTGTCTATGTATCCTCTCATGGAATTGCACTCATAAAAGTTCCCAGTGGGCACAAAGACGTCGTAAAATGGTCGCGAAATGGGAATCTCAAAAGACGTCTTTACGACGTCGTTACGAAGACCATAGAGTAAATTTCAGATTCCTACGACGTCGTTGCGATGTTGTTACGAATTCAAGATGTCTTCTTTTTAATTCTTTTTACAACTTACAACGCAACAATTTGCAATTCAACATATATAAGCTAATTTGTTATCAAGTTATGAACTTTTAAATCACACGCATTTCCACATTTAAAACAAAGTCCTTTTGAAATTTCGCCAACCTCCTTGCCTTGTTTCTTTTTATGTCATCTTCAGTGCTTTTATGATGCTGGAGTACTGAAACTAAATACAACAAAATATATAAATATGTATAAATATACTCGCCGAACGGATTCAGAAACTCACCATTAATTGCACGAATAGTTTCGTATCTTTACAAGGTGTTTTTCCATTTTCACGCTGCCTTACATTTTTCCAAGACATTTTTCTTATTTTTTCAAAAACCACTATTTCATTTTTCACAAAAATATACTAGCCGAAACAACTTGAAAATGGCTTTCCATTGATGTAAAAATCATTTTGAAATTCCGTATATTCATAAAAAAACAGTTTTGAAATTTCCGTTTCCAACATTATGAAACACACTGTACATTACTCGATATATACTGTAAAAAGGATCCCAATTGCGACGTCCCATTTTCATACGTCCCTATGACGTCCCAAAATGATCTCAAAAGCAAACGACCATTTCACGATTAAAATGAGACGTCTCAAAGACGTCGTGTGCCCGCTTGGTTTCGTTCCACAAATATATTGGTTCACAAATGGTTGAGCCCGTGTGCGTTTTGGGGTTGGCAAGGTTGCTCATGAATGATTTTATGAATTTTCAGGTGACCTATGATTGGTAAACATTCTGAAGTCACCTAACTACTTTGTAACTATGACACTGTTAAGACAACAACCTATGGTGTTTTTAGGTTTAGTTGTTTTTTCTTGTAAAAGTCATCTACTTTGCATTATACTGTTCACCAAGGTTAGAGTGCAAAATTACATTGTCTGATCGATTCTCCTGTATATTCCCATTCTTTGTATGCTTTGCATAGCGAAAAAAAGCCAAAAATATCATGTTATATCAATTCAGTCGAGTGAGTCTGGTATCACAGTTATGAAAACTTTAGAACAACAATGGTTTCCTGCACCAACACGCATTAGCGGCATTTGGAAAAATCATGTTTGGCTTACATGGAACTATTTTTCTATAAATTTGTAGGCTCTCTACAAAGTCATTATTTATTTATTTATTTTATTTATTAATGAATTTTTATACAGGATTAAAACTTCAGTATGCTATGTACAATATTAACAAATACGTACAAGTACTGTTATCAATGTCTGTCCTGTGTAAAAAACGAAAATAAAATAAAATGAAAACGAATTCAAAACTGCTGCCAAATGAAAACGACATTGAGGTCTGGCTAAAATAGAGGGCTAAACGAGAATAAGACTGAGACGCGATAGAATTAAATGAAATCAAAACTTGAAACTTAAATCGGATAGAAACTTCACATCAACACTTGGAATAAGCGTGCAAAGTAATGATGTTTCTTTTGATACAAGAAAAGCCTATATCTCTAAAGTAACAGTTTTCTTAAAAAATTCTCACAATTAATTGATTTTTTTCGTGTTTTATTTATTTATTTATTTATTAAGGAATATTTATACAGGATGTACACTTCAATATTAAATAATACTAGCCGCCAAGGCGGCGTCGCTCGCCGCCGAAGTTCACCTGCTCTGTATCACTGTATCAATAAACGTCAAATTTCCTTATAAACGGCTCGTACAACTTGTGTTCAACCAGAAGCAGATTCGAAGTCACAACCTCTGATAAAACCAATCTTTTATCAGTGTAACAATACACTCAAAATGTAGAGAGAGAAAACTTCAACTTTTTATTAGCTTTTGTTTTAAAAAAGTTACGCACTCTAACATGGGTGCTATCAAACGTAAGGGGGAAATAGTTTCTCTTCTTAAAAACATCACGACGGAGGAGAGAAAAAAGGCACGTGCTAAATGAATAAATGGAATAAAAAACGTTAGATCAGAACGCTTAACAATTAAAAGAAGAAATTAATTTGTTAAAAGAAAAGCAAAAAAAAAAAAAAAAAAAATTTGTTTTGATATAATACTCTCTTTTTTTACCTATCGGTTTTTAAACATTTTGATTGCTCAAAAAAAAAGTTCACCCGTCTCAGACAGTCAGGCAAGAGTTAGTGGCAAACCGAACATGCGGCCACGTTCTGCCACTGCTGCTTTTTGTCCAAAATGTTTAATCAGTTAGTTTCTTTGTAATTAGTTGATGTACTGTTTTCAAAGCCAAGTCAACGTGGAATATAAAACTAACAATAATGATAAAAACAAAACGTTATTCCTATTAGTTCATCAGCCAAAAAAAGTCACGTTCGATTGGGGTTGCAATGTATTTGCTTCGAACTCACGTCGCACACAAAAAAAGAAATAATTTCGCTCACAACTCAATCTACCATTTTGCGTGACTTACAAACAAACAAACAAACAAACAAACAGACAGACAGACAGACAGAGAATCGGCTATTAATATATAGATTGTTATTAATATGCGTCCTGCTTTCAAGTTAAAATGTATGAAATAGAAACGTATGAAATATATTATACAATAAAAGAGCGAGAAAAAGGAAAAACCACAAGCTAAAGAATGAAAAAATCTAAAATAAGACGGTGTCAAAAAATCAGAGAGCAAGGTTGGCATGCACGAGCGACTAAGTTATAAGGTGGGACACATAATCCACTCAAGAAGACTGCTTGATGTCCATCATATATGAAATGTAAGCACTAAAATCGTTTGCGTGAATATCCTACTTCGTGAATTGGGGTGACTTTGGCAATCTTCCATTCAGTTGAAACCGTAGCAGTTTGTAGTGATAAGTTTATGATGTGCGTAAGCGGTGCTGCCAGTACTCCAGCAGCATCTTTCAAAAGACTCGGAGGAAGGTCGTCCAATCCAGCAGCTTTTTTAACGTTTGAGTGATTTCAATTCTTTCCAACAAACACCTTACTAACATATTCGAACCCGAACGTGTTATTGGTTCTCCGGTTGTTTGTTAGTGGGGTCTTCCAAATGAAGTTTCGCAATGGAAATACCGCTAATTTCAGCTTGTTTGCAACCGTAGAATAGTAATAGCAGAACTTATTCGCTCTTTCGGTAAAGTCTGAACTGCCAACTGTTGTAATATGTTGAGGCTTTTTCGTGCTTTTTGATGGTATGATTTCTTTTATATATTTCCAGAACTTAGAGGGGTTTCTACAGTTTTCTGAAAGTAAATCACTGTGATTGTTGCATTTATTGACTCTTTTATGCTTCTTTTAATTAATTATAATTTTTTCTGACCCTTAGGGACCTTCAAGTCTTTTTACGTTTACATTTATCGTTTATGCAGTGTGTCCCAGAGAATTTCGGTCTGAGATTTTAACAAGCTATAACTTTTCACACATATATCAGATTTAAGAGATTTTTACATCAGTCGATAGCATTTCTTTCAAGGATTTTAAAAACCTATATTTTAAATAATTTAGCCCAACACCTTTGTAGTAAAAAGGATTTCTTTAAACTGTCACGGTCATTAACTCCTTAATAGTTAATAAAAGTGAGTTTTCACGTGCGATTATTCTTTTGTTTATTAAGAACATGTCGTGGTGTTATTGAACACACTAAAATTATAATGTCATCACAAAGTTAAAAATTGTGAAACGGGGCTTTTACAAAATTTTTTGACATCATATGAGTAATCTTTAGTTGCTATACAAAAACTTTTCTCCACTGAGATCCAGAGTCTATCAGAGTTGAGAAGTAAAATTGTTGACGCAGCAAATACTCTTAGACAAAATCAAAATTTTATTCGCCACTCTTTGTGACAGCAAGAGCAAATCGCTGTGTTCAGAGAAACGGGGGACATGTTGAGAGAGCTTAAAGTTTTGTTGTTAATGACTCTTGTGTTTTACAGTCACTTGACGTGTTACAGTTTTTTATAATGACCTTTGATAGCTGCTATTGAAAGATTCTCTGGGATAAACTGTACAGTGTGTTCACAAAAAGCGGGACTCCGAGTTTGAGTTTACGTTAATGTCGCCCATGAGAAACGTTTCCATTGAAAGACTGTTAACTTTGCATAACATGTCGGTAAAATAATTGCTGAAATCTTTAGGCAAGTACAGTGTGTCTCTGAGAAATTTAGCCCGAAACTTCAACAAGTAATAACTTTTTATACACTTGTCGGTTTTTAGCAATTCAAACACCATCAGAAAGATAATTCTGTAAACTATCATATAATTCAAGAAAAACCTTGTATTTATGGATGGTTTAGAAGTTAAAAGGGATTTTCTAGAGGTAACGGATCATTTAAACTATAATGATCGATTAACACATTCTTACAATAAAAACTACAAAATGTTACAAATGTAAACAATAAAACAAAAAGTCATTTTAACAAAGAGATTTTAAATTTATCTAACACATAATTTTCATTCCCAGTTGAAAATCAAAGATTCATTATTATTTGAATGGATTCATGTTCAAAAACAAAGACACATAGACTCATTAAAGAAGGTGTTAATCGATCATTAAGAAAGTAGTGATGCGTTAGATGCCAAAAAACTGTTATAACTTGGAAAATATAAATTTTCAATGTCTAATTATTATATCTCCAGAAAGCCAACAAAATGCTCTTTCAATTGGTATAAAAACCGCTAAAAACAAATCACTGTATGAAAAGTTACTAGATGTTAAACCTTCGGGCTAAATTTCTCAGAGACACACTGTAGTTTGATGAATCGGGGGGTTGATATATACGTCCTACTAGTAAATTCGTTCCTTTAAAAATGATTATTTCAATCCATATGCACTCTAGGTTGTTCTTCTCCAGATCTAGTCGGCGTTTCCAATTTAAACCTTTTGAGATATAGATCGCGACACCTCCATCATCACCTTTCGTACGATTTTTGTGTACAAACTGGTAGCCCGGCTAAACCCGGTAAACAGGCTCGTCGATTTTACGAATTTCCCTAATAGGTGGCTAGTGATAATGGCGGAAAATCCAAAATTTACTTTGTCTTTATCTGATCTATTGATCCTTCTTTACCGCTTTTTCATCTGTTTTCGTTTTACAACAATGTCAGCAGGTGGTTTTTTTTATGAAAATTTAGCTAAAGCTAGAACGATAGCTGGTTATCGTGTGATGGTTTACACCTACTTTTATAGAGATCACACTTATATCCTTATATTTAATGTTACAAAAGAAAAGCCTTTGATGAATGAGGAGCGGGTGAAAAGCTGATCTTGAAATTTTCTTTGTAGTGAATCAAGTTACTTTCCTCCTCCTTCTGGGCCTGTTTGAAAATTGGTCATGTCTAATTCTTCAAAGTGACTAGATTGGTTTCTTAAAATTTGGCTTAATCTACTGTATATTAATCTATTGTCACGATTAATCACATTTTTAATAGAATTTGAAGCCAAAAACAAATTTCTGTCCGATAAATATAATACACGTTCCGTCCGACATTTAATAGAGTTATTATTTTAACTTCACAGAACCGGGCATTGTCAAACTAAAAAGATTTGAATTATTGTTCAAAATACAGTATATACCCTAGCAATAAACGTCTTTCCTTCTAACTACGCCTCGTTTCGATAGAATCAAGTATGGAATCTAAAAATTTAGAATGGTAAATTTTAACGATTCCGTCCGACTTTAAAGGAGAATTAACGTCAATCACGTGACCTTTTTACTGACGTCACAAGGTGACTACTGTTTTCTGTTTGTGAACACGCAATACAGAAAGTTCAAAATATTTCAACTTGAAAATATGAACTGCATAACATCTGATAAAGACTTTGAGGTCTTGATGTTGAACCAATTTGTCCTCGAAATAGCTTTCATTTGTTATCGCAGATTTAGGAACAAATCTTCCGTGATGAAAGAAATAAATAATAAAGTATGTATATCATAAAGTTCTTCTTTTGTGATATGAAATATTTTTATATGGTGCCCAAAGATCATTCAAAAGTGGAAAATCAAGACTAATGCATGGTTTCTAGAAACTTATTTGCGCCTTTTAAAATGAGTTTTTATAGTAAAGCCAGTCCCAATGTTATATAGCCATCTTTGGTGAGCACGAAATTTCTCTTTCACAGGATCGGGAAAGGAAAATACGAAATTATCTCTCCAGGTCATTTAGTCCTACCCCTTTTATTGGAACAAGCAATTGCTTGACAATAAGCCATGTTGTTACAGTAGAGAATACTATACTAGCATGTAGCTTTAGCTAAAAATGCCCCCGCGCTAAAGCATTCCAATTTGTACACACAGCAAGCTATACATTGCAAGCTATACAACGGAAATAAAACTTTGTTACTTTTTTTATCTCTTAGGCCTATGTCACACTGATGCTAATTTATACCTTTCAAAAAGTGTAAATAAGCCTTAAGAAGTAACATCAGAAAGTATTGGCAACAAACAAAAGAAATGTGTGAACTGAAACCATGGATACGTATTTTATAATCAAAATAAGATTAAGATTTGTCAAAAGAAAAAAAAACTTTTTCAAAAAAAAAAAAGAAATCTGCGTTTCAAACTTTGATTCGAAACAAAAAGTAGCCAAAGTTTACATAAAAAACAAGAAAAAAATATAAAAAGGTTTTATTGATCATGACCACATCAGGTTTGGAGGACAGAAAGAAGAAAAACACGAAGAACGACAATTTGTAGGCTTTCTTGCATACACAAAAATCCAATTAAAATCTTTTCAAGGCAAGATCCGCCAAAAATCAGCGCATTGAATAAAATTTATCGAATGAAAGATTTAGAGCTAAAACATGTACAAAAATAAAATGTTGTTGGCAAAGTTTCAGATTTCAAGCTGTGCTTCAAAATCCTAGTCGTTCACTTCACTAAAACAACACAAAAGTAATATGTAGAATGTCTAAGCAATTTTAGAACTTCCTTAATAACATAGTACAATATAATAATAAATTAGGGAAAAAAACATCCTGTCTCCCACCTACAGTACCATGCTTTGACATGGAAAAAAAGCAAAGTCAGCTAATAATTGTATACCACCGTGTCACGTCAACATGAAAGTTGGAAGATGATGATGATGATGATGACAATGAAGAACAAAATCGGAAACTGACATTCGCCTATCTCGTGAAACTACTATGCCTCCTCGCTCGCTTACGCTCGCTGCGGGGGCAATTAATAATAAAATTTTCAACAAGAAAACACTGTATGGTACACGTTAATAGTTTATTCAGAACAAACACGAAATGAACAAGTATTCTTGAAAATGCAGCTGTCATCTTGTGACGTCATAAAATCGCGCATTTAAAAAAGTTTAAACTCTAGTTACTCTGTAATTATTATTGAAAATAAACTAAAATTTTTCACAATGTCTTATTTCTATACAGTGTGTTTCAAAATGTTGGAAACGGAAATTTTACAGGTGTTTTTTTAAATGAATATACCGAATTTCAAAATAATTTTTACATCAATGGAAAGCCATTTTCAAGTTCTTTCGGCTAGTATATTTTTTGTGAAAAATGAAAAAGTGGTTTTTGAAAGAATAAGGAAAATGTCTTGGAAAAATGTAATTAAATTTTTAATGGTCGATTAACACGTAGTTTAATTGTATATAGAATTGATAGAATTGATTCTTAAAAAAATTACTGACATTTATTTCTGACGTTAATTCTCCTTTAAAATAAAACTCCAAATATTTTCCCCCTGTAATAGGTATTGCCTTTTTAAATTTACTCAAACAAAACAAACCTATAAGCGACTCATTAACGCATGAAACATCAGTTATTCTCTTGTCAGTAATTTTCTATTGCCATCAGAGTAATCGACATTTAATTAATAAAAAAAACAGACCCTTCTGCATCTACTATTGACTTTTCTCTACTACAGTGGAAGTTTAACTATTATTAGAACGAACTTAAAATCAATTAATTGTTGTGAATGAAAGTGAGACTTCAAATTTATATGAAAAACATCAAAAGTGTCCAAAAAACAAATTTTCCTACCCTTTTTGAAAAAATATGCAAATATCGAAGAATCATTTACTGGACTAGTGTCTTTTTGTCAATTCTCTAATCGCCATGGATTGATAATAATCTATTTTTATCATTCTACTATAAATATTTTTTCTTTCCTGCATTGGTTATAATTTTCTTTTCATTTTATCACATGCCTTTTGCACCTACGCTAGGTTAAGTTTTGTCATTTTGTCATCTCTCACTTCTCAATTATGTTAACAGTGTGACATTTTTACTGGATACCCCTTTTGCGATTTTCCCCTTTCTTTTTCGTGTGTTTGTGCAGGTGAAGTCTATAAATTGTAGGTTTACAATTGTTTCATTTATATATTTAGTTTATAGGGAGAAGAACCATATTTCAAATGTGACACCTTAGTATAGTGGTAATCACTCTCGTAATTTATGCGAGACGTCGGGGTTCAATTCCCCTAGGCGGCGATCCACCATGCGTGAGTGAATGTACCACAGCGCCGAGTTGACCCGTGCCATGTGAGGGAAATTGGGTAGACAAAATACCTAATAATAATAATTTTCATTTTACGGAACTCAATTGTTTCAAGCATGTTTTTGTAGGCAATAGCGTTCAAATATTTACTAAAATAATCTGAGAGAATCGGCTACTATTATCCACTGGCCTGTTATTTCATTATTTCAAATGTCAGGCGTCTAAGACTACTTATTTCTTATTTCATCACTAGCTGTGCACTTACCAACATATGTGAATAAGATAATTAGATATATTGAGATGTGGTCCAGTTACTTCATGAGATGATAAAGCAATTTTTTAGTCGGTGGACGGATTAACCCTAAGGGACGGATGTCTAAGAACTCAAAATTACCGGTTACTTAGTTGCTGCTCACTCTCTGTAATTAGAACATCGAAGTGGTCGAAAAAAATGTTCGATTTGTGTGGAGCCCATACAGAATTTAAATATATTTAAAACATATTTAGTTATGTATTTTAAATATGTTTAAAAAGATTCTTGATGCACTTATGTCTAGAGTAAATGCTGTACCGCCAGTAAGTGTTGCAAAAAAAATGAAAATCAACGAAAAAAATTTTCGACAAAAAGATGCTACACGGATGTGCAGCGAAATATTGTGGAATGGTAAATAAAATTCTTAATGATGAAACTTCTCGTAATTCAGTTTATGAAACACTTGTTGCTTCCATTAATTGGACAGGATGCACTTTGGGGATTATGAAGTGTAATTATTAGTGATAGTGAGAAAACAGGAAGGGCAATTTGCTACGTGAAACCTAATAATAAAAGTAATAGCTGTTTCATTTTTACGTTCCCATCTCCTTGATATGTCTTGATAGGTCCATCAGCACACTGTCTACTCATAGTACGACATCTTGATCAGAATAGTCAGTGGTAAATTTATAACAAGAATGGAGCAGGTACTGGCTAAAGGTGGAAGTTACAAAGCTGCGACCATTATGTCATTGCTTATCCCAGACCGAGAAACCGAACATGTCTTTTTACTCAAACCAGGCCTCAAATCGTCGTTCATTAATATAAAGATAGTGTTTTAGGCCAAACCTGAGGCTCGTGTTCTTATGAAAAGGTTCTTATGTGACGCGTGTAAGCCCTGCTCCATCTATCAACCTTCTACGTCCTTCTACGTACCATATTTTATTCTAACATTTTTATATAATATTTTTTAAAGAATCTTGGTTCTTTTTTCCAGTATTGCGTTGTCGGTGGGTCTGTTTCAAAAGTATTAGCATTTTGTCCATCCGACACGATAACTGTTTGTTTCAATATTTGTTGACTATCATCCTTGTAGAAATCATGTTTTGGGATTTTTTATAAAGTCTATTTTAGTATACTTTCGAAAAACGTTTGCTTGATATTGTATCATAAACGTGCTGTTTTTTATATAGCCCTAAGTATCGAATTGTCCGTCCGACATAAAACAGGTATTTTTGTAACAGACCCCGGTATGTTTAATAATATCACTTTTCCTTTTTTGTCGTTTCAAAGGTGAATCGAAAATATAACATAAAAATAATAATAAAGAATGTGAAGCTTGTTTTCTACCAGTGAGATATCTCTTACCGCGTATTTTTTTTCAGACGGCTCAGTGAGTTGGAATTCAATTCATCAAGTGAGTTTTTGTGAGATAGCATGCCAATACAAATTTCTTCTGTAGTTGTCGCGTAAATATGGAAAAGAGTCAGATCACGATTTGCAATCCAAATTCTTATATCCAGTATTTTGAAAATGATTATCCAATTTT
The DNA here is from genome assembly GCA_027922465.2 of Turritopsis dohrnii. NCBI lineage: Eukaryota > Metazoa > Cnidaria > Hydrozoa > Anthoathecata > Oceaniidae > Turritopsis > Turritopsis dohrnii. The sequence goes on from BQMF02000298.1 coordinate 153,550, forward strand.
TATAAGATTGATTCTTTTCATACCGGATAAAAATAACTTTTAAAAAAGCTTACAAAAATATTCACCTTCTTCTCGGTACCTTTTTCTCAGTATGTTTGATCTCCTTTGTCGTAAAGACAACTGAACTTTTTCACAACTTCACTAAGACTTTCGTCTTTCGTGTGATCGGATTTACTTATTCGACGCATGTTTTATTTCTACTTCTTCTTTTTACCAACTGCTTTACCAATTTCGCTCACATTTAAAGGCAGGGAACAAACAATAGATTCTATTCAATTCGTTTAAAAGGACCTTCGGCATTTCTTTGAAATATCAATTTTGTGAGATAGGAGCTGCAATAAAATATTAAAACTTTTTGATTTTTTTCGCAGCTCCTATCTCACAAAAATTGTGAGATGGAATGCAAAACGTTATCGCTTAATTAATTTCCAACAACTATCGCGTAAGCACATATCTCACTGGTGGAAAACAAGCTTGGTTGACGTGGGAGAAAAACGATTTAAAAAGTTACTCAGTGGGCGAAAACGTCAAAAAGTCACTGCAATGAAAAGATGCTCATATCATGAAAATCTTTGATTGTCGATATCTTTTATCGATGAAAAACAACGTACGTCATCATAAAATTTTATAATGCCTTATAAATATTCCTTTTCTATCCATGAATTACGTCACTCTGCCTCATTTTCGATTTTTATGAGAACAATGTTTGGAAAACGTTAATTTAAAACTTGACGAAGACGAAGACGAAGGCTGGTGTACAACCATTCACTAATGTTCGGTCGAAGCTCAAACTTAGTTTAAATTTGTATCAATGGTCACTTGTTTTAACCCTCCTCATAGAAAATAGAACATTTTATTAATCAAGAAATTTTGTTTTCAGACGTCAAAAATAAAAAACAAGAAATCGAAAAATGAAGAATGAATAATAAGCATTTCCCTATTATTCATGTTTAAGCACTTCGCCTTGCTATCAAATGTCGCCTCGTCTAGCTGCATTCTACTGATTTACTACAATTCATTAATTTCTAAAAAACCAATTAACAGTTCCTTAATGACATTTGAAAAAGGCAATTGTACAGTGTGTATCAAAATGTCTTATCCACCAACTTTCAAGGCGTATATCTCATTACATGTCTTATAAAATATTGTGAATTTTATATCACAAGAAAGAGCTTTTCATGCTCTATCCATAAATATAAAATGTTTGCCAAAATATTTGTTTTTCGAAAAGATATGAAAGAAGAACTCAACGATTTGGTTCATTAAATTCTTAAAAGTCAATTAACTCAATTTACAATAAATGCCATTTGTAAACACAATAAAAAAATTAAAAATCATCACACAGTAAAAAATTTTTATTTGAAATTTTTTAGATCAGTTGTTATGGGAAATTAATACGCAAAGGTATACTTAAAATTTTCTAAAGGTTTCATCAGCACAACAAAAGAAAATTACACCATTAAAAATTCATTAACATGTCCGTTAATTGACTTTTAAGAATTTAATGAACCAAATCGTTGAGTTTTTCTTCAATATCTTTTCGAAGAACAAATATTTTGGCAAACATTTTATATTAACGGATAGAGCATGAAAAGCTCTTTCTTGTGATATAAAATTCACAATATTTTATCCGACATGTAATGAAATATACGCCTTGAAAGTTGGTGGATAAGACATTTTGATACACACTGTATTTTGTTCTGATCAAAAAATCATTACTTGTTAAGTGTACCTTTGCGCATTTAAATCCCAAAACCAGCTGGGTTCTAAAATTTGAGACTTAACAATTTCTAATGACAGTAGTTATACTTGTACTCATCTGATTGTGTTTGTAAAGATGTTACATTGTTACAAGCGTTGATTGAATTTGAAAATTAATGATGCAAGTTTGTGTGTTTATCTTCAATAACTTTCCGAAGAATAATCACTTTCTTGAAAATTTCATATCAATAGAAAGCACTGGGCTTTCTTGTGATGTAAATTCCGAAATACTTTGACCAAAACTTGTTGGAAAATAGACACTGAAAGTTTGCAGATGAGTGTTTCTGAGACACCCTGTATTTACCTACTACAGTGTGTCCACGGGAAAGTGGGCACCTGGTTTAAAACCCAAATAAATCTTCGAATTCCCAATTCCCCATTCCCAATAGGATAATTGCAGTAAAAATCTTTTAAACGAGGCCATATACTAATTAGCTTAGCGACGGTATTTAAACAAAAATCCGACTTTGAATAAATTACTTTTGCAGGTTATCGCACGCTATATTTTCATAACTTTTTCTCGTTTATTGATTTCCTTCTTTTTCTTATTCTATAATCATTCCTTCTTCTATGGAAAATATATGCATACCACATACTAGAAACCATTAAAACCATTAAAATTTGTAGAACTTGTAAATCAAAAGGTTTTAGATCAAATCAAATATGAATGAGGTCGAACTCAGGTTTTTTTACTCGTGAGATATTAGTAAACGTTTACGTATGTTTTGTTAACACCCACACCAATATCTACAACATTTTCAGTGTGAATATGTTTGGAGGTAACATTCATTTGTGCTATATATCAATATGAGCTTGCTATAAACTTAAATGGTTTTTTTTGTTTCATAGTGTTGCTAGAAAACAGTTCAGTGATGCATAATACCATTAACAATCAGCCTACTATCCAGCTTGCCAATCTCACAAATTGTTCCAAGGAAGTCTTAAAGCAACTTGTTGAAGAAGCAATTAATAGTACTAACGCTGGTGACGCCACATGGGTCCTCACAAGCGCCTTCATCATCTTTACTATGCAGAGTGGCTTTGGATTGCTAGAAGCTGGTAAGGAAAGTATTAATGTATATGGGCTAGTCGTAATCCAGAGTTGTTTAAAGATCATGAACTATCATAAGGTCGAGAAAAAAGTGTGTCAGCAGTTTTCTCCACGAGGGAGCCAATCATTATTTTACTTTGTTTGAACCCTTTGTTAATAATAAACACAGTTCGTTCCCAGACCATTTCTCAGTTGTTCTATTTCTACTGACATCAACATAGTGCAACCCGCAAATCAGAAAAACCTAAAATTTCATAGCCTTTTCAATTCTGTTGTTTAAAACCATTGTGGAGGAATTTCTTTATTGTACCCGCGCCTTTCATTTCACTGGCTTTTGAATTATATATACCATTAAATGTTCATTAGATCTATTGAAGACACACTCGTTTTTACCTATTGAAATTTTTGAAAAGGCACTTGCAAATGTCCCCCTTTATGCAGAATTAAGACTATATTTTCCTTTGGTTATTGAGTTCTTGATAAATGATTAGATATTATACTCATCATGTTGTCAGAGCCGTAGGTTAGCAGAAATCTCGGAAACTTTTAGAAGATTTTTGTTGTTGCAACATTTAAAGAGTCCTTATGAAAGAAAAGTTTATGATGAGTCAAAGTTCTCGTTAGAAAAAGTCAACCTGGTCAATATAAATGCAAACTTGCAATAAAAGAACATTAAAAATTTAGTCTGAATTGTCCCCAAATGTTCCTTTCATGACCAAATTAAGGAAATTCGACCTCGGCATTGTAAAAGAACCAGTAAAATCTGAACTTAGATTTCTTATTCTTATTTTTTTAAATAATCATAAATGAAGCCAATGTACTTCTCAATCATTTACACTAGCCTACACTTATGTTAAAATTGCAAAAGAATTCTCAACCTAATTGTTTTTGTTTCACAAAAACTTCAAGCTCAGACTGTTCTGAATTTTTGGAACAATGATTTGAACCTCAGAATGTTCTTATTTTGTTCTTATTTTTTGGCCAAATCTCAGGCTGGTGTTTTTATAAAAAGGTTCTTATAAAACAATACGTGTATACAGGCAAACCTCTTTGTCATTGACACCGTATAAAGATTGGTGTACACCGCATAAAGAGTGGTAGACACCGTATCAAGAATGGTGGACACCGTATAAAGACCGGTAGACACCGTATCAAGAATGGTGGACACTGTATCAAGAATGGTGGACATTGCTTATAGAATGGTGGACACTATATAGAGACTGGTTGGCAAACGCACCATAAATGGTGGACACCGTATAAAGACTGGTAGACACCGTATCAAGATGGTGGACACCGTATAAAGACTGATGGACATTGTATATAGAATGGTGGACACTATATAAAGACTGGTAGACACCAAATAGGTTTATAACAATGCGTTTCTGCTGCGCTCATATATATTTATTTGATTTTGATATTAATGCTGCATTTTCAACAATAAACTTTGTATATGCAAGTGTACAAAATAAGCTTACATGTAGCTCCGTATATCAAGTGATAAGTACACAGACATTCTATATGTCGGAAGCTGAGTTGATCTGTATGAATCCAGAGCTTAAAAAGCATAACAGCCCACACAAACAAAGATCTTTTGTATTAAAGCCTGTTTCCTTTTCGCACCCCAATTGATTCAATAAATGTTTTTATAATAATTTTTCCTTCTGAGAAATTTACTTCTTTGTGAAAATAGCTTATATTTTATGCATATATATAATTAATATTTTATGAGTTGGAAAGAAATACGCTTTTATTTCCTTGTGCTGTTTAGATTGATTTTCAGTGAATAAAGGGTGGGTCCGAAAAGGAAATAGCGTCAATTATAACTTTCTACTATAGATGAATAGGAAGCTTCCATCTTCTTTTAAATCCATTTAATAATTGATCAAAGAAACGTATGGAAATCTAGGTAGGTTCTTCGTTGCAGATGTATACATTCGTATGACACGCATTGCATTCATGTCAACTCCGCTAAGTTTGGAAAGTAAGAAAAACCAAAGCTGGTAGTAATGCTTTTCTTGCTTTCGCAAAAGTAAAAAAAAAAAAAAATAAAAAAAAAGGAAAATAAAAAATAAAAAAACAGACAGCAAAATGATGACATCTTAGAATTTTTCGAGTTTGTTTAAGAGAGACTTCAAAACAGCTGACATAAAAATAACGACAATTTTTCAAAATTATATTTGTTGACCTTAATACTCCTTAACATGATAGTGTGCAGCGTAAGCATATAAATCATATCAACTAACCCGTACAGTTCAAAATCAAATGAAATATGTGACATGGGAAAGTCAAAAAAATAAAATCAAATAAAATCAAAATTCGAGCGCAGACGGAGTTCATTTGACAGAATATCTCCATAACCGGGATAAATGATGTTTTAAGGGGTCTTTGTATTGAAAGGTCAGCAAACATCGTAAGCATGTAATCATTACAACTTACTTAACGTCTCTTAACTTATATTCTAGTTTCGGTAAGCCCGCTTGAGAAGTTCGAAAACAGTTTTTTCAAGACAATCTGAACTTTGCAACGCTTTTTATGACATTACATCTTTGTCTTCATTATAACCCTTCCAAACGAAGAAATATCTTCTGCTAGAAATCGTTAAAATCATCGTCTTCCGAATCATCCTCGTCAGTTCTAGTATAGTAATCTATAGAGTCATCTTCGAAGTCATTCTCCTTTTTTCACCTGGTTTAGACATTTGCTACATCTGTAAAGATCTGTACAATACATGCCTTCACACTGCACTAGGAGAGATAGCGTTTGATTTTTGCTAGTTACTTTGTTTCGAATGTTTAACGAATGAATGTCAGTGGAAATGATTCTTTGCTACCTCCAAAAGAAAATTAAGTCAAGTTGAACATTGATCAACCTGAGATAACATAAGAAGCACAAACTGGTTAAAAGTAAACAGCAGAGAGTGAAGTTCGTTTGACGTGATGTAAACAGCACACGAACATTTCTAATCTTTAATAACAAGAAGTTGAAATGTTTTCGAGAATTGTCGCGTCTTTGAAAGACGCACGAAAAATATCTGTTAGGTTTTGCATATAAACCTTTCAACACTTTCAAAAAGTCATCTTATCTATACTGTGTTTGACTCATCGAATACTTTTCATCCTGTTTTTGCACTAATGGCCAGTTGAATTGATGAAAAAGTTTCGCGTTTAATTTGCTTGATGATATTTAACAGTTTTTGATTCCTTGAAAGGTTTCATTATTTTGAACTTCGAATTTTTAATATGTTAGTCCCTTATTACACCACATTTAGATTTAGGGGTCAAAACCGGAAAGTAAACAGTTGTCAGATATGGGGCAGATATTCTTCTCGTAAGACTGTGCTCATTTCAATAAAAAAACTCCTAGCACTCTTTTTGTATGCTAGGACGTGATATGAATCACAGTTGTTCATAGATCAATTAGTCTTTTTCAATTTCACTTCTATTTTATTTTAGGGTCTTGCTCAGTTAAGAACGAATGTAATATTATGATCAAAAACGCCGTCGATGTAGTGTTTGGTGCTCTTAGCTACTGGATGGTTGGTTACGGGTTAAGCTTTGGTCACAGCGAACTTTCGAATGGCTTTACTGGCGTAGGTTCATTTTTTACAGACTCGACAGAAGGTGACATGGGACATGTTTACTCGAAGTTTTTCTTTCAGTTATCTTTTGCAACTACAGCTACGACCATAGTTTCAGGCGCAATGGCAGAACGAACAAACTTAAAAGCTTATATGGCTTTTTCAACATTGAATATGTTTTCTTATGTATTCCCAGCGCATTGGATTTGGGATGATAAAGGTTTCCTAAAGAGATTAGGCGCAGTTGACATGGCTGGCTGTGGTCCTGTACATATCATTGGTGGCACCTCAGCACTTGTTGCAACAATTATGCTAAAACCAAGGTATGTAGTGTGTTTAAGACTAAATATTTTTGACCCTGATGTTTAAGGTTCTGTTTCAAGGTTCCATCATCCATTTAAATCAGAAACCGTTCTCTCTATGGAATCTTGGTGGAATCATTTTGGGGATTACGTTTGAAGAATATGGCGGTATGGCCAGTAACTTTTCTTTATGGAAAACTCTGAACTTCTTGTTTAGACATGGCCGATTCAAACCGGATTTCAATCAAGAGAATGGATCATTTGCGTCACCAACTAATATCGTGCTAGGGACATTTATGCTTTGGTGGGGATGGCTGGGTTTTAACTGTGGATCCACATTCGGCGTAAGCGGAGGTAGGTCCACATGGAAGTTATGGCAACATCAAATAATAATTTTGAAACACGGATTTCCTTTTTTCATTTCAGGAAAATGGAAGATTGCATCTCGAGCTGCAGTGGTGACCATTATGGGATCAACCGGTGGTGGAATTTTTGGAATATTCTATTGTTACGTTCTTTCTAAGAAATATAAGGGAAAGTTAGACGTGCAAGTGTTTACATCTTGTATATTAGCCGGCTTGGTAGGTGTAACTGGAATATGTGGAATTTGCAGAACATGGGAAGCGCTTGTGATCGGTTTAATCGGAGGAATGATTTGTTGCTATGGTATTTACGTACTATTTCTACGAATCTTTAAAAAGGGTAACAACAAACCTGTAGATCTGAAAGATTGCGGAAAGATATTTCTTTACTTAACATAATTAGCTGCAGAAAAATTAACACTCCAGACTAGTTTTGTGTTGTGATCTCACCTTAAGAGTGGTGTCGAACTTAATTCCAGATTTCCAAAATTTCTTCTTCTTCATTCCAGTAAAATCCATTTTTCATTATTTAGGCACTGAATTACTAAAATTCATGCATATAGACGATCCCGTATCTTGTATTCCTGTGCATGGATTGGCTGGAATTTGGGGAATGCTATCAATTGGATTTTTTGCAGAAGTTGACAGATTCACTGGTCTAAACAATGATTACGGTCTTTTTAAAGGAGGCAGTGGCAAACTGTTTGGGCTTCAAATTCTGGCTTGCATTTGTTTCTTTTCATGGTCTTTCGTTGCAACTGTTATCGAGGTATGTTTACACGAGCTTTTATATAAGCATTAGTGCTATGTGCCATGAACAAATCGATTTGATTAGATTTTCCAGCTTACCTTCCTCCTGCAGCAAGAGTAGCCTTAACAAATAACTTTATTACTTTTATTACAGCTATTTATTGTCGACAAACTGTTTGGCTTAAGAATGTCATTAGAAGAAGAGTTGCAAGGAGCTGATTCATCAGAACATGGAATCATACAGTCTGCTTCAATGCTGTGCAGTCCAAAAGCAGATGACAAGAACACAGTTAAACGAAAAAGATCGTCAATCTTTGGCCAAAAGAAAAACTTTGCCAGGAAAAAAGACAGCAGTAGTTCATACGAAGTGCCAGAGATCAGGACTGAAGAACATTTGCAAGTGCATGAAGATGTTGAAAGCAAAAAACGATTGGCTGCCCAAAGGTTTATAAGCATCTTCAACAAATCAAAGCAGGCTGATGGCAAAATAATCGATATCGCTGACATTCAGGAATCAACTGAAAAGAAATATGTGAATGCAGGACTTGTAAACTTTGGTTGCATCACTATAACAGACGGTACAGTTACCGAGCATATTCGAAACCCTATTCACCAAGTCATACAACATAACAAAGCAGAGGAAGATGCTAGTTCGTGTGATTAAATGTATTTGGATTAAAACAGTTATGTTTGATCCTCGCTTTTATCGATCTGCACTGCACATTAAAGTATTTTTTTTCTAAACGAAATCGTAACTGACAGATTAAAATTTGACTTGTTCACCTGTTTCAGGTGCTAGTGAGTGCTTTTGTAACATTGTATGTTTCACTTTAATGTAGCACTGATGATGGCTATGCCGAAAAACTTCTGCTTATTTTAATCTTGCTGTTGTTTTATTTTATTCATTTTGCTTCTTTTGTTTTCAGTAGGACCTCAAAGGAATAAAAAGAATATTTTCAAATCCTTACTGAATTTACGTTTAATTACGGTAGCAGCGAAACCGAATACCGTATTTAAACTCATTGGACTCCTCCTACTCCTGTTGCTGATCAAATATCTGGATATTAAAATCTGGATATTTTACCCAGCGGGCACAAAGACGTCGTAAAGATGTCGTAAAGACGTCTTTTCAAGACGTCCCTAAGACGTCGCAAAATGGTCGCGAAGTGGGAATCTCAAAAGACGTCCCAATTACATCTTCACTGAGACGTCTCGATGACATCCCAACGACATCGTAACGACGTCGCAGGATTATGAAATTTACTCTTTTAAAAACTGTAATAGGCCACAGGCGAACCCGAACCTGGAACCTCTGGTGTGCGAGCCGAACTCGTAACCGTTATGCCACCGCTGCTGGTTGTCAAAACGTTTAAAAACATTTACAATAAATCATTCTTTACAGACTGATTGCTTTTGAAAGTTTATAATTGTTTCGAAGATCGTTATTCAATCCGTATAAAGACGTCCCAAAAACGTCGTAAAAGGATCCCAATTGCGACGTCCCGTTTCAGACGTCCCTACGACGTCCCAAAATGATCTTAAGTTTATAATTGTTTCAAAGGTCGTTATTCAATCCGTATAAAGACGTCCCAAAAACGTCGTAAAAGGATCCCAATTGCGACATCCCGTTTCAGACGTCCCTACGACGTCCCAAAATGATCTTAAGTTTATAATTGTTTCGAAGGTCGTTATTCAATCCGTATAAAGACGTCCTAAAAACGTCGTAAAAGGATCCCAATTGCGACGTCCCGTTTCAGACGTCCCTACGACGTCGCAAAATGATCTGGAAAGCAAACGACCATTTTACGATTAAAATGAGACGTCTCAAAGACGTCTTGTGCCCGCTGGGTAATAACAAACTGAAGATCCGTTTGATCAATTATTGTCAGGTTTCAATTTCCACCTGATACCTTTTTAATAACGCCCTATCATGTAATATGGCGTCATAGTTTTGATGTCAAGGTGGAAATTCGCAATTTAACCCATTTCATTTTTCATTTTTCATTTCATTTTTCACTTTTAACTTTAAAAGATTAAAATGCAGATGGATATTTTTGTTCATTGATTTTTTTTTCATAAGACGAGTTAGTTTTTAAATGCTCCTATTTTGTGCTATATAACTGTTGTAAAGTTTTTGGAATACTTTTAAGACATCTCTATGGAATCGATCTTTACCGAGCTTATATCTTGTCCAAGGTCCATATGGACCTCTTTTTCATGTCGGCAATTTCCGATTTCATTTTGGTACTGGTTCTTACATTGAGAATTTTCGTTATATAATTAGTATACCGTGGCCCCTCTCTCTTTTCATTTGGGGATGGAGGAGGGGGGATAATCGCGAATGAACTAGTTCAAAAATACCTTTATTAACGGGTAACAAAATTTACACGGAGTAACAGATAAATAATAAATACTCTTTATACATTTTCTTTTAATAAATAGCAACTATATTTGATTTTAAATAAAACGCTATTCGGCTGCCGTAATTACGGTCAATTCACAAGAAGATAGATTATCATTCAAAGCAATCTTCGTGAAACAGACTGATGATTAGGGTTGTACTTCTTGGAGTGTTTGACCACAGCATTGGCATCGAGGCTAGCGCTCAATAAATAACATGGTCAGAAATTTTATTCTCTGGTCAGTCTCTCTATTAGTCCATCATAGTTTCTTCTTAAACGTCAACAGCTGTACTTTCTTGCGATCTCCTTTCTTCGTACGCTGACATTTGTTATTCACACAGGATAATTTATTTACACTTTTTCTACCACACTTCTTTGTACAATCTGTATTTTGTTTGCAAAGCAATCCAACTGCTGCTGTCAGACACTAAAAATGAAGATAGGTATTTTCGTCAATTATTCTGATAACAATCGACATTTTTGTTGCTTTCGTTCATAAGCAAATACTTTTTAATTATCTCATTAAGAAAATTGACATGCAACTTACTTTTTTCATTTTTCTTTTCTTAATTGGATCCTTTTTGCATTTGCCATTTATACAACTTTCGTGCTTACTGCATTCGCTATCTAGTTGGCACTGAAAGTAGAGAAATTATAAATTCATAATACCGTCATACACAAAGAGTGGTAAGACCGTAAAGGATAACTAGAAATTGCAAATAAGCCAAAAAGGGGTTTCATTTTTACCTCATTTAATTCTTGCCAAACCATCATTAATTCGTATATGTCCTTTGCTTCTCTGCAAGTTCCACTGTCACAAAAGTAAGCGATGTCACAATCTTTGTGGTAAATACACTTATTAGTTGATTTCTAAAACAAAAGTTGAAAATTATTCTCTGAAGAAAGCGTAGTAACAGGAACAGTAATACTGGGACTGAGTGAAGGGACCAATTCCAATCATAACATTTTGAAATTTTAAGCTCACCTCACGTTCGTTGATGGATTTTTCGTAAACGCATTCGTTTTCTTCGCAAATCATTTTTTCTTCTGAGCATGCGCAATGAGAGTTGTTCGTACAAAACGCCTTGAAGACAGTTCCACACTAAAACAGCAGACAAAATAATAACCATTGAAGTGCGCAATACATAACAATTATAAGAATTTTTAACGGTTAACTGCAATGAAGCGCGTAATAAACCGTAAATAGACCTTTACTCAGATATGCTGTTATAATTACGATTTGATTAAAGCCACACTGCTCGTTTATTACAAAGAATTTCCTTTCATCTGATAAAAATACTTACAGACTGTTTGCTCATAACATCTTCTGTTGTACTGGCCAATACGCATTTATGTGACGTCACACTGCAAACGTACGTTGATGGACATTCTTCGTTCGAAATGCAAAATTTTTCGTTCTAAATTAAAAAAATACAAACAAATTCAATTCCTGATTTTCTTATTTCTGTAATCAGCTAATGTTTTTTTATTTATTTATTCCAGAAATATGTTTTATATCTCTGTTAATTCATTTGTAGTTTTACTCACCAGAATCTTGTTGTTGGAATATCGATCTTGGCAAACGTCTTCAATACAAATTTGATGCGGAGCGCACTCTTTATTTCTCGAACAATATTTTTTCTATAATCAAAATAGTTCGGTGAGAAAATACATGGGATTAGAAAACTAACATATTTTTGTTTTTAAGATTATGGTTGTTTGCAAACAATTACAGTTCGTTATTGCTCTTTTCCTGTGAGTCTTAAGAAAAGGCGGAGTTACTGCCTATCAGACGAAATGGAATGTGAACAACTCTCCTTTATCGACCCATTCTCAACGGAACACATTTTCTACATAACATTCATATACAACAGCTTCGCTCTATTCTATTTGTACATGACTAGAGGTGAGTTCCCATTACAGAATCGACAAAGAATGTATTAAGAAAATCGCTCACGATTGAAATTTTATAAAATGAAGGTTTATATGTTTGCCACTATTTTCACTGTGAAAGTCAAGCATGATCAGCAACTTAAACCGCACAGATTGTATAGAAATATCGAAACACGAGATATGATGGTGATAAAGAAAGATTCAAGGCTCGAAAAAAAAATTTAGTTAAAAGTTAGTAAATGAAAGGCTTATATTTTTTTTTCACAAAACAATTCCCTTTAAAATTTTAGATATTGTTCTGAAAATTGTTTCTGGGATATTTTTGTTTCTTGAAACTTTTCAAGAATTTCATCCATAATTACATCTAGTTCTGTCTTATGGCGAGTTCCAATTTACGGCGAGTTTTTCTGCGGTTTTTCAAGTGGTAATTTGAGGCTTTCCATAAGAAAATATAACGGACTTCAAAATTAAATATAATTAAAATGATTCAACGACATCTTCAAGACGAAAGAAATCGCTGCTCCAAATAATGAAACCTTAACTAAAAAAAATAATTAAAATTGAAAACAAACGAATAGAAACGACATACCTTGGATTGAGGCAGCGCCAATACTGTAGAAGCGGCCAGTATAAGTATGATTGATTTCATATACATTATAACTTTTATTTAGTGAAGTCTAAAGCGGATAAAAAGCTTGCTTAAATTCACGGCTATTTATTTGTCAGAGTGGATCAATGACATAAGAAAAACTGCTGATTTTCTGCCTTCCTGAACATTCGTGTCTCATTGCGTCAACACAACGTGTCATTTGAGAAAAATCAACATTCTCATCTGTAGGCGGGGAAATAAAAGACTCTACTAGCCTGGAACAGCATAGATGAAAGTACAATATCATTACGATGGAAACGCAACAAAATATTAATAACTGTTTACCATGATCACACAAACCATGATAATATCTCTCGTTAAACAAGGTAATCCTTTCTAGTAAGAGGAGTAATCCTTAATGAAACGACATACAGAACAAGATTCATGTTAGCTTAACATTGAAATTTGACATACGCTAGCATACACGATTCACTCTTAAACCAATAAAACCTTGAAATTTTCAGGGTCGACCGATTAACAAGTGTACCAAACATTAGATACAAAGAAAGTTTCTAGCGTAACATTCCATACCTGTTATCCCACGAAGCTTATTTGCTTGCAATATATATCTATAATGCTCGTAATATATGCTAAGTGAATTATACTCTGATTTCATATGATCTATCTCTGCGGATTGTATGTCTTTTTAAATCCCTGTGATACGACATTTTGATTGGTTCAAATTGTTTCTCTTAAACAATTAAGTATTAATTAGATGCTTTCCTCTGTAATGTCAATACGAGTTGTAACTAAATAGGAGCTAAGCGGATATGCCTCTCATTAACAATAGCAATACATTATATTATCTAACGGTTCTTGCTGTAATTTTCTCAAATAAGTTATGACCAATTTATATAATTAATGTGTTGGTTCGTTATGCTAGCCAATACAACCATATCATTTAAATTACCTTTGATAGAGTCTTCATAGAGGTTTTATGATAGCGAGATTCATAACTCTATTATTTGTCAAAGTATTGTATTTGAATACCAACTATATACCTTTGTATGTAGTACTAACCTAGAAACATTTATGCATTGAAATGCTTAAAAAGATTAAGGATATTGATAATGTTCGCCGAAGATAACGTTACAATACAAATCGGACTCCAATATCAAACAGTTAGAGTGTAACGGTTTTAGCATTATGAGTTCCGATTGTGTGTTCCGATTACGAGCTCTTAAAGTAATCCGCAAATTGTGGTTGATTTCGAAATTCTATTCTATGATGGGTATCAAACATCACATGGAAACTTTAAAAAAGTTTAACGTATCACGTACTGTACTCTCAATTCCTGACGTAAATTAATAGGATACAGGCTGACATCCTTACTGGTTCAAATTTAGTGTTACTTGTTAAAGAGGCGGCCTTTTTTTAAACTCAGTACAAATTATGTTTATTCGATCAATATTTATATATTGATGAATCCAACATTTTTCTGTGAAATGTTCCCATAGAAGCCACAGCAACTAATTCTTCCATATAAAGACAGAAAATATCGCATGGCGGTCAAGTAAATGTTATATGCAAATGTTTTCTGACATAAAAAAATCTTTCAGATAAAGTAATGACAGAAAATGTTTTTATAAATAGTGAGAGATCTTTTTTTCCAGCAGACGTTTTTAAATTCCGCAAACCTAAAAACATAAAATTGATGCGACTACTCCGTGTTTGTTTTGACATGGATTTGAATAATCACAACACATTGCTGGAGCATCACTCATCGAGTTATAGAATTATCCGCATATTGAACAAGGCCTTCTTGAAGAATCTTGTCAGATTTATGGAATTTCCGGGATTGGGTGTTGTCTACAGTATTTTCTGATGAAGTTAATCCAATATTTACATCGAACCATCATAGAGCTTTTCGCAATTTTTCTATAAGCATAAAATGTAAATAGGGACAGGTTAAGAGACGATGTGTAAGAAATTAAAGTAAAAGAAGTAAATAACACATGATTAAAATGTTATGCTTTTATTCTCTGGTCAAACTTACCCAATAGAATAAAAATGTTTGGTGTTAATAGGATTATTGGGATTGGATTTCATCCTTTCCTTCTTGTCGCTTCCGGTTGATTTCATTTTTTTTTTCTTTGTCATTTTTCTTCTTTCATTCATTTTGATATTTATTTCAGGTACAAGGTAAAACACTATCGATGTGCTGAAATTTCGTAGCCTTTTGCAAAGGAAAAACAATTTTCCCAACAGAATAAGACAACATTGTTTAAGAAGCAAATAAAGCGGAAACTCCGTAATGTAATCTTAAAGAATTGACGTGAAATGTTTTTGAATTGGGTGAATGAGTGGATATCAAGCAAATTTCCATTTGACCAATCAGCATGCCCCAAATCCATGCGCCCTGTTCATTCACCCATCCATTCATTCTCAGAGGAAAACGGTGTTTGTGTTTTAGGCATCTTAATCAGATGTTTTCCGGGGGTTCCTTCCTGCTTAGTTTTTCTCGTAAAGATGACGAAATTTTGTTCAGTTTTAATGAATACAACACTTCTAAGCTCTTTTATTTGGGTTTTAACAAGTTAAGCCGATGGACGCAATACTGTGCATTATGTCCTGGGAATTTTCTGAGTTTTGAAAAAAATCCATTTCTGATTTTACTTTGGTCTATTGACGTAATCTTGGAACTTTTACAACAAAACATTTCCAACAACAGGTTAAGTCATTCACGGAAAGAGAAGGATAGAAGTGTTACTGTTAGTTAAAAGAATGCTTTGATAAACATTCCATCATACGAAACGTCAGTCGGATTAAAATAACGACATATTTGTCCATTGTTACGACAACTAATCTGAGTG
This sequence comes from Turritopsis dohrnii, assembly GCA_027922465.2. NCBI lineage: Eukaryota > Metazoa > Cnidaria > Hydrozoa > Anthoathecata > Oceaniidae > Turritopsis > Turritopsis dohrnii. The sequence goes on from BQMF02000298.1 coordinate 169,110, forward strand.
TAGCAGTTATGTGAACTTAGCTACAATCTTTTAAAGCAAAAAAAAAAAAAATTAAAAAAAATTGGCATAAACAAATATCTTGTCATCATAAATATGTGTTTGGATTACTAATGTTGTTGTTTTACGTCGTGTGTTTTTAGCGTCCAACTTACGTCGGCATGGATGAAACAAACCATCGCCGTCTATTTGTCACCGTCATCGAGACAAACACACAATATTAGGAAGTTCAAAAAGCTCTATTACTTTTATGAGTCATCAATTAAAATGTACGAACTGTTTCACTGTCAAACGTTATCAACAAACAATATCTTGACTGTTCGTGCTTGCGGACCAAACAAAGAACTTGTAACTAAGCCAGTTGCCATTAGTATCAAAATATATCACATCAAATATATAAAAAAAAACAGTGAACACTTTAATGGCTGGATGTTTTGTTTAGTTTTACTGTCAACAAATTTCTCGAAATGTTGTTCTTATATGTTATTTGTTAGTGATGATCATTATTCATCAATTATTTTATCACATAACAGATTGATGTTTATGAATTTTCGAATTGCAAGCAACCATTGGGACAATTCAATAGGGGGAAGGAAAGAACTGGGTAGGTAAAATGGTGGCACGCGCTGTGCAGTCATAACAATTTTTAATAAAAGTTCAAAATGGGAAATACTTGGGAAGATACACCTTCACAACTCATTTGGTTTTTAATTTCTATATTTTCGTTGTTTGGGTTTCTATGGTTTCGTGTGGATGTTTAAAATCTGAAAAGTTAATTAACTACGGAATTTATTGAGATACGTCGTGCGTTAAACAAAATGCTCATATAATATTGTTATTGAGTCGATAGCAATGCAGGAGCCTTTTAAAAGAGCTGAGTTATTACAACTTATTAAAACAGAAAATTGCCTTCGATTAAGAATCGTGTGAGCTGCCAAACTCATTACCATACTGAACGTTGGTTTACTAAACAACATTCTTGGAATCTTTATTTAACCGCCCATCATATTAAGAGGTGAATAAGACGGCTGCAATAATCAAAATCATTATTTTAGTCTATATATTTATATAAAGAATACGAACAAATTTATATAAAATAAGGCATGTGTGTTAATATGCATGTACCATCACCATGACATACTGTGCATACAAGTGTGTTGCTAATTTATCAAAACGTTTAAAGGAGAAAATTTGATTGGTGTTAAACGTGTTAAGGAAATGCCCCATTAACAAATACTCATAAACTGACCATGTGAAAGGAACACCGATGTACAAACTGCATCAATTGGTACTGATGACCTATTTTTCTTCTGCCTATAAAATGTTTAATTAAGCACTTGATGGCTGTTCACTTACCACGTTGAAATTAAAGGATTACCTTCATACTCACGATTCCACTATCGTACATCATCAAAATAAATCCATTTTGTGATATGTGTTTTCTTAAAAATGCATTTCTGTTCCTCTCTTGCCATCACCCTTTTCCATAATATTTCTGAAGGGCTGAAAAACTAATCGATGACGTCAATAAACCACCGTGTCAGTTATGAAATAAAACGTGACCATGAATACGTCAGTGCGTCATAACAGCAGATAGGGCATATCTTCTACATGAAAACATGAACGAATAAAGAAACGGTAACAAGAGAGTATTTTCTAAGTGAAAGGTTACTCTTGCAAGTTGTTTCAGAGATGATGACGTAAATCATGAAGGGAAAGATTTTTGGGGTTCTTCGGGCCTTCAATTTTGGGGATGAAGTGAATAAAAAATTTGTTTTGTCATCGACCTTGGTGCAATTGATATTTGTTTGTTTGTCTAGTGCATTAACTTTAGCATTTAATTAATTTAAAAGAAATAAGTCCGTTATCCTAATTAACGACAACAATTGATGGAATTGATTTTCAAATCAAACAACCATCCTTTGTAATAAACACATTCTATCGTATTGAAAGTGGCATATAGGCTAGTACCGTTACACCGTTATATTAATACTCTAAAGACGTTGGAATGTTCGGAACATTTACTCACTCCTTCATCTATTACTTTGGTGATTAAGTGTTGCACAATATCCGATTAGCGAGTCAAGCAATAGAACATAATAAAAAACAGTGTTTTTTTGATAAGATTATGACATAGGAGATCATGTTGCCAAGACAACCAACTGAGAGATTTAAGACAATGCTCAGTTGATAAGTATAGCCTCGCTTTGATACGTTCATTTAAAGAAAAGATCCTTTTTGTAATTTTTATCATCGGATTCATGCAACTCTACAGTCATTCATTTATTTTATTAGTTTGGTACAAAATTCAAAACTTCAAACAAATGAACATCTGTCATCTGCCAGTGAAATCAACATCATAACAGAACTACAACCGATCCATGTTGATTGTTTGTAGCTACAGACATGTGAACAATTATCGATCTTGTTACGTTTTGTGCTGAAGGACACAAACAAGCACTTAAAACGATGATGGTAATCCAATCAAGCTAAAAGGATTCTGAAAATCAGTTAATCTTTTTTCTACGCCAACGAATTTCCTTAACTCTACAATAAATTTTGATAAGACAAGTAAGTTGTCGTGATGAACCCTGACAAGTCATCAATCATTTCAACATTCATCTAGTAATGATTGAAAGACTGAGTAAATAATCAATAGCTTCAACGGGACGGTTAATCGTTTGTTTTGCCCGAGTTTCGTAACCATCAATGAAATTGAACATGTTTCATATCCTGTAAACAGCACACGGTATGAAAGCGAAAGCAATGGTAGTACTGATTTTAACTGAACATTAACTGTGCTTCTACTAAATTTCTTATGATGCTTAATAAAACAAGATGGAATTGCTGATCAGTCTATGATAGTCAGTGGTGTCTACGATGGTAAGTGGTAGTCTATGATGGCCAGTGGTAGTGTGCGATATTCGGTGGTAGTATACGAGATAGTAGTTCACATTAAGGAATGCGTTTGTTTTCCGTTCCAATTCTACAGAATTCGTATTTATAACTAAACCCACCGTGATACTGAATATTTTGAAGTGGACAATGAATATTAAAAGATTACAAATACATATTTATCAATGATATTTTCAATTACATTTCTAAACTAAATAATTTGAAATATATAAATTTCGATATATAAGATTCCTAAGTATTATAGTTGTTTCCAAATTCGCATACAGCGGATTAAAAACTCAATTTCACGACTTATTTGCCATGGGTTTATATCTTGAAATGACGTCATAGCTGATCCGTAAAATTAAACGAGATATGAATGGAACGAAGAATTTAGGCTCGTGGTGGTTATTTATAGTTTAGCTTTTCTATTTTGCAAAATACTAATCATTTATTCTTAATGCTGAAGATTATGTGTTTTCTTGTCGTGACAAGCAAAAACTGCAAATACAAGAACTACTGGGGTGAATTCTGCAACATTAAACCAGCAAGACGATTTACCTCCTATAGTTGGATTTTGTTAACTGCTTAAGTCTTGTTCAAATTCCATAAATTCTTAACATATTTTGGAAGTTTATCGATGTATTCACATCTCCGTGGCCGGTCTTGAAGAGGTAGTACTAAGCTATGAACAAACACTTTGTACATTCTTTTTGCCGAAATTTTTCACGTGCTGCTATGCAACTTGAAAATAAATTCTCTTAGTTACATAACATGATACACAGAATTCCGTAGATTCAATTTTAACTGCCCCACCCATTAACTATAGTTAAAGCATGCAAATATACCAAGGATGTACAGTTTGTTTTACATAGGGTAAATTAAACTACAACTATCTGACAACGAAAAATCCTTCTATAAACATTGATCGAGATGCGTCAGATTCTAAATTGATGTAGATTGCTAATGAGTGATATTGGTTGTATCCTGAAGCCTTCATAAATCAATCTCAAGTACAGTTATATTCACCAAACATAATGAAGGATAATAGATTCATTACGACGAGCGGCATCGTTAACAAACACTCCTATTGCATCCTCAGCATACTATTTAAATGCTAAAATGTCTAGTGTTAATTTCCTTAAGCAGACGAATTTATAGCATCACAGACTCTCTACAAACTTGGAATCGTTTCCGTGTTTGTTAAGAACTCATTATATTGCATAACTTTTATTAGTTATACCATCATAATGTTTGAACGAATCACTTGTCAATATCCCTCGATGCCCCATTAAGAATTTATTCCAAGGTTTATTTTAAAAAAGCAGGTTCTCATATTTCTCACTTACAGCCATTTATTAGCGATATCTATTTAGCAGGTTGTTCATGAGTGTATTTTGAATTACATCTCTAAGTTGTTCCTTTTATGAACATTCCCAGTGTGCAAAATCATCAAAAAGTCAATGCGACGAAGAGAATTTTTATTGAAATTGTGTGTATAATCCTATAGAAATGCACTCCTTCGAAGAGAATTTTTAACAAATGTGGCTGGATCCACAAAAGACAAATTGTTGAAACATAATGAAGGCCCAAATGAATTTTTGTTGCAGAAAATGTTCTTCCACCATTAAGTTTTTCAGATAGACAAATAATTTGGATATCTTTTCTTTAATGATTAGGAACTGACATGTCAAAAAAATTTGTTTAAATTTTGGTTTCCAAACCAATTAAGGACCAGCTACAGATGAATCTCTGTTGTTGTTACGAAAAAGGATGCTAGTAAAATGGCATTATGGGATAACAGTCTAACCATTTTGACACACAGAACTAAATAAATAAATAAATAAATCAAACTTGAATTGAGATGAGTATTTGTGGTTTCTTCGAAAACTTTGATTGCATTTTAAAGCAATTTATGCATAACTTTGTAACCATGGTTATATACACGCACGTGCCAAACTCTAATCCCAATGGCTCTGCAAGTATGTTCAGCCCAATGGATGTTTGAAGCTTATCTTTAATATTTGATTGGAAGCTTCATTATAAACTCTCCGTTTCGTCAAAAAAACACGATTCGGTTTTATGCACTTTTATTAGGCATTTAGTACAAAATCTCTTAATAAACATTTCAGGAGTTTTATTTCAAATGTAAATATATTAAGAAACTCTACCTCGTTTTGATGTGATTACTTGAGTTATATCTTTCTCTTTATGCGTCAGTGAGGGGCTTTTGGGTCAGTGAGGGGCTTTTGCGTCGGGATCATAAATTGCTCCACAGCGATTTTTAGTTAAATTATTAATCGATTGATCGATTAATTCGTGAATGCATCAAAACGAGGTCGGTTCATATCAACGTTTAAACTAAAATTCGATTGTATCACGTGATCTTTTTTATGGATATGCGCGTGAAGATTACACGAACCATAAATAAAAGATTTTCCTTTGAAAACTTTCTTCAAAGAAACATGATTGTTGAAGTTCCTTAAAACCACTAAAAGTCACAATTAGACCTTTCTCGAATTTCTGTTTAAACGATGCATTGTGGCTGAGTTGTCGTGTCTAACCTCGCTTTTAACATTTAAACTGCTTCTAACTATCGGAATGGGAATTGACTATTATTAAGTTATAACGTAATGAAATCAGTGGAACAATGAATCGCATGAAAACGAGGTTAGATATGAAACTCAGTCACAGTTTAGAGTTTAAACAGAAATTCGGGAAAGGTCTATTTAGTCACAATTTGGTCCACGAAAGGTACAAACCGATGTTACGATAGCATGACTTGAATCTCGATCACCCAGCCTGAGGCTCCCCTACTTTGTCAGCGTGTTGTTAATAAGAAGGTGGGTTAGCAAGATGATACTTAACAGTGTCCTCCACAAAGCTAAAATGGAAGAATCTTCCATTTTTAGCGTTGGAATAAAAACAGTGATCTTATACATTTATTTGTATTCATGTGAATACATTCATAACTTCTACCAGATATTTTTAAAATTATGAATAAATAAGGACGAAACTCCGAGAAAAAAATTTATACTTCTTTTACTCAACGAATTCTACACACAACCGCCACGCAAAAGACAACTGCCACGCAAAAGGCAGCTACCACCGAAAGATTTGCAGACATTTCTTAGGCTATTATAAAATTCAGAGAAACAACAAACAAACAAAAACAAACAAACAAACAAACAAACTTTGTAGCTACAAACCTGATCACTCACAGCCTACTTCCGTTTTTGCCATGCTCGTAACTGACAATGGTATCGTTTATAAATATATTTTATTTTGAGTTGGATAACTTATACGAATTAGTTTCTTTCTTGAAAAGGTCTTTTTATATCTAAGATGTTTTTTTCAAAACTATGGGTTCCACACCCAAAATATCGGAGATTGTTCTTACACATTAAGCAAATTTTTGCGTAGGTTAATCGGATTTGAAGATGTCAAACTGGCTCCATTAAAAATAATTTTAGATACGACAGATTTGCAATCGCCTTTTACGCATTTCAAAATTTCGTTTTTACGACTTAGACATAATATGACAAATGACAGTTTTGTTTTTCATCCATTTAATATTGTCAAGGCTGTATATACGTCGTTTTACTTCATCAATCAATGTGCTTGATGTCGTTTGGCCAGTAGAAACTCTTATGAGCGTAAAAGATCATCCGAAAATGTAGATGATTAAATGGTTAAAGTTCACGTTCCAGTAATACAGTGGAATCTGTATAAAGAGGACACCTTTAGTGCGAAAAAATCTGTCCGCTTTAGACAGATGTCCGTTTTATAGAGAGTTTGCCTTAAAATGATTTTAAAGGTTAAACTTTGCCAAACATTGTAATTTTTCGTTTTCCCCGGGTATGTTAACTTCGTTCTCAGGCTGCAATAGACATAGGAAACAAAAACAAATAATTTATACAGTTCAGAACAAATATCAACAAAAACTCATTACAGAAATCCTAGTGGAATGAGAAAACCTTTTTACGAAAATCCCAAGCTGTACCATATCAGGCAAAGTCACAACAGTGTCAACAGAAGAGCCGGGTATGATTTGGAAAACCAGTGGTGTGCGAACTGATTGAATGTTGTCAGCTGGGGAGAAAAAAACATTAACAAAATATTTGGAAATGGAAATAAGAAATTAGAAAAATGTAAATAATAATGAAAGATACAGGATATTATCTAGTGTCCGCCTTATGCCGTGATTTTTTAGGGGAAATGTTCATTTGGTGCATGAAAAAAGTGTCCGCTTTAGTGTTGTCTGCTTATAACCTGTCAGCTTAACAGAGATTTTTTTTGTGAGAATTTGACCGTAGATCATTCCGTTCCAAGGGTTTGTGTCCGCCTTAAGCAGATGTCTGCTTTATACCCGAGCTTCATTTGTCTTTATATATATGTCGATTTTCTTTCGCATTTGTGGATTCAATCTTAAAGAACAGAGATGTGATGTTGAACGTGATAACTTTCGATAACTTTTTGAGTTTTAAATCACAATTCAATCAAATCATTTCACAGCAATCTGGTATGTATATATTTTTAGTATTTTCCAAGTCAATTTTGCCTGAATTTTTCAACTATTTCACTTATGTTTTTAGTGAAGTATATTCAAATTTTGTCTCGATGTCTTTTTCAATATCATTATAGTTTCGAACACGATGTTAAGAAACATGGCTGTCTAATTTTCACCCCTCAAATCCCTACATTTGGTTAGAGGGTACTTTTTGGTTATTCACTTGCAACCCAAAAAAAATATACTTAGCCCTAACCCTAACTTGAGGTGGATAACCGACAAGTATCTTTTGAACAAACAAAATTTCTCACGGAATTCGCAATTTTGCGAGGTTTAGACAAAATTTACGACAACCTATCATTGAACAAAAGATAGGAGTGTTACTGAAAAGCATGGAATCCATAACGTTTGCAGTTTTCCCTCCCTAATAGAGTCCATTACAACAAAAAATAAAATAACTGGCTAAGAATCGACTGATAAATTATGGTTGAGGTAAAAACTTGTGAACCGTGATCGGGATGTAAACGAAACATTCTAAGTAATCAAGGTATTCTTTCATAGAAAACAACTCTCTTGAAATTTGTGACGATCATTTCCATGGATGTCCCATTGGAGAAGCAACGAAGATTAAAACCTTGAAAAGCCTCTTATAGATCGTGACTGCACTTTTGCGAAACACAGTTGAACCAACTGTTCCAACATTTCATGTCGTGTCCTTTACAATGGTGCTTTTTATTACACTGAAAATAAGAAGAACATATACATGATTAAACATGCAGTGATTGATGTTCTTTGATGTTCAGTCGATTATGTTTACTTACATCGTGAACTCCACTACATTTTGATGCCAAACAACTCTTCAAAGCTTTATACGCAGCTACCATTTCCGTTTTGGTGGTCTTTGAGGCGCTTGTGTATGTTGAGTAACACTAAAAGAAATTGATCAGCCTACCATCATTCCGTAACGCATGAATTCACAAACTTCTCCTCTCCTCTCCTCCTCATGCTATATATTGATTTACGAAAGTGATGGTTATGAACAGAAAGACGTTATTTTCATTCATTGGACGAACAAGAAAATAACGAAACATGTTGCAAATTGTAAGTCCTAAAATACACACCCCAGAACCTTGAGCCATGGCTGCTGGATGCGTGGGAGTTGGGTACGCAGCTGGGTAGGAATTGGCTGCAGGGGTTGCTGCAGTTGCTGCAGGTGTTTGTTGCGGCGCTGACGTTGGACCAACATTTTGCCCACTCCCGTATGCATCACCAGCGTTATCAGATGATGTTTGAGTCTGTGTATTTGTGGTTGTCTGAGCTTCTGGTGGTGTGTTTGGGTTTGGGTTAGGGTTAGGATTTGGTCTAGGGTTAGGGTTAGGATTTGGTCTAGGGTTAGGATTTGGTTTAGGGTTTGGCTTTGGCCTAGGGTTAGGATTAGGATTTGGTCTAGGGTTTGGTCTTGGGTTAGGCAAAGGGTTGGGGTTAGGGTTTGGGTTTGGATCGGCAAAGGCACTGCCTTCAGCAGATTCAGAATCACTCTCTTCGTCTTCTTCTGGTGTGTATTCTATACAATAAAATACATGAAATTAGAAAGGTGTTAGGGTTATAAAAATTAAGCAGAATTAACGCCCATTAGGTCAAAGCCACTCACCTCTGATTGTTCGTCCCAAAACAACAACACATAGGGCGAATAGTAACAAAATAGAGTACTTCATATTTTCTGTAAATACTAGAAATGAAATTAGATATTGTACAAAGCTATGAAAAACAAGTAACAGCAGCTAGTAATAACAGCTAGTGATTGCAGATTTCATCAGCTTTATATTTACAGAAACATCGCTTTAATTTCATGAAACACTTTATTCATAATGAATGAATGAATGAATGAGATTTTAAAGCAATTAAGAAAGTATGTCAAGCGGTAAGTGATTAGTTTGCAGAACAAAATCATTTCAAACTTCTTTTTCTAAGAAATCTTGAGGATTAGTCTTGAGGAAACAGTCATGTAATAAACCTTTCGGGTAGCAAAGATTCAAGTCCTCTTTGAATGTGTTCGAGAGAAATGATGGTATGTAAAACATCAACCGCAGGGCTGGCTGATTTTGGAAGATGGTGCGCAAGATGGTGCACAATGGTTGCACTCGTAGGGAACGTGTATGTCTGGCAACAGGTAATCGAATCATGCATGTCACGATAGGCAATAGCGGGAGTTTAAGTATAACAATGCAAAAGAATTCCGCAGACTAACTTCAATCAAGAGGAAATATCACATACCTTTTCCCAGCAACTTACAAAATCAAAGTTGGATGAAGATTCTTCTACGGTTTAATGATTGCAGTTTTGAATAGTATGGCAAGTTCTAAAACAAATCAGTTTTCCGCTTGGCTACCCACTGAGTTAGTGAGCTTTTCAAAAAGAAGCCATGGAATCACATTGTGAATAAATATGTCCAACTATTTATAAATCTTGACAACATACTGTTGGTTTTTGTAATTTTCTTCTTTTTTTATTCTCTGTTTCTCCTTTACACTCTTTAAAAATAAGCGCAAAAATTGAAATAAAATAACGTCCTCAAAATATCCTTCTGCATATATTCCAAGACTGAGCAAATATGTTAAGCATTATTCATAAGATGCTTCAGTATCTATGAGGCAAAGAAAAGGTTGTAAACCTCGTTTAATGTGTGCATTCCACCAAAACCGACCCAACTGTCTGAAGGTTATAAAGAAGCGTACTCGAAGCATATTTTCAAATTACAATGTACTATCGCAAAACTTTTGAACACATTTAAACCAATAATACCAGCATACATATTCTACAAAAGCGTCGTTCCTCGATCTTTCCGCACAGATTTTCAACGGTATATTGCACTATGGAAGCAAAAAGAAATAAGAACTCTTACAATATGACGTCATAGAACTGCGCCTATGGAACTGGAGAATCTCTCACACGACAAGTCCCATTAACGCGAACCAAAAGAACATTCATAGGGATATTTTTAAAAATGTTAAAATTTTTATGTTTTGAGAGACGAAAATGACAGATGAGTATTTCACCGGCCACTCCTTTAAACGGATGGAAAGTCAGGCAATAATAAAACGCAGACTAGTTTATGACGCATTTTCTTACCGACAAATTTAAGACTGCCACACATTGTTTTGCATCATGACAGAAAAGTTATTCCCCTCGAATCAACTATTTGTTAATTAGTCTTCTCATGTTTCAGTTACCACGCAGAATTATAGCAACTGAGTGGTAGTTAAAGAAGTTCCACTGCGTAGTGTAAAAGTCTTTCCTTACAGCGCACAAAAACCGTATTCCACCCTCCATATTATTGGTGGATGTAAGCCGCTGTAGTTTTGTTTTAAAAAACAATTTCTGCTGAAACGCACAAAATTACGTCATCGTTTGTACTTTTGTTTTAAAAAGACCTAGAGTAAAGTAAAGTCTGGTTTACAACAAAACAAAATGGCTGCAAAACAACAGCGATATTATGCCGAACAGTTCTTTTACAGAACAGATTTTTGTTTTGAACAGTTAACTGTCGTCTAGCTTCCAACAAAACAAAGTTCAGCTACAGTTACATCATCAATTTTACAACATGCAACACATTTAGTGGAAATGGAATCATTTTCGATCAAAAGAATCTCATCTGTGCAAATTGTTTTTACCTGTTGCAACTTTGGACATCTATCAGTTAAGCAGGCTTTAAGTGTCGTATACGCCTCGTTTCGTTCGGCTATCGACGTGGCAGCAATAAAGGTCTTTCCAAACGCACTGAAACACTAATGAAGATGGTGTGATCGCAAACACGTATGAAGACTCTCAAATGACTTCATCATGACATCACGACAATTTCAGTGTAAATAAACACGAATAAAACAAAGTAGCACTGAAGTGGAGAAGGGTCTACTTACACCAGAACCGTACAAATAATACTGATAGATGATAGGCGTGTATTTCAAGGCCCTGTTTACTTTGCGTAAAACAACGGTGGGCATTATTGGAGATTTTGTTACTTCCGCCTCTTTCGTTATCTTCTTCGATTTGCTAATGTTTTCTTCAGGCGTTGGTTTCCAGGCCGGTGGCGTTGGTTTAGACGTTGGTGGCGTTACTTTGGGAGGTGTTTGCTGTTCTTGTGGCGGTTTTGGTTGAGGTGCTGTTGGTAATGGCTGCATTGTAAGTCCTTGTTTTGGCGTTGGTAATTGTTGTGAATTTGGAGAATTAGGATCTTGTGCAAAAGTATTGACAGCACTCCCAGCGCTTCCATCTTCAACGCCAGAACTTACCAATTCATCATTGTCTTCACCGATTGCAGTTCGCAATGACTTCGCTATCACAGAGAAAGAAAACACATACAAAATTGCAAGATGCTTTGTAAATCTTTCTAGTATTGTTTTCTTTAAACAGAGAAGTGAAATATTTGAGTTTCCACTAACATTTAAAATACATACAAAATTTACAGAATTTTGAGAGCTTTGCGCCATTTTATTATACGCCCATAAAACTGTTCTCTCATACAGCTGAAGAATGATAAACTTTTATGCAACTTTTTATTGTGTAAATACTCTGTCGATATTTCTTAAATATTTCGGTAGGTATCAGGTATGGGCGCATATTTCAGAGACATGGTATGAAAAGGCGTTTATTTCAAAATTTCAAAAAGCGGGTGGCAAATATTATTCGTCAAAGAAATAAACGCGCTATTTTTATGAACATATCACCTGTTTCTATAACAACAAACCATTCGAAAATATAACAGATAACGTATACACTAATCAGCTTCATTTCGTCTACTTTCCACTTGAAAACGGAATTACGACGATAAGGAAATGCTCAAATTGAAAAAAAAAACAGTTAATGTGCAATGAAGCGGTAATTTCAAAGTAACATTTTGGAATCGAAATTTAATTAACCGTTTAATTACATCAGTTCTGAAAGGATATACGACACAAATCATAGTGTAACAAGCACCTTAGAACGGCCTCGTTTAATTCCTTTCGCGATGTTCACCATAGCCACAAACATTTTTATCAATTTTGTATCGATTTAGTCGGCCTCGTTTTAATGCCAAGTTTGCTTTTATTATCCTGCAAAGAGGTTTTTTGCTTTTATTAAGGCCGACCTCCACTTGTGCGCTTTTGTCCGTACGTACGTACGCGGCCAGTTTTGCGCATGCTCAGTGACAACTATTGCGCAACTTTTGTGTGCTTGGAAGTAGGATTTGATTCTACTTTTTCAGGCGGCCGCGCAGCCATCTAGTTTTTGAGCTAATCAAATTTCAAGAAAAATGCAAACATTGCAAAAAAATGTAAACATTGCGAAAAAAAGAAATGCTCAGCACCACGAGCTTCTTTTTCAACATGTCGTCTCAAGAATCGTGTGGTGGTTCAAATTTCCTTCCAGGCTGGGCTTTTGCTGCTTATAAACGGCAACAACAACTGCAGGATCCACAACACAATTACCAAAGTTATCAAAGTATGTTAACCGAAAATTCTGACATTGGTATCTGTTCCCAACAACAAGAATACTGACGAGTATACTGAAGAAACGACATATGATGAAAATCTTTCAGAAGGTGATCCTTCTAAACTTGAAGAAGAACGTTTTGACGAATTACTTAAGCTTCGTTCACATACACGTATTTTTTTGACGTAAGGCCGAAATTTCATTCATTCTCTTACCTTACGTAATTTTTTTACGTGAATATTACGTGAGCATGTGAACATCATTCACGTAATGACGTTAAGTCTTACGTATGACGTTAACTCTTACGTCGTGTTTTCTCACGAACAAAAATTTTTGTTCGTGAGAAACTCGACGTAAGGGCAACGTGAAGAAAAAGAAGAAAAAATTACGTCACGGCGTTCGATTTCACGTTCGAATTATTAATTGCGTTCTTTTGAAATCAAAACTCGCTAGTTTTATATTTTTATTTTCGACATGGCTGTCAATGAAGAAGAACTTTCTGTCATTGTGCAAAAGTACAGTGTTCTTTTTGACAAAAGTCACAAGGAATTTCACAGAAAAGATGTGAAGAAAAACGCATGGGATGCTGTTGCAGGAGACATGAATTTGGAGAATGGTAAAAACAAATAATGTTTTTTACTATATTCATCTTTTCTGTCTTAAAAAAGCCCTAATATTTCTAATCTATTTAGGTGATGAAGCAGAGAAAGCCTTTATTAGACTGAGGGACAAATACGTATGAAGGTTGATACAAAAGCCCCAGAAGTTTTCCGATCAATATTGGAAACTCTTATCCATGTTCTTCTTTTTGGTTTCCTCATTTTGTTCCTTCTACGACGACGTCTTTTTAAAATAAGAAGCGCAACAGTTAAAAGTCGACGCTTGTTAATGACTGCCATGTTGAAAATTTTTTGTGAAAATAGATTTCAAATTTCTCATAACTTTTTTTACGTGATTGTGAAAATAAAATCATACGTACATGTGAACATAACGTTACGTAAGAAAATTTTTTCACGTTTTCTTCACGTACCTTACGTCCATTTTTGACGTGAAGGTTAACGTTAAAAAACTACGTGTATGTGAATGAAGCTTTATAATTGAAGTGCAAAACTATCGTTGTCTTTGGGACACCAAAGCAAGAGCGTACAGGGAAACACCTAAAAAAAATGAGAGTTGGAAACTCATTGCCAAAGAATTGCACGTAAAAAACGGTGAGTGAGATAAAATAACTTGTTTAACTTTTCCTAAACAATATCAAAGGCTCGACCTGGTTTCTGTCATGCTTGTCTCTGTCTGTAAAATCCTGTCAATTTAGTTAAAAGTTTCATGTGTTGTCAAACTGTATGTTATGTTGATGATGTGATTATGATGGGGATTTTAAACCTAAAAAAGTTGGAAAATATGGTCAATATATTTTATAACAGCCAGTGATATACACGTTGTTTTTTTTATAAGCAACCAAGGTCAGACGTTAGTAGTAATGTTGCTTAATATGTTGCTATTAATTGGAAAAATATTTATTTCCAGTCTTGAAAACCTTTGTCTAAGCTGAAGTATCTAAGTACAAAGTCTAGGACATAGTACTGCAACCTAGTGTAACCACCTAGTGTAACAATTTTAAGAAATGTGTTGTAGCTATGCTAGTGCTGCATCATTTCAAAATTTCGTGTTGCTACTTTATGTAAGATCCATGTAGTACTGTTGCTTAACTTTTTGAGAAAATTTACTAGTGTTGCTTATAAACGTGTTGCTTATAAAAAAACAACAACTGTAATAATGTACATTAAAACACTAAAATATCTTGGTGTATATTGTATGTAGAAGGCTCCCACTCCCTTGCCAACTGAGTGTTTTTATGCAAGTTTTGTTGAACACATGAAAGTCATTTCCCCATTAATGGCAAAATGCTGTTATTTTTCACCTTTCGTCCATAACCCTTTTATATACTGTTGTCCATTCCTTATCTAAAATAATGTCTAAAATCCAGTTTATGTATCCACTAAAATCATCTTTGTTTTTCTCTTCATGATCACCTTTCCCCTGCACCTAATGTTAGGGCTTAACCTTGAAATAAACCATTATACCTGGTGTGTCAAAAAAAACGCCCCCAAAATTAAAGATTTGACGTAGCCTTTTGTCTTTACCCTAGTTATTTTAAACTTTGTGGAAATGATTTACAATCTATATTTGATAATCACCTGAAATTTTTTTATCAAACTATGTTTCGTTTCGAAGATATGACCATTTTCCAAAAAGGTATCCAAACTCACTTGTTTATAGAATTGACGTCAATAACGATCTATTATTTTCCTTATCTTACAAATTTTAGGTTAGCAGAAATTATGAAAGTTTTCCGTTGTTCCCGATTAATGATTTCAACAATGCAATGCCATCAGAAAATAACAATGCAATAGCTTCATTCTGTTCCGAAGAAAAAGACTTAAACAAAACAAAACCATCAAATAGCACAATGATGCACATTTCGGCTGAAAGAATCCTGCGACGTCAAACTCTGTAAACAAGTGCGTTCGGATACCTTTTCGGAAAATGGTCATATCTTCTAAACGAAACATAGTTTGGTCACGAAATTTTAAGTGGGTCATCTAATATAGATGTTATATCGCATTCACAAAGTTTAAAGTCACTAGCGTAAAGACAAAAGGCCACATCAAATCTTAAATTTTGGGGGCGTTTTTTTTGACACACCCGGTATGTTATGAGATATTCAAAATCTCAAAAAACCTTATTTTATTATTCCAGAGGATTATTAAAGAAAAAGTGGAAATATCTTAGAGATGGTATGATGAAGTGCTTAAAGAAAAAGTGGAAATATCTTAGAGATGGTATGTTGAAGTGCTTAAAGAAAAAGTGGAAATATCTTAGAGATGGTATGTTGAAGTGCTTAAAGAAAAAGTGGAAATATCTTAGAGATGATATGATGAAGTGCTTAAAGGAAAGAGAGCAACAAACTCAACACATCGTTTGCCGACATGCAAGCACTTCAATAGTTTATTATTTTTACGGAACAATGTAACAAACAAACCTACTGATAGCAACCTTGACTCCAACTCAAATTCATTTCTTTCACCACCACCTTCACCGGCACTGCCGATGTCTACTCCAACATCAAAAGGTACATCGAGCTCCACTGACTGTGAGTCAGTTCCAGCAAAGAGACTTCGAGGTGCAATTGACCGAAAGTTTTTAGAAGAGTCTCGTGAAAGACGTGAAAAGATCGATTTGATGTTAATCGACACTATCAATAAACCTGTATCTACAAATCCTACAAATGACAGTGTAATTGATCCAGATGTACACTTTTCTAAAAGTATTATTACACCTAAACAAAGCATGCTTGCAAAAATTGATATCCAAAAAGTGCTTGTGAAATATCAGTTTGGAGAGGAGTGACAACTACAACTACATAACAAGAGATTCTCTATGAAGTTTTATTTATTTTTACTGACATGTACAACAAAAAAGACACTGATGGATATTTAGAAGACAAGCTCAGCATAGATTATATCACAACTTAAAACAAAAAAAACTGGCATCCATCTGGGAGTTTTTTTTGGAGTATTGTATTCTTTGTATTGTATTGTACAGGAAAAAAGTCAATGTCGAAAACTAACTTATAGGTAAACACCCTAGCAATATTTCAAGGCTGCCAAAGAAGAAAACATCTAAATGTCATGATTTATAGTAATCCTTATTCAGTTTGTAACTATTTTCACTATGTCTTTAATGATATCCTCACATCTCATCAAACGGATTAGATGTTCTACTAACCATATCAAACTGCCAGGGAACTGAACCTTCATCAGACGAAAAGAAGCCTTTGTGATCCCTTACTTCCTTAGCTAACTTTGAATAATTATTTGAGCTTAAGTTAGAGGCAGCAACTAGTGCTTGATTAAATACTTCAGCTCTCCAGGAGCCTTTGGTAATTCTACCATCAGCCTTTTCTTGATCTATCAAATCTGGAGGACAGTAACGGGAACGACTTTCAAATTTTCTTCCTTTCATTAAGAAATTATGCAAAGTTACTACAGCCTTTGTAACTGCAACGGCGGATTCAACGTTAGCACAAATAGCTCATCCAAATACACGAAATCTTGAAGTGGCTATGCCAAAACTATTTTCCACAATCCTTCTAGCACGAGAAAGTCGGTAATTGAAAATTCTTTCCTGCAACGTCATACCTTGACCCGGGTAGGGCTTCATCAAACAAGGCTTCAAAGGGAACGCATCATCTCCCACGAACGTATACGGATAGTTGACTACTGAGTCATTGAAGGTACGTGGTGGTGGTAAGTTAAGAGCATCGTTGTTGATTGCATAACCAAGTTGGCTGCTTATAAATACACTACCCAGCGGGCACGCGAACGTTGGTTCAACGTTGAATCAACGTCACACCAAAACGTCGGAACAACGTTGAATTATGATTGAATTTGAAAGCAGAGACAACGTTATTTCACCATGGCAGTTTCAACGTTGACATACTGATGTTGATTCAACGTTTGATGTGTAACCTTGACTTAATATTGGTTTAAAACATAATTTCGATCAGCTTGAAAGAGAACTTCATTTTACATTAGAGACAAGACATAACAGCAAATTCCGTTGAAGCATGTTTCTTAACAAATATATAATAAAAATATACAATGACTTTCATACACGTTTCCTTTTTTCATAAGAAACCTGATCACTTGCTTTAGGGCTGGAGTTCTCAGCTTCAAAGGTTCTTATTAAGTTCCTTGCTTTTTAACTGTGTTTTTTCATTTGGCGTGACACGTTTCTATTATTATCATCACACAAGAATTTAGTACATTTCAGAAAAAGAAAATTGTTGCTGTTTTTTCATTCTTCAGCCTAGTAACTTCCTGAGCAATTCATTATTTTTAAGCCATTTTCAGCCTCAGGTTCCTTATAAACGCGTTCCTTACAAAACAAAAAAACATAAAACATTAACATATATATACATGTGTATATAAACTGAAAATAATTTTAAAAATCAAGATCAAAAAACCGAGGAACCGAATATAAGTGACGATCGTTGTTGAGACATTTCTAGATAAAATTCAGACCTTTTGATTCATTAAAAAGAATTATGAAAACACGATTGTTTGATTCATTAAAAAAAGAATGTTAAAAACACGAGCGATGGTATCAGATAAAAAATAAAGTAACTGAAATAACGGCCAGCGTTAGTTTTGTTCTTTTCTCTTCAAAAGCAAAATGACTCCCTTAAGATGCTCTCTGTATCATCTGATTTACTCTCTTAGGTTATCATTGTTCAATGAGAAAATCAAAAAAATAAGTTTCTTAACGATCAGTTAAGACAAATGTTAACAGCCGTATCTTTATTGTTTTAATAGGAAAGAGGTCGTTAAATTTTTACTGAATATCACACTCTGTTTAATTTTTTTTTTTTTTTTGTATAGTGATATATCAGTCAATATTCAACACACTTAACAATACTCTTCGTAAAAACTAAATCAAATGAGACCATTCACCTTTCTTCCACACTTTCGTTTAGTTTAACTTCTGCTCTACTTAAACAGAGTTTAAGACATTGACAGCACTGATGTGACATAATTCTTAAAACGTTGATTCAACGTTGTATTTCCATCTGATGAAATAACGTTATTGATCCAATGTTGTATCAACGTTGATTTACAAACGCTGCATCAACCTCACTTTTCAAACGTTGGTTCAACGTTGAAATTTCTTCCGTTGAAATAACGTTATCGATCCAATGTTGGTTCAACGTTGATTTGCAAATGTTGTATCAATGTTAGTTTTCAGACGTTGTTTCAACGGTGAACATAACAACGTTGATGAAACGTCATTTCCGCAACGTTGGTTCAACGTTGTATTTGCATCCGTTGAAATAACGTTAAAAGATACAATGTTGTTTCAACGTTGGTTTTCAAACGTTACATCAACGTTGCAATTTCAACTTTGATTAAGTGTTAGTAATTATTCCGTCCATCTAACGTTGCCAAAACAACGTTGAACCAACGTTGAAAAAACGTTTGTCGAATCAACGTAATTTTTACAACGTTGAACCAAGGTTGATTATAGGTTGTCGACCGACCGACCATAATTCAACCAAAATTCAACGTTGAAATAACGTCGCGTGCCCATTGGGTACCATCACTTAACCTCCCATAATCTCCGATGTCTACAATTACGAATTCATAATTTGCATTAACTGATGTTAATAGCACAGTGCTGTGGAATTTTTTTTAATTGAAATACATCGACCCTCCTCGGGGTGGGCACTGAATAATTACGTGTTTGCCATCAATTGCCCCTACGCAGTTGGGGAAGTTCCATCTTTTCTCAAAATCTGTACTTAATTTCCTCCAATCGTCTACTGTAGTGGGAGCTTTTAAATATCCTTCTCTGTTTATAACCACCCATAAAATGTTGCAAGTTTCTTTGACAATTCTGCCGACAGTGGTAGGGCTCATTCGATAGCTTGCTCCGATGATAGCAAAGGCATCCCCAGTGACAAGATAACGCAATGTAACGCTTAATCTTTCATCAGGTTGTATCGGTTCTCTTCTAAGACCATCTCGAATCAAATAAGGAGCAACGTAAGAGTATCTTGAATTTGGTAGGAAACATACGAAACATTTCGAAAAATAGTTCCCTGTCAGCAATTTTCGCTTGCAATACTAAAGAATGAAATTCACCCTTTCGTATTCGCTCTTTATATATTTGTCTCATCCAAAATCGGCGTGGTTGAGGTTTACTTAACACAAATAACGCTTCCAAATCTTCCATATCCATGTTCCTTCTTCTCAGGTAAAGAAGAAGTAACAAAGTTCTGCGTCGATCAATGGCTGGCATATTCGCTTTGATTTGTTTATATTTTTGGCGGGCTTCATTTTAACTGGAGATTCAAATTAATTGGCCGCGCGGCACCGCGCACGTACGCACAAGTGGAGGTCGGCCTTTATCCTGCAAAGAGGTTTTTTTGTTTGGAAGGTGATCAGAAGAAACAAAGAAATTATTTTCATGTAAAAGAAATAAGTCGCCATTTTGATGGTTTTTAACAAATTTTTCCCTTTCCACACAGCACACACAGCAACAGTAACGTTTTTGATTTTCGGGAGATTCAACTGTAGTGTTAAAGCGACCGTAACCTTTAGTAAGAAAGTTTTGACGAACATTTTACATCACTTGGTATTGTAAAAATGACTGTTACAAAATGACAACCACATATAAAGTAACCAATGATGACGTAACCAATGATGACTTTGACAGCTCTATATCTTTGAGTCTTGGTTATTTTCTTAATATGACCAGGGATATGTTTAACTATATTAATTATATGTTTAACATATCCCTTGACTCTTACAACTCTTGGGACGGAATTTCCGGGGACAAATTAATAGCGCCGAGGGTGAGGGCAAATCATGGGAGAAAGTGCTCTGTGAAACCTCAACAGCAAAAGGCGCCTTTCAAGCCCTCACTCGATTAAGCGTCCATGTAAAAAAAATCAAAGAATCTAATTAGTGTGCAGAAAGTTTAATAGATTAATTACGATAGTATCTTTTGCGTATTTGTCGTTGCTGGCGTTTAAGGGCGATTTATTCTGTGTTGCCCAGTTGGCATATGTTCACCATGGACGTATAAAAAGAGAAGGACTCACAACTGCTATTGGGCTATTGAAATTTTATACGTCCATGTATTCACTTCTAACTAGCAGTTAAGCCTGGTTTCCATAAAATCGTTGGCGATCGCTGAGGATCGTTAGTGATCGTTGACGATCGATGGCAGTCAAAATTGCTCACGATCCCAGACGACCTTTCACATTCGTTGAGGATCACCGTACCACTTTGGCGCTCTTTTTTATATTCAAAATGGCAGAGGAGGAAAGGTTTACATTGGAAGCAAGTAACTTCGTGTTACTGTTATTGAAGAAGGAAAACGATCAACATCAGCAAAGAAAGCATCGATTTTGGGTCGGAGACATATTCAGAGAAGGGTAGAATATGATTTGTTCAACACTCTTATGCAGGAATTAAGGCTGACCGACTGTGATTATTTTTACAGGTAGCTAATATTTAAGGCCTGTTATTGTTTTAGCTGTTACTTACAATTTTATTTCTTTGCTTGTTAATCTGTTATTTCGTCAAATAGCTGCTTAAGTATACATATTAATTATCTATGTAATTAGGCTACTTGACTGAGAATAAAGATCTAAAGTCAACAAACTAAACTGCTGCTCTTTTTATAAAGATGCATGCTATTACTTTCTCTTCTTTAGGTTTATTCGTATGTCACCCAAAAAATTTCAGCATATGTTGTCTATTGTTGGATCTCGCATTTCAAAGAAGCCATGTTGATCAAGGGTTCAAAGCACATTGGCATAGAATGTCCTCATGATGGTGGATTTGTATTTTACAATTATAAGAATTTCCACAGCAATGGCATCCTTCTGAAAATTTTCGGCAGAAACCTCATCATAATCATCACCTTCGTTTAAAAGTCCAAACAAATTCACCTTGTTTATCTAAAGGGTTTGGGCTGCTTGCATTTGATGAGATTTTTGAATTTTGCAAATTTAATGACTTGTTTAGCAAATTATCAGTTGCTTTTCTATGCTCTATGAAGACAAAAAGCCATTCTAGGTTGCCAAAGTCGGGTCTTCCTTCTTCCTTCTCCGTTTTTTGTTTTGTTTTTTTTTCGTTTCTAAAAACGACTATAGGCCGTTCTGATATTTTTCAAAAGTGCTTCAGCTTCTTGCGATTGGATGCTGAATTCGTCTTCTGAACAATTCCAGCAATTCATCCTTTTGTATTCGTCTGTTGAGAAATTGTTGTACAAGCAATGGTACTACTGAAATTTGTCCATAAACTTAATCTTGTCTAGCTTCTTGGTATTTTCCGCCATTTTTGGTAGAGCTGAGAGTCCAGAGCCAGAATGGTTGTTTTGTTTGTGAGTTTGCGACCACTTGCTGCCATTAGGACAATGTGCATCATATAGGATATTTACGTTTACGCTGAGAGTGTTTCCATTAAAATTTCAGAATGTCTGGCGATCGCTAGAATAGAACGATCGCTCTAAATGTGAAAATTTGTTTTCATATGATCTTTTGCGATCGCTACTAGAACCAGCAATCGATCGTCAACGATTTTAAGGAAACCAGGCGGCTTCAGTGTTTTTGGTTGCGACAGGAATAGCACCCTGCCTTGTGATAACACTGCACCATTGGTTCATCAAGAATAAGAAAGTTGATACAGGCAGGAGAAATTTTGAATGAGGATTTGTAAAGAAAGCAGTTTTAAAAAAGTGTTTTGTTAAAAAGCATATATACACAAATTGGATATCTACAAGAAAATTTTTAAAAAAAATCGCCGTATAAAAATTAATGCAAAAATGTCAACAGAAGAATTCTTGTTGTTCCCGTTGTCATGATGACATAGCTTTCACCGATGGATTTAACTGGAGTTTTCTTATTTCAGCCAATCAGCGTTAAGGTTTTTGTTTCCATTAATGTTGAACATACAGATTACTATAACAACAATCAATCAATCGAAACATCTCCTCGTAATCTCTTTCCCAGTTCCTTTTTGATTAAAAATCGTTCAAAGGCTGTTCTTCCTAAAACTGATTTATTTTCATGAGCTCGCCTGGAGAGATACAACATAGTGTCATCGATGGTTCCGTAAGGTACGGATTTGTAGACTTGATACCCTTCTTTACCAAGATGCCAAGATATATGGTCACACATCCCATAAAGTTGTCCGAAACAAATGAAGGGATTGTCAAGATCGATCTGATGACTCTCAAATCTAAAAGTGTTTAATGTAACATGAACACAAATAAAGGAGATGAATAGTTATCATTTAAAAGACAGAAGTGGAAGTTTATTTAGAACAGACCAAAGATGAAGCCAACATGTCAATGCTGTCACTTCCCAGTTGGCAAATTCGTTGAAACATCATTGCAAGGGAGTGCATTTCTCCAGACATATATACTATTCCAATAAAAATGCACTTCATCGCAGTGACTTTTTAAGATTTTGTCCACTGGGTTATTCATTTTGTGTCACCTACAGGTCTCGGTACAATCCCAATCAAATCACCAATCAAATCACCAATCAAATCACCAATCAAATCACCAATCAAATCACCAATCAAATCCCAATAAAATCACCAATCAAATCACCAATCAAATCACCAATCAAATCACCAATCAAATCACCAATCAAATCACCAATCAAATCACCAATCAAATCACCAAGAGAAAAAAATATTACTGGACCTTTGTAACTAATAAATAAAAAGACGTTGAAAAGATTTGAACATATCTTACAGTGACTTCACATAATCGACTGTGTCTTCATTGTGTGTGGCGACCATCACACCCACGTCACCTTGCAGAATGAATGGTAGCAAGTAATCAAACACAGCATGATAATTAGAATTTGTGGCGTCATACGAATCACAAATAGGATCTGGGTAGTTTTTTTCGGTTGAAAGCTGGCGTTCCTCCGTCATGTAAGCACCACGAACTAACTTTCCAGCAATTTTGAAGCCAAGCTTCTCGGCAAGCTGATGATCAGCTTTGACGCGTTCCAGTGTATCCTGAACAGCAATAGTAGAAGCGAAAAATTTTTACGGCAAATTCGTTTAAAGAAGGAGTTGATTAAAATCTTCAAATCTACTTTAGAAAAAGTAGAAGTGAAAAAGTTACATAAAAATTCATTGGAAATTGTTAAGGACGTCGTTTGGAAAGCAGAACTCTACCTTGCGATAACACTGGTACGTATTGTAGACAATCTGTTTGTCTTGGTTATATTTAGCCTGGAGAACAAGCACTAACCAACCTAGAGCGGCTTGCAAATACGTCTGTTCAGCATCGATCATCAGTCTCACATCGTTCATTTGGCACTCCTATAATTACAAAAGATTCTAGTCAGAAGATAATGAAATCTTTTTCTTCACTGGCCAAAAATGCAAGGAGTAAATATGAAGCTGAAAGTGATTTGACCAATCAGCACTCAGCTTGATAGAGGAAGTTCTATCAGAACTGACGAGGCTATATGCTGAAGTAATTTCATGAGAAAATCAAACCCTTTTCTATTTCTTAGTGAAACACATGCAAAAAAAAGGATATAAATTCGTCATTGTAAGTTCGTTGGCACATATAATTCAGGCTTGAATATTGAGGACACCGCTGGCATAACTGCAAGAAAAAATAAGAGCAGAGTAATACCCGAGGTTCAAACATCTATGAAAGTGGACTTCCAATTACTAGTTCAAACATCTATGAAAGTGGACTTCCAGTCACTAGTTCAAACATCTATGAAAGTGGACTTACAATTACTAGTTCAAACATCTATGAAAGTGGACTTACAGTTACTAGTTCAAACATCTATGAAAGTGGACTTACAGTTACTAGTTCAAACATCTATGAAAGTGGACTTACAGTTACTAGTTCAAACATCTATGAAAGTGGACTTACAGTTACTAGTTCAAACATCTATGAAAGTGGACTTACAGTTACTAGTTCAAACATCTATGAAAGTGGACTTACAGTTACTAGTTCAAACATCTATGAAAGTGGACTTCCAATTACTAGTTCAAACATCTATGAAAGTGGACTTACAGTTACTAGTTCAAACTTCTATGAAAGTGGACTTACAATTACTAGTTCAAACATCTATGAAAGTGGACTTACAGTTACTAGTTCGTCAAGATCTTTGAACAATAGCCGAAGAGAGTGGTTCATGTCATCTGGAAGACTTGGAAAAAACATCTCCTAAAACATCTGTTGTATTACAGTCGGTAATTTGTTGAAAAATCACTGCGAAGGAGTGCAGTTCTACAGAAATATACACACTATTTCGATAAAAATGCTCTTCATCGCAGAGATCTTTTGACGATTTTGGCCACTGGGATTCTTTCGTTCAAAGAATTGAAAAATCAACATTCTTTATTTTCCATGAAGACTTATGTCTATGATGAAGACTTGTGTCTATGAAGACTTGTGTCTATCAAAAATTAGATTTCTTTTTAAAGGAATTTCTCTCTTATTTTCGTATGAAAGAACGAGACATGACCTCGATATCCCATGTCAAATCAATATAGTTTTACCAAAAGAAATGGATTAGATTTTGTAATAGTTATTAAAATAATAGTAAAACCCAAAATCACATTGTTTTCAAGTTTTGATCAAGTTATTCAAGTTTATATCACATGACCTGAAACTGACGTCACATCAAAACGAGCAGTCACAGATACAATTGATAATTTCATTTTTTTCTTCCTAAAATTCATTCATTCGTTTAAATGATTTAGTAAACAAACCAAAATCGACTGAAAACTAATTTTTAAAGTTATCAACAGACCGAAAAATGAGCCTTGTCTAAATTGTAGTCGGAAAATATGTCTGACATAAGTAAAATTTTAAATTTCCCTCCATTAAACTTTCGAGTTTCAATTTGTAAGGATTTGTTTCGTGTAAAGAAGGGCTAAACAAGTTTGAGTTGTTTCTTGAAACTTCTTTGGCTTGCATCGCAGAAGGTGAAGCTATGCCTACATTTTGTTGTTACTTGAAATAAACAATAGAAGGAAATGACCATTTGCTTCACGAGAAAAACTTCGTTTCGTGGAAATCCATATCTCATATCACCATAAGAGATATTTCAAAAATATTAAAACATGAGATAAGAAGTCTACACTTACGTCATATTTTTGTTGAATCAGCATTTTTGATCTTAGTTTCACGTTCCATTCATCCGGCTCTTGATGATCTAGTTCATAATCGACTAAGCACTTATTCATCTTTAACTAAAAGCAAACTAAATTTTGTCTACAATAACGCCTTACCGCCCTTTTGATGGATTCCTGGATTGAAGTTTCTCTATTAGTACCTTAGTATTCGTTAGATTTTTTCTGTAAAATGTATTGACAGGAATTATGGGCGGGTTTTATGGGCGACTATTGACGAAATGGCGCAACTAAGAAAAACTTTACAAATATGACGGATTAACAGTGAAGAAGACGTGTTTGAATGACTTACGATTAACTCTTTATCACACAGTGCTGTTAATTTCAATTGTGCAAAACCGTTAAGATCCACACATGCTGTGCCTTGTATCGTTTCCATGACGATGTCCTTATTTCGCAAATATCCTCGCCTTCTAAATGGAGATCACAATATAATTAAAAAGTTCAAGCTGGTGAATATAGGAGCAATCAATGAATATGGCGATGATGAAGGATCAAGATACACACGCTGCTTCCGGACTTTCATATTTCGTGGTTTCAATTGGAACACACAGCATCGATCTGATACCAGCTTTGCTCAGCTTATTGACTTCTGTTCTGGCATCAATGATTGAAACACCAGCAGCGAATTGCCCATAAAACGTGGATTTCATCAGTCGATGGAAAACAGGTTCGAATGTGAAACGACGACCAAGAAGAAACAACTACAAAAAATTTATATATATTTACGAGAAGTTCATGCAAAGGAGCAAAGTATTATGAAGCTTAAAAGAACATTGTTGAAATAAGAAACGTGATACCTTGTCAGAATACTTAACAAATGGTGCGATTGATGATGCCTTTAAAACGAATAAAGCTCTCAACAACTCCTCTGTCGATTTACTGCTAAATACATCCTGCGTGGTATAATCTGTTCGACGGGCAGGGAGTCGTTCTTCAGACGATGGTTGAAATGTAGCAGCGCAACGTGTAATCATAAAAGAGTATTTTGATAACCTGCATCTTTTGACGATTCTCTGTGTGATCATCTTTTATGAATCAGATGTTGCATTTGCACCTTGCTACGTGTGTGTCTACACCATCATTATTCTACATGGAACGTTTTTATTTAGCTTTTCACATTCAGAATTTACTTTGTTTTTTTTGTTAATATTTTTGTTTGTTTGTTTGTTGTAACTATGATGATATGATACACTTGTCAATTTTTTGAAGCGTGACAGTAAATTTTATCAGGAAATCGCTTTAAAGTAAATAAACACACATAATGAGCTTCAGAAAACGACGACTCGACAACTAGATGTTCAAAGTGAACACGATCAGATTGTCGTCTAGAAACTATATCTCAATATTATACCAGTTTCTTGATCACTCTTAATGTTTTTATCACGGCCACGAACTTAAACCTTTTCCAATATACCTTACATATAGCTACGAGGATTTTTAAGTTTTGTCTTATACAAAGTCATTTTAAGAATTCTCTTCACTTATAACTTCACTCTTCTCTTCATATTTCTTCAGAACGTGTTGCAATGAATATATATTCACACAACAAATGAGAACACCACCGAGAATCACATATACGAAATAAATTTTTAATACTTCTGTGAACCTTTTATGAATGAATAATCAATTTTATAACTAACGTCTTGTATATAAGAAAACAAGTTTGTAAGACTGGTTCTACTAGTTTCGAGGCAACTGTGATTTTAATACAGTTTGTTTTTCTAGTAGAGAAAAAATAGCAAACGCCGTAGTCATTTTGAAGTATTCAATCAAAGTTGTTTAAAAGATTTCTACAATTCTTCGGACAATCGATTAGTTCAAGTTATTCAAGTTTACATCACATGACAAGAAACTGTCCAATAATAAACGTCGTATTAAAACGAGCAGCCAGATCCAATTGATAATTCTATTTTTTTCCTTCTACGATTCATTCATTCGTTCAAATGATTGGTTTAGAAAATAATTTAGCAAACAAACCAATATTGACTGAAAACTAATTTTTAAAGTTAAATGAGCCTTGTCTGAATAGCAGTCAGAAAATATTTTTGACATACAGTTGACTCTCTCTAATCCGAATCTCAACCGGGATAACTTTTTATTCGGATTACAGAGACATTCGGATAGTAGAAAGTCTCTCTCATTCGAATTTCCAGGGTGAAAATTCGGATAAGAGAGACAAATCGAAGATTTTTGAAAAAAAATATAAAAAGTAAGGTGAGAAATAAAAACGAATAAGTAAGTTTTCTTAACAATTTTTCGTTTCTTTTGAATGATAAGAAGATTCGCAAAAATGCGACTTTATATTTCCCCAAAGTTGCGAGTTTATAAATTATTGTGTACATTGATAACCGTCAGAAAAAAATTAATCATTTCACTAAATAAGTATAACGGGTATATAATTACCATCAACCTGATACTGAGATAAAAATTTTATCCTCACTTAAATCAGGGTGGACTTGAATTTAATACCACAAGAACATATTTTGTACCTATTATGAAGTGAAGACGTTCACAGTCAATCATAAAGTTTCACTTACAATTCATCTTGTAAATATAAAAACTGTCAACTGACTTAATCTTGACTGAATATATCTGAAACTGCCAACGTATAGCTTTATAATAGCAGTTTCAATAACTCCTTTTCCCAAACAAAAGATTCTTCAAATACAAACAAACCCATTGGTTGTCCATTGTATTTTCTTATAAGCCGATTCTGTTTTCCCATGATACAAGACTCCTGCTGATTTTATTTTTATGAAAAGAATTTAATTATTATTGAAAACATCATTAATTAAATCTAAACTTAGCTCAATTCTTCTGCATGTTTATATCCATTATGCTGTTAGGAACATCACAATGATAAATAACAGCTGTTGTTTTACTAATGACATACCGGTGATGGGAAATTCCCGTACATCAGAGAGAAAGTTCACATTACATTCCGATCGGTATTATATTATGTTAGAGATATGGTTACGGTTACGGGTAGGGTGAGGTTGGGGATTAGGGTTAAGTTAGGACCAATTCGGACCAATTCGGACTATTCGGAAAAATTCGACTATATCGTTTTTTACTGATGCGGAATGGGACTTTTCTCACTCTCAATCAGAAAGGTCGTTATGATCTTCTTGAGCGAAATGTTCATGGAAACTAGTCTGTGGTAATGTGAAACTCTGTAGGTGTTTTCTGAAGCAGGCCTTATATTTATTAAATCTCAATCTGTAACAAGGACCTGTACTTCACACATACTGAATACCGCACGTGATTAAATATAAACGAATTTTGAACAAGATTCACAAAAATGTGACTATATTATTTCCTCAAAATTGCGAAACTTTTATCAATTGTGTGTGCATTGATAACCATAAGAAAAATGTATCAATAAATAACTATATACAATGGCATCAACCTGATATTTTTTTCAGATAAAAATGTTGTCCATACTAATCAGGGTAGAATTGAATTTAATAAAACATTTAATAAGAGGTTATTTTCAACTAATATGAAATGAAGATGTTCATGGTCAAATGATAAGGTTTCTTTTATAATTTTTTCTGAGGAGTTAATAAGTGACTGAGAAGTTATTACAGACATAGCTAAAAATGATACGACCTAAATGCAACTAATATTTCCCCTTAAACAACTGAATATCAACAACCGCTCAATATGTAAGGCAACTTCATCATAATAAACGACATAAACATAGATATATCAGCGATGTAGAAATATAAGCAAATAACTACCAAAAGCAGTCAAAATCTCTACTAAAAATATTATGTGTAGCATTTGAAATTAGGACAAATTAGTTATTTTCAAAAGATGGGCTTAAAGTGACAATTTAGGAAATTAAATTTAAGTATTCGGAATAAGCATCTCTGTCCAAAAAAATGTTCACACTCATTATTTATTGTGATAAAAAAAAATGACCTTCGTGTAAATACCAAATGGAAAAAGCAGATTTTGGTAGTGAAAATACACATCCATCACCAAATCACTACACAGCTGAAAGTAGAAGATCGTGTTCTGGCTTGATTTAATTTACAAATTGTTATGTTGGATTGTGTTTTGATTTACGTTCATTCATTGTTCTTGTAAGGAAAATTGACAGTATATACAGTGTGTATCAAAATGTCTTATCCACCAACTTTCAAGGCGTATATCTCATTACATGTCTTATAAAATATTGTGAATTTTATATCACAAGAAAGAGCTTTTCATGCTCTATCCATTAATATAAAATGTTTGCCAAAATATTTGTTCTTCGAAAAGATATTGAAGAAAAACTCAACGATTTGGTTCATTAAATTCTTAAAAGTCAATTAACTCATTTTACAATGAACGCCATTTGTAAACACAATAAAAAAATTAAAAATCATCACACAGTAAAAAATTTTTATTTGAAATTTTTAAGATTAGTTGTTATGGGAAATTAATACGCAAAGCTATACTTAAAATTTTCTAAAGGTTTCATCAGCACAACAAAAGAAAATTGCACCATTAAAAAGTCATTAGCATGTCAGTTAATTGACTTTTAAGAATTTAATGAACCAAATCGTTGCGTTTTTCTTCAATATCTTTTCGAAGAACAAATATTTTGGCAAACATTTTATATTAACGTATATATAATATAGTATAGTTTATATTAACAATGTATATACGTGATCATGGAATTGATTCATAGTAAATTATGTTTTTGTTGTCAGATTAAACGACTATCCAGGGAAGCACACTCAACCAGATTCTTTCAAGTTATTATGTGTCTCAATCCTGTGTAAAAATGTGATACGTAAAGCTTGATTTCCAATAACAAAAAATTATCGTGCGATCGTCGTGCAACAAATGTTGTGCGACTTGTCGCACGACTTTTTGTTGCACGACAGCCTTGTTTCCATTACACGGTGTCGCGTGGTTTGTTTACAAATGATTGGCGAGAAATTCAAAAAATTATTTCAAACTAGTAACCCGGGTAAAACTTTTTACCACATCTAAGAGTGCGTTTACATGAGAGCCGTAGTGAACTCAAACCGGTTTGAAATTTCAATCCACCCGCTACGAGTTTCGATACAGGTAATTATTTCACTACGGTTCCTGGTGAAACCTTCAGCGCTGTTTACATGATAACGGCCGTACTGAAATTCTACCCGTGATGATTTCAAACCTACTTGTGAAGTAGGTTTGAAATTTCGATACGGCTTGGAAAGGTGTGAAAGTTTTCACATTTCATTGTTTTATCATAAAATGTGTTAACAAGCATGCGCATGTTAATTAAATTTTGCTGACACATATGAAATAAAAATGCAGAATGTGCTAAATTTATTCAATCGTGTATAGAAAATATTTCTACCCGTATTGAAATTTCAAACCGTTGTGAGTTCAGCATGGCTCTTATGTAAAAACGCACTCGTAGAGAGAGCTAGAAACTAGTAAATCTATTGTTTCGATTTTTACTCGACAAAGCGTGTATCAAAATGTTCTTCTCTACCAACTTTCAAGGCGTATTTTTCATTACATGTCTTATAAAATATTGTGAATTTTATATCACAAGAAAGTGCTTTTCATGCCCTACCGTATCCATTAATATAAAATATTTGTTCTTCGAAAAGATATTGAAGAAAATTGAACGATTTGGGTCATTATCTTCTAAAAGTCAAATTATTAGTCACCGTACAATGCTCGGTCAAGTTATAACTATGTGGGACTGATTAGAATCCAACCAATTATATACATACAATGACATCACTAAAGCCTTGTGAAAATTTGAATTGTAATTTGTAAGACACAATTATCATGTTTGAAGAGGGCATTGTAATATGGATTCTAACAAAGTTTTATTGTGTCATTTGTCTTTTGGTGCTCCACATTTGTGTTATTCATAAACTCCATGAAAAGATTCAAGTAGTAATATGCAGACAGTGGCGGATCTAGAGGGTAGTCGTAAATTGTGGAGAAGCGCATTAACATACTTCGTGAATTCAGTTTATATTATCAATAGGATTATTTGAACGTTTTTCTTTTATGTTTGAAATGCTGACACTCTCTTCTTGTAACATCCTGTTAACAGCCATGGATTAAAATCTTTGAAATGCTCAAGCTTGAATTGTGGAAGTTTCTTCTGCTACTCATAATCCAAGTAATGAACAATTTCATGTAATATTTACTTAAACATGTTATCAAATTCACATTTCTGGATAAATTTGGAAGGTTTGCACAAGAACAAGGTCCTGATGTTAAATTTGGCAGTCACTTTTGCAGATTTAATCATAAATAGACGAGGTCTTCAGTTTTTAAACAAGTTTAACCTATTTTAAATCATTTGGTTGTGATAGATTTAATAGTGTTGAGGGCAATACAATTGTGAAAGTCTTCAATCCATACCAGCTTCTTTTATCAAATGATTTTGGTTCACTTCTATCAAATATCATTTTATTCTCCATGTGAACCACAAGTTATATTTTGGGAATTGTGATAGACTTGTTCCCACATAAGCAGCAAGAAAAGAATGGATAGTCATTCAGATATTTTGAAAATTAGGCTAAAGTAATTTCCTCTATTGTTCTTGCCATGAGGCTTCTAGTTCATTTTGTAATAAACGCCACCCTCTAATGAACGCCGCATCCAAAAACTGGAATTAGAGGAAATACGATATACAAAATAAACTTTATAATAATACTGTGAACCTTTTGTGAAAGTCTGAATAATCAATTTTATAACTAACGTCTTTTTATATATGGGAAAACAAGTTTGTAAGACTGGTAGTTTCAAGGCAACTAAGATTTTGATACAGTTTGTTTATCTAGCAGAGGAAAAAACAAACATCGTGGTCATTTTCACGCTTTTTTTTATAAGAACAATTTTACTTCTTCATGCTGCGTGTTTTTCAAATAAATCCTCCTTACTACAAACAAACAAACCGAATGATTATGTTTAACATGATTATATTTTGTGATAGCTATCATGACACCATAGCGGTGAACTTGAAAATAAACATGAACTTCAATAAACTGATAGTACACACAAGAGTGCTGAGTACTGACGTAACAAGAAATACTTTTTAATTTCGTCAGTAAACAGTAAAAATTATTGACCTTGGGTCCACATATTTCAAAAAAAAATCAACGAAAGTAAAGCTAGCTTGTACATAGAACGGAAATGGCTAAATCTCTCTTTAGTTCATGATTCACTAATTTTTAACCGGTATGAATGTTTCGTTCCAAATAATAAACAATACATAAAAACACATAACTACCAGATAACTACCTCTAACATACTACTTGACATACTGTACATTAACTACCTCTAACGTGTATAGTATGTCAAGTAGTATGTACTTGACATAATATACACGTTTGTTTTTTTAAAAAAGTTTTGCTAAGCAGCCTCAATGTTTCTTAAGAATTTGCCAATCTGAACCTCAAATGTTTCTTACATGTTTCTTAACTTTTGACATAATAAGCCCCATGTTTCTTTGTTTTTCTTAAAGCTTATTTTATCATAGGTTACCTGGGATCTTCTTATGTTTTACTGTTTTTTATCATCAGTGTATAATTTACTTGTTTACATTCAAAGAAAAACTCTTGTTTTGATTGAAAGTATTATTTTTTAGAAAAACGCCAATTTAAAAAAATATAATTTCCTAATTCTCAGCCTCAGCATGTTTCTTAGATGTTTCTTAGGTTTTAGGCATTCTGAGCCTTGTTTCTTAAACTCGTGTTACTTAAAAAAAACAAACCGTGTACACATTTTTTTTATATAAGCAACCGAGTTGCTAAGGGCTCAGCCCTCAAAATGGCCAAAAAAATAAGCAACTTGCTTAGCAACCCTAAGCCCTGAAATCTTCATAACAACTTTTTTTAATCTACATGATCAAAAAACAAATTCACATAAGTTTAAAGGGAGCCTTGTAAACCTTTATAAAATTTCTTTTTGTCCATCAAGACAGATTAAAATTACCAGTGATAGATGGGTAGAATGAGTCAATTTGTGCATTGTAAGCATTTTTCTTACTCTTTGATAGAAATAGTCATAATAATATGAAGAATCAAATGTTTGATAAAATACCTTTAGAGAATAATGAAGAAGTGTATGTCATGTAATGAAGGAAAATTAAACATTGCGTAAAATAGCTCAAATGTGTTTTTCTTCGATTTATTGCTTGAAAAATTTTTAAGCAACCTTACAAGCAACTTTAGCCCTGGATTCTTAAAAATGCTTAGAAACTCCAGCCCTGAGCCCAAAATCGAGGTTGCTTATAAAAAAAAAAATGTGTATTTGACACACAACGTGCGGTGAGAATTCCTTCTCACTTCATCTGTTTCGTTGGGTAAGTGAGAGATGATCCGGCTAGTCGAGGCAAGAAGCAGCGATACACAGATAAGTTTATTTTTCACGAATATTCTTCTATCTACTAATTTTTAAATAACCGTAAGCAGAGCCAGGAATTATCTTGACATACATGGAAGGGAAATCTAGCTTATCCCTTAAGTTTCCACCAATTACAAACAAAAGTCAACTTATTTCCACAGAACCAAAACACCACATGGTCCAACAGAAAACTATACAACAACAAAATGAATTGATAAATGAAATACAAACTATAGTGGAAAAAATAGTTGCAAACAAATTAGAAAATGCAGCTCTAAGGCCAAAAGTGATGGAACTAAAGGCATTAAAACCAACAAACGTATCAGAACCCAAAGCTAAAAGGCAAAAAATGGGGGTAGAATCATCTACAATTAGCAGACCACCACCCAAAAAGTCTAATGTTGAAAAAGCTACAATTAGCTCAAAGGAAAAATCATCATCCAGTGCTAATGCAAAAAGGATAGAAGCAATTACAAATGCTACAATTAGCAATGAAAGTAGTGACGATGATGATGACATATCGTTCAGAGAAGATGTCAGCACCCCTGATGCTGAAGACATGAACTCAGAGGTAGCTGCATTATTCAGTGACAATGAAAGTGTAGTCAATAATGGCCAAGAATCAGAAGATGAACTGATTTCACAATTGGAAGACATCTTCACAGAAAAGGATGATTTGGCTGACCCCATAATGGAAGGATTAGCAAAAATAGCCAATGACACATGGCAAAAACCACCTTCTGATGACCGACTGAAGGAGAAGCTAGAGGCAATTAAAAGACCAAAGAATTGTCAATCCCTTATTGTTAAAAACTGCAATCCAGAGATCTGGTCAACTCAATTGAAAGCTCATAACAGATCCAAAGATTTAAAGCTCCAAAAATCACAAATGTTCAATGTGAAAGGGGCATGTGCAACACTTCAAAATGTCTCTAAGCTTTATAAACTAAGGATAGACAAACACTTGCCAAAATATATAAAAGATGAACTCAAAGAGGTTATTGAAAATTGCTTTTCTACAATCTCACTTAGGTAAATCTAATGAAAACCTAGATCGTATTCGCAGAGCTGAAATGAAAGTTCAGATGAATTCAGATATCAGAGGACTGGTACAAAATGTACCTATGGACTCTGAATATCTATGATATCTGGGATGATTTACCAAAAAGAGTTGCAACATTGAAGTCAACAAACAGAGACTTCAAAAGCAACAACAGCTACATATGCAATAGTGGAATGAATAATTACCACTACAAAAATCAACCAAAAAATGCTTACAGTCTCACCAAAAACTCGGGGAGACTGAACAGGAAAGGGTTACAAAGGAGCAACAAAATAATGGTGGTGAGAGGAAAACATCATACAAAAACTAGAAGTAAGATTTATCAAATATCAACACTTCAAAATGGAATCAATACAAAATGTTTTACTATGTATTAAACCTAATGTTTATATGGCTTCCATTGATCTGAAGGATGCTTTTTACTCTATCCCTATTTTTCAAGAACACCAGAAATATCTGAAATTTTGCACTAATGAGTTACTCAAATTTACATGCATGCCAAACGGATATGGACCAGCCATGCGGATATTCACAAAGATACTGAAAGTACCTTTCTCGATATTAAGAGCCTCTGGATATATCTCAGTCATCTTTGTAGATGACTCATATCTACAGGGAGACACCTACGAACAATGTTACGAAAACATTATAAGTACTCTTCTTTCCAGAGGCTGGGATTCTACATACACATAGATAAATCTATACTTATACCAACACAGGAATTAACTTACTTGGGATTTTCTATAAACTCAAAAAACATGACCATCAGCCTTACTTCTGAGAAAAAGATAAAAATTTTCAATTATACCTCGGAATTACTCTCCAAAGGAAATTGCACCATCAGACATCTCGCTAAGGTAATTGGTAACCTAACAGCAAGTTTTCCTGCAGTCCCACATGGACCATTAAACTATAGATATTTAGATAAACTTAAAACCAGAAGTCTAAAACAGAATAAAGGGGACTTTGATAGTTTAGTACACTTAGATGCATCAGCTTTAGATGATCTGTTGTGGTGGAAAAAGCATATTAAAAGTAGCTTTGCTCGCATTAATAAACATAAAGTGGACACTATCATATACACAGATGCTAGCAAATCAGGTTGGGGCAAAGTGTATGCAACCTAACAAGATAGCTCAAGATATCTGGAGATGGGCCAGGAAATATGTGTGGCTTACAGCAGCTCACATTCCTGGTTCAAAAAATGTAGTAGCAGATTTCTATTCAAGAAATAATGAAAACACAGAATGGAAACTCAACCCAACCATTTTTAAAAAAGTAGTAGATACATTTGGGAAACCCTAAGTGGACCTTTTTGCTAGCAGTAAAAACAAACAGCTGGACAAATTTGTGTCATGGTTCCCAGACCCAAAAGCTATCTCAATAGATGCATTTGTTATTCCATGGGGAGGCCAATATGTATATGCATTCCCTCCTTTTAATCTGGTTAACAGAGTCATAGCAAAATGGAAGAGGGACAATGCCTATGGAATACTCATTGTGCCAGATTGGCCAAGTCAACCATGGCACCCATTAGCTTGTGCTTTTAGGGAGATGAAAATCAAACCACATCCCAACAATTTACTTCTGATGGACAGCAACAAGAAACATCCTCTACACCAAAAACTCCACCTGTTGGCTTTACTGATCAAGCCAGGCGAATAATAGATGCTGCTAGAAGAGAGTAAACTAAAGGTATATACCTCACTTTCCAGAGACAATTCTACAGGTATTGTGAGAAAAACGGTGTTGATGCAAGAAAAGTCAACATACAAATTGCCATCAATTTTCTCACTACTCTGTATGATTGTAATCTGTCATACTCTGTAATAAATATCTGCTATTAAAGTACGTTTCAAATGAACATGCACAGTTTTTATAAAGGCTTGACAAATTTGATGGTTATGAGATATTTCAAAAATTCTTTTCGCGCTGTGTCAAGCTTAAAAAGCACTTTTTCATGATATAAAAAATTTGGAATAATAATGAAAATGGAAGAAGAAAAACGAAGATGAAAAAAACGAGCTTTTTATAGAAAAGAGCAAAACAGCTCAATTTTTTGTCAGACAAACTTCAATCTTCCATTGTTCAAAAGGCAAAATAATTTTTCAAGAAAGTACCTTAACGAGATAAATTTTCGCGGATTTTGGCCATTTCCGCGAAAATATGACTCCGCGAAAAGTTTGCAATGTCTTCATCCGCGAAAATATGTCTCCGCGGAATGTTAATTTTTTTTCTCTATAATACAGATGTTTGAATTTCAAACAAGAAGCCGTATGGCTTGAAGACTTCAGGACGTGTCATGACTGCATAACTAAGTCACTGTTACACAGCGCACGTTGAAAAAGACAACCAAACAACATCATCAACAAATTTACAGGTCGTCTTGGAAAATAAATTTATTTTTGCAAAATATATATTTCTATGATGTATACAATCTATACGGAAAAATGTCATCTTCCTCCACAATAACAAAGTAAATTAATTTATAAGTTATGGAATGAGTCCTTTCAGTCTATTATTTATTTCAACCCTGGTAAACAAAGCAACTTTGATTTTCTTCATGGAATTATCACAGATAACAATAGTTTGTAGAAAGCGTATATTAGATTTATACATCGTGTTTGAAGCTTCGCAGCGGTGTGAATTTAACGTGCTATCTTGCAACGTTTAATCGAGGTTAAGCGACTAATTGAGTACATCAGTGGTGTCACTTTCTAATTCCGATGAATTAACGTAATGCGATGTTAAGAAAATCGTTACTTCGAATGAACAATCTTTGTTTTGTACGTATAACTGCATTGGTGCACCGGCAAATTGTAACTTCTGAAATGCGAGAAAAAATACAAGCAAATTAAAACCAAATTCTTAATATCTTGTACATATGCTGGAGTGAGTTCATGTAAAATCTTTCGATCGTGACAATTCAAACATTGGTAGCCCAGATAGAATGTAGACATGACCTAAACAACCAAATTAATCACAAAACTAACAAGGGAAGGAAAACCTGTCTCTTTCACAATAATAATCACAGATCGAACGAATTCGTGAATATGATTGAGACAAATAAAAAGCGATTCACTTCATTCCTTTTCTTCACATAGTGAATTATAAAAAAAAAAAAATTACTCTTACCTTTTCCAGTCTTAACATTTGCTATCATCACTCTTATCAGTCAAGTAAATTTTGATGATGAAACAGTCCGAATGCATTTACAACTATTAAGGTATCTTCAAAGGACGCCAAGTTCCGAGCATATGCGTGTTGATTGAAAAACAGCTAGACAGTGTCTAAGTAAAATACAAGAAAAACACATGTAAATAGAATTCCTTAAGGCTGAGTAATGTCCTTATTATACAAGCATGTAGTACATCTTTAGTGAAAATTGAACACCAAACAGAGTTGAAGTTTGTTTATTTGTCAATATCAGACCATCACAAACTGGTAGTGTAAACCATTCTAAATGTGCTTGTGTTACTGGTGTTTGATTACTTTTTCATACATACTCTACAGCTTATTATGTAATGGCAACTTCTACATATAAAAATTAGGTGCACTTCATTTCATTAGAGATGGCTCACCTTTTTATTTTGTAATTTACCGTTACAAAAAAAAGTAATATAACTATAAAAACACTTTCTTCACCAGATTTTAGAAGTTTATATCAGGAACAGATTCCCTTTGTGAGTTTGAAATTATTGAACATGTTGAATTAAATTTAAGTTCAAGATAATAATGGTATTCCTGAGCATATATGATAGAAAAAGCATTTACCTTCTTTTGATACATCATTCGAACCTTGAATCAAGATTAAACAACCAGAAGCAAGTGTGGATTCAAAATTTCTGAACCAGCATTTTCTGACTACAGCTTCTATCTTTTTCATCCAATTTGTAACACCCAATATTGACATGACTCCAAAAATTGATCCCCACCAGTTCCCCAGGTACAGCTATACAATTGTGCTGTACAAATAACCAAGGCTTTCCCATAGAATCAAGAGAAGATATATTTTCTTTAAAAGTTTACATATTACTACCTAAAGAGATCACAGAAATTAAAAGAAGTAAACCTTTCATTAGAACGATTTTTTTTTTATTCTTTCCAGGCCCACAGGTGACTGGGTTAAAAATTGAAATAAATAAATTCTAACTATATACAACCCAAAAAACAATTTCATTAGAACTAATTGAAGTCCTTGAAAGATACTCTGCTTGCATCATGATCTGTAAAAAACAAACACTTTACACTTAACTCCATAGAAAACTTTTGAAGTAAATCTTTATGAATGTAGGCATGATCAATCAATGAGCCACTAATGTGTGTAGGTTCAGATACCTGTTGTACAAATCTACCTAGGACAGAAGACAGTTGTGAATTAACATCTAAATTAAAATCACCAACAACAACATTAACATGTTTAGATTCAACTAAATATTGTAATGTTCTCAAGAATAGTGGTATGTGCCTGTCTTTCTGGCGATACACAAGTAAAACATTGAAACAAATTGGAGAAAAACTGGTCTTCTTCACTTGCATGAAAAAAAACCCATTTGTAATAAAAGAATCTTCAACATGTAATTTGGAACTGAAATATATTGCCTGACTCTCAAACTTATGGTGACTGTTTGACATGGCACAGCTCCTTTAAACAAATGGTGATCACAAGTCACACAAATATAATTTTTCCCATTACAACTTGTAATGTCAGTAAACAGTGGGAAAAATTCATATTTGTAGCATTCCCTTTTAAACACCTTCACTGTTCTACAATAAAGGGATCAGTTGCAAACAACACAGACATAGTATGGTCCCTGGCATATTTTAGCTTTAAATTTCGAAACACAACCTACATTTTCCTGATGATTCCTCAAAGCTTTTTGCTTTTTATCAGCATGTTTTTGCGATCCTATGCTCAATGCATATGCAACACGCTTAGAATTTCTATTTTTAATTTTTGAAACTTCAGTGGCTTTCCTTTTTCTGCATTTAGCTTTGGCAGAATCTGATGCATTTCTCTCTCTACATTTAGCTTTGGCAGAATCTGATGCATTTCTTTCACTACATTTTGCTTTGGAAGAATCTGATGCATTTCTCTCTCTACATTTAGCTTTGGCAGAATCTGATGCATTTCTTTTCCTACATTTTGCTTTGGAAGAATCTGATGCATTTCTTTCCCTACGTTTAGTTTGTTCAATAATATTTTTCTTTCTTTTCCGATCTTTTGCCTTATAATATTCATTTTGAAGATTTTCTAAAATAACATCTTCAAGAAAGTCTACACAGATGCTTTGTATTTCAAAAGGGACATAAACATCAGTTTCATCAACATATGTAGAAATCAAATACTTTTCAAGGTCAATTTTTGATTTAAATTTCAGTAATGTTGACAAACCATCAGCAATTGCCTGACCAAATATATCTTTACTGTGTGAATCAAACAAAAAGTAACAATTTTTAGTCCATATCACAGAAATGCAATATCCTTTGATAAAAAAAATGAGAGCACTTCCGACTTGATCTTCTGAAGTTAAAAAACCATACAGATCTCCATTACTTAACAAGCCACTTCTGTTATTTAAAAATCTTAACAAGATATGACTTCCAAGTAGGGCTATTTGTTGTGGAAGTTCTGATGCCATTAAGTATCTTCACTATGTAAAGATTTATAGAGGTCATCCCCTTGTATAACAATGAAATCTAAATCATCAGCATTCCATCGGCCAATATGCTTTATTGCTGAGACACAGATTGAAATCAATGCACAACAAGAACACTGCCTGCCAGCTGTGCTACCAAACATTACATCTCCTTGGTGAAACCTTCCTTGGACTTGAAGTCTCAATTCTTATATTTCCCTTACACAAAGATGGCATTATAAATTCAGCAAATATGTAGCAACAACACTATGCTTTATATACTATGTATAATATATATGGATTATTTCATCTACACACTGGAGGCCAGAAAATAAAGGAAAGCAAATATATAATGTTATTTTGCTTGTGGGGGGGTTAATACAAACCAGTCAGTCAGTTTTGGTCGCAAAAATAACTGATCATATAACAGGAAACAAAATAAGTTTTGTAAAGTATTGTGTAAAAACAATAATCAGGTGTTTCACAAAAAAGCAATAAATTTTAAGTGCTTGAACAATAAAGCACAGTGCAAATGGTGCTTGGGGAAAGCACAGAACAAACGGTGCCTCTGACACAAGGCACAGAACAAGTGGTGCTTCGTGAACAAAGCAGAAATTAAACGGTGCCTCTGATACAAGGCACAAAACAAGAGGTAAAGCAAGAAGGTACCGATTAACAGCACAAAAAATACTAAGCATGATCCAGAGACATGAGCTATTTTGATTTATTTGATTTAGCTGTTTGCTTCATAGAACAGCTCAAGCCAAGCCAAATTATGACCACGTGATAACATAGCCAATTACAAGTTGCAAACCAACATATACACGTGACCTATAGTACTCACAACAGACAACTGAACTGAATAGGAGCGTAATTAACGAATTCACGTAAACAATGCACGAAATCGTTCGTAACTTGGAGTAGTAGTAGTAGGAGGAGAAACCACGGGTATTTTAAAGACTTTACTCCACCACGGGTGTCCTAAAGTCAAAAATGGGTATAGATAATGAACGGGCCGATTAGTTTAACACTGTATTCAACACTGTATTTTAGTTTTTCATTACCTTTGTTTGTGTATAATACATTTTGTAGACAAAAAAAATGTCCCCGCGAAATGGAAAAAAAATTCATCCGCGAAAATATGTCCACGCAAAAATTTATCTCGTTAAGGTAAAATAGATCGTAAGACATAATCCTTTAAAGTCGCTTAGGTCGCATATTTTAAAATATTCACTCTGTTATGATTTCATTAATTTTCCGGGGGTAAGCAATGATCTTTCCACTAAACAGCTCTATTCATCAGAATAATTACACAAGTGAACTTCCCGTGCATAGGTCATAAATTTTTATATCAATCCCAAAGGGATACTTTTACAGTACACCGTATCGAAGCAATGAATGCATTAGCCGTACTTATACTGAGACGGAGAAATTAAGACGGATAGAATAATTGCAAAAAACATTTCTCTGTCTGACAGTATAAATCAGAAAAAAAACAGTTAGACGGAGAGAGTTTTCTCTTTATTTTTCCATCTCAATTCGACCATGGAAACGATGCACAAATATGATTAAATTCAACGATCGAATTAAAGAATTAATGATGTCTTAATTACTCTGTCTATCATGTTTTTATACTGATAGAAATAAGTTTTGCCCATTCCATCATCTGTCTTGTTATTTAAACTGATAGAAAAATAAAATTTACAATTATTCTATCCGTCGCTATTTACTCGTCTCAGTATAAATAGGGCTAATGACATACAAAGTTAAAAGCTCACGTACTCATTATATCTAACGTATTCCCAATTATATTAAATGTTCATTACGTTCGCAGTTGCAAATCCTTACAAGTTCGTAAACACGAGAAACATGCGACCTGAGCGACTTTAAAGGATCATGTCTTGCGATCTATTTTACTTTTTTGAAAAATTATTTCGCCTTTTGAACAAACAAAGATTGAAGTTTGTCTGACAAAAAATTGAGCTGTTTTGCTCTTTTCTATAAAAAGCTCGTTTTTTTCATCTTCGTTTTTCTTCTTCCATTTTCATTATTATTCCAAATTTTTTATAACATGAAAAAGTGCTTTATAAGCTTGACACAGCGCAAAAAGAATTTTTGAAATATCTCATAACCTTCAAATTTGTCAAGCATTTATAAAAACTGTGCAAGTTCATTTGAAACGTACTTTAGTGACCTTGTGGAATTTTTCCCATACAGTAATATCTCAGAACATCCTATGATGATGGCCTTTGGCAAAGGCATATACAACCTGAGACCACCAAAACCAAAGTTGTCAACTATACGGGACGTAAATACAATGTTTGATCACATCAGATCGCTAGGGTCAAATGAGAATTTATCAGATAAAATACTCAGTCAAAAATTAATCATTCTTCTGCTATTACTCAGTGGGCAAAGACTGAACACTGTTTACAACTTCCATGTAAGCCATATGATACGTAGCAGCAATGCAGTATCATTCATTCCAATAAAAGTTTTAAAACATAATATAGGAAACACACTTGATAGATTCACATTTAAAACCTATCCTAATAATTCTTTGTTGTGTGTGGTTTCTACACTAAATGAGTACTTGAAAAGGAGAAAAGAATGGATAACTCCCAATATCTCCCAACTTTTTATTACTTATGGCAAACCTCATAAAGCAGCCAGTATTGATACCCTACGCAGATGGGTTAAAGACATATTTAAAGATGCGGGAATTATTAATTATAGCCCACACAGCTGTCGAGCTGCTAGTACCAGTAAGGCGAAAACTCTGAAGATTGATATTGAGCAGATTTTGAAACAAGG
This sequence comes from Turritopsis dohrnii, assembly GCA_027922465.2. NCBI lineage: Eukaryota > Metazoa > Cnidaria > Hydrozoa > Anthoathecata > Oceaniidae > Turritopsis > Turritopsis dohrnii. Next base: position 212,616 of record BQMF02000298.1, read on the forward strand.
TTGTTGGAAAAATGCCAATACGTTCTTCAAGTATTACGACAAAGAAATAAAAAACGTAACAACGGATGATGTGGACTTTCAAAAAATTATTACGTAGACACTACTACGTACTTATTTCTTCAAGTTACATTGTATTTATATTGTATACTATCTATGATCTTTTATTCTCACACACACACCACCACCAGTGATAGACTCATCCTTTAGAGCTTTCTAGGTAAATTGGCTGTGCACATTTATTACACAGCACCATGAACTTTTTCGGCTTGTAATGAGGTGGTATGAAGTGGTGGGTGCGTAAAAAGTGGTGGACACTTACCACCTCACTCACAGATGAAGATCGAAGGAATATCAATCAAGCTTCACTGGTAAGTTCGCTTAATTTCTCATCAGTGATCATTGAAGTCTTTCCTCTATAGACAAATTCATAAATACTTTAATTGGATGACAAAAATATAGCATTCGCTGCCAAAAATTGTAAGCGAAGTTTATAGTTTCGCATCCTTCAAAGAGCAGGTGGTCCACCAAGAAAAAAATGGGATTTTTCGAAAATTTTTGAAAAACTTTTTTTTGGCTTATATTGTACTTCAATCTATTGGGAGTAATTTGCGAAAGTTTTAAGTGAAAATAAATGTCAGAAAAAAAGTTATTCATACTTTTCTGACACTACCCAAGAATTTTTTTAACGGTGTTTTGTCCAAATGTTTCCCCAATTCTTGCTTGTCCTGTCTCCCAATGGCGTCAATGCGGGTGTAAGTCATTTTAGAGAGATATCTCATTTGCTTTCCCGTAACTCTAGCCTATAATTTGGAAGTACAATGCACATTTTTTGTCTTAAAAAGTGGTAAAACCAAAACAAGACTCACACAGACTTTGTGCTTTCAGCTTTCAACACTGTCTGTGTATTTAGTTTGAATTGTTTAGTTATAATATTGTACAGAAATGGGAAGGAGTCATTCAAGAACGAAGAAGAGAAAAACTGATCATTTAAATATAGCAAAGTATTCAAATCAAGGTGGAGAAGCTGATGAGTCGCTTGGAGTTCCTGATGGTGTCGACGACACAACTCGTGATATCGAGAATAATGATACCGATGAGTTTCCAACCAATACCTGTACTGATTCCTCTGACACTGAAGAAACAAGTGATGATAATGATGTTGATGAACTAACAAATAGCTATGCAAAAGATGACTATTTTATACCTATAAACTTTCAAATTTTAAAGTCTATTATTGAACGCTTCGAAAAATGTTTGGAATGTGGTAAAGGTATAATTGTGACTGATAATTTTGAGTCTCGAATGGGTTCAGCTCATTGCTTAGATATTAAATGTAAAGATTGTGTTGAAAAAAGTTCATTTTTTACTTCTGCACCATGTAAAAACCCCAGTAAAGATGATGGAACCAAAGGTAGGGAGCCGTTTGACATAAACATGAGAAGCATTATTGCATCGCGTGAAATCGGAGTTGGATTTGATACAATGGAATGATTTTTTTCTTGTATGAACATGTTTTGTATTTCAAGTAATGCATACCAATATCATAATCAGCAGTCAGTGCATAATGCCTATCAGAGTGCAGCTGGTAAAAGTATGCGCAAAGCTGCAGATAGTTTTAATGCTGATTCTGAAAACCCGGCACGTCAGCGTGTTACTGTCGATGGAACATGGCAAACTTGCGGTTATTGTTCCCTAAATGGAATTGTGACAACAAACATCGATAAAAAGTGCGTAGATAGTGAAGTTCTCTCAAAGCACTGTCATGGCTGCACATCATGGGAAAGCAAAAAAGAGACACCTAAGTATGCAGAATGGTACGTAAGCCACCAATGTAATATAAACCACGTTGGGTCGTCTGGTGCTATGGAGTCTGCCGGGGCGATTAATATCTTTAGTCGATCAATAGAGAAAAATAATTTAATTTACCACGAGTACCTGGGCGATGGTGATACATCATCATTTAAGGATGTCGTCGAAAGTGATCCATACAAAGATGTTGGGGTAAAAATTACAAAACTGGAATGTGTAGGTCACGTCCAAAAAAGAATGGGCAATAGACTTCTAACTCTCATCAAAGCCCAAAAAGGGACAAAATTTCCGATACACGGCAGAGGAAAATTAACTAAATCAGTAATTAATTCAATGCAAAATTTTTATGGCCTGGCAATAAGAAATAACCTGGAGAATTTGTACGCAATGAAGAAGGCTGTGTGGGCCGTGTTATTTCACTGTACATCATTTTCTGATCCAGAGTACCGACACCGCATGTGCCCTAGGAACGAAGACACTTGGTGTAAATATCATTTAGACAAAATTCAGGATACTAATACTAATAAAGAGCATATTAATTTATCTGTAGAAATTTATGAACTTTTAAAACCCACATTTACAGATTTATCGGCTGATGAACTTCTTAAAAAGTGCCTCCACGGAAAAACGCAAAATGCAAACGAGGCGCTGAACCAAATTATCTGGAAACGTTGTCCGAAAAATATTTTTGTGGGTAGAGTGTTAAGGGTCTGATTATATGAGGCGGGTTGACCCGGTGCTGGCTCGTTTAAAGGGAAATCTATTTTTAAACACAACCCGGCTGTTGCAGAAAATAGTTCTACAAGGACGATTTCGATTATATGAGGCGGGTTGAAAACGGGTTGGCTCACTTGCCGAGCCAGCTCGTTTTCTCAACCCGGGCCAGCTCGCTTTAGGCGAGCTGACTCGGCCATATAATAGCTTATCCCGGGACAGAAACGGGTTGGCGCATGCGAAGTAGCTTGAAATAATCAATCAATAATGGTAGGCGAGCTGAATACGCAGTAAATGACAACACATACACTAGCTGGAAGAGCAGCAAGAAATGAGCGAAAATAAATTCAAATGGACAGACGAACTTGTCGATGACCTCTTGAAATGTATTTAGTCCGGGAGCCAGGGGGGTAAACTTTAAGGGTCAGGGGGGCAAATTTTTAACTATACCACAGTGTTGCTATATCATTGGAGTTTCAGAAAAATGATGTTTGCCAGTCTGGATTTTCTTGCCAATGTGTATTTTACAGACCAGAATGGATATACACCTAGAAAAACTGGTCAAAAAGTGATAAGTACAATTAGGCTCATAAAATAAAAACTACAACATCTAAATGGCTGAAAATTGGTGATAACCTAGCCAATGGGATATACAACAAATCTAAATAAAATTTGATTGAGTATTGTCACTTGATTTGATGATGTCAGCAAAAATGTCTTGTTTTTTTGCTATTTTTCCTTATTTTTTCATCAATAAATAGCTATAAGTTCCTGAACTTGGGATACTTCTCACGTAAATTGACATAAAGAGTATCACAAAATCATGTTCCACCATTTGACATAAGAAAAAAATCAAAAAACTAATTAGCTGTGTATTTTGCGGACCAGAATAAAAGTAAAGATATGATAAGGTTTTTGCGGAAATTTTACGAAAAAGTGCTTATCATCTAACACTTGGTACTGTTTTACAAAGTGTGTATAAAATAAGTGTTATTCATAGTTATTCATCGTAATCATCACTGGCTGAGTCTTCAGATTCGGTAAAGTCACTCTCAAATTGTTCATTTCTATTGCTACATTGCTTACACTTGCACATTTCCGTGCAGTTCATGTTTGCCTTTCTACAAGCACAGAGATTGTTATCGCAAGATGACTTTTTACATCCACAAGAAACAAATTGAAGGATAGCATCAGGTGCAGCTGGTTGGCTCGTCCATTTAATTTCTAGATTACCTTCCTCAGTTCTTTTCCACCCATGATCTTGAGGATTCAAACATTCATGTTCACGTTCGAGAGCACGCTTCCATTCAAACGCTTGGTAATTAGCACGTTGTAGGTGTAGCTTAAGGGCATCAGATGTTGGAGGTAGTTTGTGTGGATCGGGAAATTTACTTTTACTGGTAAACAATCGATATCTTGCTTCATTGACATTGCTGCAGTCTTTGACACCGTATAATGCACATGTAAACTCCTCCAAGGTTTCGAGTGTACCTTCATTTAGGTGATCTGAAGCTCCAAGAAGACGCATTGCTATCATCCACCTTTCCTCCATGTTAACCAACTTCAGACATTTAACTTTGCCAATACTTGTTGTCGTCACACATTTCACTGTACTTTCGTAACCGCTACCTTTGGAGTTTGTTTTCTTCTTCATGCAAATTATGCAAACTTTAGGAGCAAGGATCAAACCTAAGATTAAGATAAAGCATATGTAAAACCACACTAATGCCAATTATAAGCTGTTTGTAATGAGTTTTTGGCATATGCTTACCCCTGAATGTTTTATCTCTGTGACTACTTCTTGCTGCATTACTAAGAGGTTGTTGTCCATCGCTGTGCTGTATCTTCTCGTTATCTGGAGTTGACTTTACATTGGTATATGACTGGTAACACTTTCTGTGATATCCATATAGTGTAGTATCTGGTGGGTTACCAACATCGTGCTGATCTAACAGGTGATCTTCTCTTTTCTGTGACGAAGTGTAGGCTTTCTAAATCAACAGGAACAAAAAGGTTCAGTTAACAGAGCAGTGATATTATGATGATGACTTTTTGTCTAATACAAACTCTATATCTTACCTTCCATGAGATGTCTGTAAAAGCTGACACTGATTCTGTCACATCCCTAACATGGATTATACAAGTTCTTTGATTTTTCTCTTCTCGTTTCTTTCTTTTCTTTTTCTTTGGAGAATCCTGCCACTGACAATCACTCATTATTTTTTATCAATCTATTATTAATTTGTAACTAAGAAAAGACAACACATTACAGCTATGCAAATATAATTCCATATAAGTTCTTCCTGACCTTGTAAATAAACGCAAGAAGAAGGGAAAAACTATGTCAGTGAAGACATTACATTGCAAGAGAGAATGAAAAGTTAAATAACTTTGGAACGCTTGGTGGAATTTATGTTTGGCAGGAAAAAATCTTATATTATATCGTATTTTTCTTATACTTTTATTCTGGTCCGCAAAATACACAGCTAATTAGTTTTTTGATTTTTTTCTTATGTCAAATGGTGGAACATGATTTTGTGATACTCTTTATGTCAATTTACGTGAGAAATATCCCAAGTTCAGGAACTTATAGCTATTTATTGATGAAAAAATAAGGAAAAATAGCAAAAAAACAAGACATTTTTGCTGACATCATCAAATCAAGTGACAATACTCAATCAAATTTTATTTAGATTTGTTGTATATCCCATTGGCTAGGTTATCACCAATTTTCAGCCATTTAGATGTTGTAGTTTTTATTTTATGAGCCTAATTGTACTTATCACTTTTTGACCAGTTTTTCTAGGTGTATATCCATTCTGGTCTGTAAAATACACATTGGCAAGAAAATCCAGACTGGCAAACATCATTTTTCTGAAACTCCAATGATATAGCAACACTGTGGTATAGTTAAAAATTTGCCCCCCCTGACCCTTAAAGTTTACCCCCCTGGCTCCCGGACTAATTATGGAATTTAAAACGTCCATGGAATACAAGGGAAAAGATTTTAATGCTGACAAGCCACGTCAATATGAGGAAGTAAGAAAACTTCTGGTGAAGTTGAACGAAGACTATAGTAATTTCTTTGGCCCAGTTGAAATTCCTATCATAACCAGTGATGTAACTGATGAAAATACCATTCGACGTATTGAAGATGAACGAAAAAGTGCGACTGAAAAAATCAAACAAGGGTACAAAAGAATAATGGAAAAAATTAAAAAAATCAGACAGGGATTCTCAAATGCAGTAGTATCTGGACGAAGAAGTGGTTCAGGGAAAGTGGTACTTGAACATTACGACACCCTGACAAATTTATTTGCTGGTTCAGCATCAGTTGAGCCATTAAATTTTGGATTGGAAAGCTCCGTAAACTGTACCAATTCTCCCTCATCTGAATTACATAATAGTGCAAGTTTAGCTGATGTCGAAGGAGATGAATTTTCGTTTATATCACCTGATTCAGAAAGTTCAAGACAAACATCTACACCATGTAATAACAAAAGAAAGTTCCATGATGATGAAAATTGCGTACCAAAGCTTATAGATGATAAAAGGAAACATCTTGAAAAAAAGTTGTGTCAATCAAAAAGAGATGAGATTTTATTGAAAGAAGCCAAAGAGGATGGTATGTTTTGGAAAGAGTTGTGCCAGGTAATGAAGGAGTCAAATAAAATATTTGCAGATGCAATGTCCAATATGAGTGAATCTTTTAAATTAATGGCAGAAACCATGAAACTGTCAATGCAGCAAATGCATTCACCTCAACAGTATCCATCTATGTCATACAATCTTCCACAAGGAAGTTTTCATCAATATCAGCCGACTAGTGCACATTTATACCCAGTGCAACATATGACCTCACAACAGAATGCCAGTTCAAAACAACAGCAACAAAGTGGCACTTCTCAAGAAAGTGAATCATTTTATAACATGCTAAGAAATTGACTTTTGGGACCCTTATCTTTTTTTGTACAGAAACAACAGTTAATATATACTACATATATATAAAGGTTTGTTTGTATCTTTAACTTTAACAACCAAAACATTTACTATATCGTATATATACGTATAATGTTATTTTCCTAGTAACAGTCTGGTAAATTCTGGTTAATATATTCTGTTAGCAAATTCCTGATAATATTTCCTTCTGCATTATTTCCAGAATATATTTTATCAGGGAGGTTTTCTTGAGATTTTTGAACATTTCTTTGAAATATTTGTTGACTTTGAAGTAATTCTTCATCAACGACTTTTCTGTTTCTCTCACAAAAATTATGTAAAGCAAAACACGCCATTACGATTGTAGGAATAACCTCAATCTTAAAGTCAAGTTTCTTTGTCAAAATACCCCATCGAGCTTTAAGTCTTCCATAGGCACATTCAATAGGGTTTCGTGCCGCTCTCAAAATATTGTTGAACAGTGTTTGTGCATTAGATTTGCAAGATTCGTGTTCTTTCATACAAAATGGAGTCAAAGGGTATGCCGGGTAGTTTGGTATTTTCTCTTCACCTGGGATTATTTGCTTATAAACAATAGGAATTTCACTGGAATGCATTTTTCTGTTGATACTTGAATTTGCATAAACTTTCGCATCATGACAACTACCTGGCCATCTGCAGTCAACATCCATAAAGTAACCTTTAAAATCACAAACACCTTGTACATTTAGTGAAAAGAATTGTTTATAATTATAATAATCTTGTTCAATATAGGAGCTTTAATCGGAATATGTGTGCCATCAATGCACCCAAATGCTTGAGTCATTCCAAATGCAACTTCAAACTCACTGATTTTAGACAGCATTTCATCTTCAGACTTAGGGATAGTGATAAGTTTTGGTACCATGTACGTTACTATGGCACCACACACTTCTTTTACAGATTTAGTTAAAGTGCTTTGATGAATTCCAAATTCATTTGCTGTCATCGTCATTGAGCCTGTATCTTTTAAAAAATACAATACTGCCGCAACCTTTTTTTCTACTGACACTGCCCTGTGATTTGGAGAGAGCAGATTAGGAGCTATGTAGGGTCTTAATTCGTTACAGAGTTCATCAAACTCTGTCCGAGAAAGTCTAAAATTCTTTTTCCATAAATCTTCTATTGGTCCAACAGCCAACATCATATCCACCCACCACTTATCTGTACGACACTTTCTAAACCAAATTTGTCTCTTTTTTCTACTTTTTCTCTGGTGTTTTCTCATAAGCAACTTTTTTCTGAGGATGTTTTCTTTGGAAAACATGAAATTTAGAATATTTTGGAACATTAACTTTCTGTGTAAACATAACAATAAAACCTTGGATGACATCTCTAAAAAAGTGTTTATTAAAATCAACATTCGCTGATTTCTTATGCGTTGTTCAGTTAATGAATGCGCCATCTTGATTTTTTCCCGGGTTGTAAACGAGTTGGCTCGGTTTCGGCTCGTTTGAATTTTGCCATATAATAGCAAGTTGGTGCCGAGTTGTAAACGAGCCAGCACCGAGCCAACCCGCCTCATATAATCAGGCCCTAACTCTGCCATTATTGAATTTAATGAAGGACCAGACGGTATATTGACAGTTCTTAATGAATTCAATCTTAGTGGTTATGTTACGTCGATAAAACTCTCTCAAAAAACGAAATCAACATCTAAGCGATCACTTCGAAAATCAACCGACAAGGTGAAAAAACGAAGAAAACAACTGAGAGGGATAAAAAAGGTTTTATGGACAAAGAAGATGAACAAAATAAACCTAAATATGTTCCTGGGGGGTTTTGATTTTGTCAAAATAGGATTTTTGTCATTTTAAATTTATGGAGATTGCTTTTTTCTTAAAAAAAGGCTTTTAACTTACTTTTTTTTTTGTTTTTTCAAACAATATAAAGTCTAGGACTTAAGGGAGGGATTTTTGCCGAAAGACCATATTGCCTCACTTATTAAACTCTGAAGATAACTTGTCGAACTGAAAAATTTTAGCACCGACATGAACCTTCATAACTTTTTTGCAATTATTTTTTTCATAAAATACCTCCCTTAATCCCTAAGTTATATATTAAGGATCATTCATACCAATTTTTAAGTTATTTTGATGAACAGACATGGAGAAATCGTGTCACAAACCTTGCTTATATTTTAATATATTTTTTTGAATAAATTGGGTAATCGAGGCAAATTTTGAAATATGAAGGTATTTCTATCATGACTTCATAGAAATGAACAACTGGTGAAAAAATGACTTAAATATCTCTTTCCAATCAAAAAGTAGCTTTTTTCTTGGTGGACCACCTTAAGTGTTAACTTTCATCCATTACCTTTGATTACATGTCATACACTTTCACGCAGATCTTATCTGAAATGTATATATCATTGTAAACTATTCATACTAATAGTAATAATTTTGAAGTTTCATGTCTGGACACTAACAGAGCTCATCACCATATATGTATGTTCATCTTTTCTCCACCATCTTCGAACGACGCTTGTACACAAGTTCATTTTCTCCTTCTTCTTTCGCAACGAAACGAGCAACAGTGAACAGAAAATCACTTAATCTAGAATGTGGAAATCCTCAACTTACACAAGCAAAAATTTCACTCTTGACGAGCGTTTTGAATCTGATACATTATTATTAATTGGGTCTGTTACAAAAGTATTAGCATTTTGTCCACCCGACACGATTACTTGTCTCAATGTTTTTTGACTATCATCCTTGCAGAAATCATGTTTTGGAATTTTGTAAATTCTATTCTAGTATACTTTCGAAAAACGTTTGCTTATATCATATAGCCCTAAGTATCGATTTGTCCGTCCGACATAAAACAAGTATTTTTGTAAGAGACGCAATTATTAATAATAATTATTAATATAAGTTTTATTACCTATTGACATATTTATACACGTGTTCATCAATTTCACCAGCCTGTAACAAGGGAACTAACCTAAATAAACAATAAATGATGAATGTGTAATCTCCTTTCCAAACGTTTTACATAATTTAAATGTAAAACAAGAAGCCGTTCGGCTGCAAAACTGGGAGAAACAGACCAGATAAAAAATAAGTTTGAGCATGTGATACTAATAGCAAATAGTATCATTTAATATTATCATTTCATATAATTGACTATTATGCAAATTTACCAATAAAACAAACTAGACAACGTCACACTAATAAATAAATAATAAAATCTATGTAGCAACAACGTTCGTTAATAAGTGTTTTCATTTCCTTTTGACGAAAAGCAGCCATACTTCAGGGTCAGGGTGAGTTTTTGGATAAAACGTTTATTAAGCGGGGTTTACACTATCAGATTCTGTTTGACAGATTCTGTCGAACGATTTTTCTCATTAATTATTCATGACAGATTTTTGCGTTTACATTTGCATTTTTATGTCGAAAATATTTATTTGTGGAACGGCGCCTTTCAAGAAAAAACGTGTTGCTGCAGCTATTGCGATAGTTATATTACGAAAAACGAAAAGAAAAACAAGAAAAACAACAGCGGAAGAAAAGAACTATTTGGATGAAATCTTGGCTAGCCAGAAGGACATTGGAGGGGACATTCTCCAGTTTGTTGAGAGAATTAGAATGTGAAGATGGGCAGAGTTTTCAGAATTTCACGAGAATGTCTGCAAGAGATTTCACTTTCTTGTTTAATCTTATTGAAAAAGACATGAAAGGAAGTTGAAATTGTTGCTCTTGGAGTCACTGAATCCTGTAGAAACATCATTGCTTCGAAATAAGGCCATTTTGATTTATACACTTCGTTGCTTCCAGCACCCATTTTTAAACTTTCTCGATACTTTTTAAGTTCCTTGGAAAAATATGTACGCAAGTTGTTTATTTTAGCTTTGACTTCTGCCCCTGAAATAAAAAAAGCATAGAAAATTATGTCATGACAAAAATTCAGTGAGATTTTAAATAAGTTATAACTATCAGGACAAAATAAAATCCTACTCACGGCTCATTTCTAACTTTTCGCATGTACTATCGATTGCTTTGGATTTTTCAACCCTGTTTTTATACCGGGAGCTTTTAACGTTCCATAGAGCTTCTTCCGCCTCAAAAAGTTCAATGAAAATTTCAGTTTTCTCTGCTTTATAATTTTGTGATGACATGTTGGTAAAACTCAACACGTCTTTTATAAAACGTGCGTGCTTGTAAATTCCTAGAAACTTCACATCATTAATATTTAATGAGCCGAAACTGTAATTTCATTGGCTGATTAACTTTCGACAGAATCTGAAAAGTTGAAAAAATTCAACTTTTCAGATTCTGTCGAAAGGTGAATCTTTCGACAAAAAAAACTTTCGATTTTCTGTTTACACTATCAGATTCTGTCGAATCGACAGAATCTGTCAGACAGAATCTGATAGTGTAAACCCCGCTTTACTTGTGTAAAAAACTCAGGTCAGGAAAATCAGGTAGCCGTGCGTGAATTATTATTAACTTATTAATCCGGAGCTGTAATTGGGTTTATGCATGGAGTAACAAACATTGCAAATTATATATAATGACACAGTAAACTGTTTCAAAGTATCTATGATTTTTCATTCCAAACCTAGTTCCAACGTTACACTAGGATGTGGAAAGACTACGAATCATAACAAGATTCCAGTGTATCTTCAAAAGCGTCACCAAAAACACAGAATTATTGTACGAAACAAGTGAGGAATGGTCATAGAATTTGATACATCTTAATCAACAAACTAGTATCTTCAGAGATTGTTACTTCTTCAACAGTTTCCTCCTCAACATTCTCTACACGAACAATGTACCCTTAGAAATGATTACTTCTTCAACGGTTTCGTCCTCGATGATAGTCACAAATTTCTGGCAATACTTTATGAATTATCTATGTTCAGAAACATCATATTTCTTTTTCTTATGCACTCCTTGTGAATTGAATTTTTTACTTTAATAACCTTTTCCATTTTTTCATACTGAATATTGTTTACATTTATCATGTTACCTGCTAGAAAACGATGAGCAAACGTTAAACATTATTCTGCTAAGGTCGAATAAATAAATTCATAAATCGCAAGTTTTTTTCTCCATCAATGTCTTCGTAATCAACATTAGTTAGAAAGTAAATCGAATTTTCTGAAGCTTTTTCGATAAAATATTAACCCAATGTATATCTATAAAAGCTGACTTCTTCATAAGTTATATAAATAAGGGAATGAAGAAACAGTCTTTCAGAAAAACTCATTGACTTCCGAAGCTTCCCTGTTCAGAATAAATCTGTTTACATCAATTCGATTTACCACTTTAGAAATTAAATCATTCGAGTGGTTTTATTATACTAATCGAGTTGAGACTGCTTAAAAACAGATATCGTGAAACAAGTGAAACGTTAGTGCTACTCAAATGATCAGGAAATTTAAAAACTCGCATTACATCCGCCGGATTCAAGAACTGGGTTTCTCATCAACCACAATTGTTTCATCTCGTGAAACGAAGCACACAAGTGCTATTGTTTGACGAGGCTGCATTTCTTACAACAAACTTTGAGAATAGTCTACATTGATATCGCTATAGCTTTTTTCACATGTACGTAGTTTTTGTCGTAGTACCTTACGAACTTTTTTTTCGTAAGTTTTTACGAAAAAAATGCCTTTACGGCGATTTTCATTCACATGCACGTAAAATTTGGTGCAATAAAAAATACAATATACAGTGTGTCCACCAGAAAGTGGGCACCTTGTTAAAACATAAATAACTTTATGAATTTTCAACTGTACAATGCGGTTTATATACCGTTGGAAAGAGGATTTTTTGAGCTTTCCAAAAATATAAGTTGTTATTTAGCTTTTTTCACATGCACGTAAAATTTTACGTCAGCTCTTACGACTAGGACAATGTTCATTCATTCTCTTCTTAAGCTTATTTCACATGCACGTAATTTTTCAACGTAAGCCTTACGTAAATTACGTGGTTCATTCATTCTCTTACGCTTACGTAAAATCTGACGTACATGTGACGCTTCTTTTCCTTACGTCAAGTTTTTACATAAGCCTTTACGACGTCCCGTAAGAGCCTTACGACGATTTCCTAGCGATGAAAAAATTTTGATCGCAAGGGACTGCCCGTAAGCCGTCCGTAAGACCAGGAAGAAAAGAAGAAGAAAAAATATTGCGCAATAGCATTCGAATGACGTTTTTCGAATATAAAACGTTCGAAAATTACATTCGGAAGCTATTTTTGTTTTTTAAAAAAAAAAAACAAGCTCATTCAAATTCAAGATGGTGGCTGACGAAGAGCTTTCGATAGCTGTTGAACAATTTGACGTTCTCTATGACAAAAGTCATCCAGACTTCCATAGAAAGGATATCAAGAACAACGCTTGGAAAGCTGTTGCTGAAAAGCTTGGTTTGGAAGATGGTAAGTTTATAAAAAAGCATCAATTCCCAATTGACAACTTTAAATATTTCAGTGAAGATTTTGGTCGTTTGTGTTGTATTCGGGTCAGCAGGAGTAATCCTTTTTAATTTTATATATAATATCTTTTTAAGGAGGAGAGGCGGAGAAAGAATTCGTGAAGCTGAGAGACCGTTATGCTCGTTGCAAGAAAGCCCTGGCGTCGACAAATAAATCTGGAACATCATCCAAGGCTGTGAAAAATGCGAGAGAAAAATTGAAAAACTTTGCCTTTTTGGCTTGGTTGGATGACTTCATTAAACCTCGGAGGTCTAAAAGTAACATTGACGAACCCAAGAAAAAGAAAGAAACCGAAAAGCCTCTCCCTAACGCTAGTGTAAACAGCTCTGAGGATGAAGAAGTCGATGAAGATGATAGTCAACTGTCACCAACAATGGCTAAAACCGCTGGAGACGAGGATTTGTCTGGTGACGATTTTAGTATCTCAGACGTTGAGGGAAAGCAAGACCATTCTACCATGAGCCAGAAGCACGATGGTAGCGATGATGATGATGCAGAGAGAGGAAATTTGATGGATGCTGGAAAAATTGAAGTAACTCCTGCTAACAAAACCAAAAAGGCTCCCACAAATAAGGGAAATGAAAAGAAAACAAGAAAGAAGAAAAATAAGATGACCACAGTTGAACGAGAAGAAATGGCTGTTCTTCGAAATATTTCCAACGCTATTCCAGCAGATAACAAAAACGCTCAACAGGAAAAGGCAAAAGATGATTTTGATTTGTTTGGGGAATATGTTGCTACCAAAATGCGCAAACTTAGCCATAAGCTAGAAGAAGACGACATGGAAATGAAGAAATTGCTTGCGGAACAAATTTTTGCGGAATATATTTTTGCGGATAAATGACCCAAAAATGCCATATTTTGCGGAATTAAATTTTGCGGATGCAAGAAATTTAGTAAAATCGCAAGTCGGAAAACACCTAATTTAGTACCTATTCAGGTCAATGTAACGCAGGAAACTGAGTGTATTACTCAGTCTAGGTCTATTTTCCATGAAGGAAAAGGGCAAAAAAACAATAAAGAAAAACTGTCATACCTCCGCTACGGACATAAGATCGTTTCTCAAAGTAGAAGAGACAGTACGAAGCGCAAAACCTGTTGCAAGTGCTGATTCTGCTTGCATTGTTGTTGACGAAGAGTGATTTTTTCGAGTAAACTTTTGCGAATGGAAAATTTTGCGGAATTTATTTTTGCGGATGACCAATATTTATTCATTTTTGCGGAATTTATTTTTGCGGATTTGAGCAAAATAGCGCAAATGCCTATAGAAGATTGTTGATTATTTAGCGTACATTAAGAACCAAAAATTTCGGCTACTTTTTTCATGGGAAATAGACCTAGACTGAGTAATATATTCAGTTGTATGCTTTACATTGACCTAAATAGGTACTAAATTAGGTGTTTTCCGACTGTTGATTTTACTAAATTTCTTGCATCTGCAAAAATATCTGCAAAATGCCGGTTGGCTTCAAGACTTCAGGCCGAGCCACAACGACACAAATCCACTCTCAACATTGCAAATAGTTACATGATATTAAGTTTAAAAGAAATATTGATTGCTGAAAGGAACCAAATCGACCAAAAGAAGCATTTCATCGACCCTTATACAGCTTAAAACTCCAAAAGTAACAAAAAGATATAATCCAAAAATTTCGGCGGGAAAAATTTTAGGCGACAATTTTCGCCGAAATTTTTGGTTCTTAAGCCGGTTTTCCACTAGGCGAATTTATTCGCGCGAAGCGACTTTTTTCGCGGCGAAAAAAGTCGCGGTAAAAAAAATTGATTTCCACTAGCAGTACGAAAGTGCGCCAAAAATCAAACCATTTTGTAAACATGAAAAGAACAAGACGTTCATTTCTGTTAAGAAAACTCTTCGTAATAAAGTTATTATAACTTCAAAAATGCAAGAAAAGAAAAGAAAAATATAAAAAGAGATATTGGGTACGACGCCTATATCAGGAGCGTAAAACAGGGTTTACACATTTCAGGTAATTGAAGAAACTTTGAGTTGCTTCCACAAATCACATGATTTGTTTAATTGTTAAACGGAAGTCTCTATTGTTTTCAACAAACTCATTTGATGAATTGAAAGAAAAAAAAACATGAAGAAATTAAAAAAAAATTATGAAGAAATTTGAACGTTCAGCTGGAACAAAAAAAGCACTCCAAAAAAAGCACACAAAAAACGCTCCTTCTTCTAGAAGCCACAGCTTTGCACAAACGGTTCTTTTTTCCTCCTTTCTTAAAACGTCTTGTTAATTAAATTTAACTGAAAATTTATACAGTTATACGGACTTGTAATGTTTCTTAACTAAAAATATATCAATAATCAATCAATTAATCATTAGATAAATTAAAAACTTCTTGCTAGCACGACGAGATGGAGCAATCTGATTGGCTTGCGACTTTTTTCGCCACAAAAAGTAGAAATGGATTCTACTTTTTTTTTCGCTGAAGCGAATCGCTGACTTCAGCATGCTGTGACGCAATATCACTACTGCGCATGCTTAGCGGCGAAAAAAGTCGCTTCGCGCGAATAAATTCGCCTAGTGGAAAACCGGCTTTAATGTATTTGTCAAATTCATTTTCTGGTTTTACTCGACTATCTAGAACTTCTCCAATTTTTGGCTGCCATATTTTCATATAAGTATGGTAACCTTTAATATACGAAGACATTATGAATTCCTTGAATACAGTAAATTTTGAAATCGTTTAATTCTGGAAACGTTCGATTTTTAAGGTGTGAGTAAGGGAAAAATCATTGACTTTTTTGAAAAAAAGTTTTTTTGCACATCAGGATGAAAGGAACTCTGAATTTTCCAATGGTGAAACTATTTTTTCAGGAAGTGGATGGGAAGTCCGTTTATTTTCCAAAACCGTTGTATTAGCGGCTAATTTGTGTACATTAAAGACCATGAAAAAATAAAACATATTGATCATGTTGCGTATTGATCCTTTTGTTTCAAAATTCCGTTTCATAAATAATTAATTAGTTCACGCAATAAAGAAAAATCTTTAAAGCTGTTTTTTTCAGTGTTCACTTTTCGTGTCAGAGCCACTAACGTTTGATGCTTCATTTACAAAACTAAAAAAGCTCTGACAGTGAGACTTGGCTTACTGAAAAGCTGAAGGGTAGATCTAAAAACGGTTTTTTTTTTATCTTTTTAATTTGGACAGAATATGAGTTATAGTCTTGAAAGCAAAAAAAATGAAAACAGAAAACGATACTTTTGAGAAATTGAAAATAACTCTGAAAATAATTTGTTTGAGTAAAAAAAGAAAAAACCGTTTTTTACTCTATCTCTCGTGATTACAAAAGTGTAAAAAACATAAGTTAAACTTAACTCGTTTTGTAAATGGAGCTACGTTTTTACAACAAGGTTCATTTTCTTTGACTCGTTCTAAAATCTTACATTTTTAGTTTACCTTAAAATTTTTAACATGGGCTTTTAGAGATGTAAATAAGCTTTCCAAAAATGTATCATACTTGATATAAACATATTCCTGTCAAAGGAATTAATTAAAAAACAAAAACACGTTTTTTTCCCTTACTCACACCTTAAGACATTCGATTTTGAATATTTGAATGGTTTTTTCTTTCATTCTTCCTTCACAGTTCTTCTCGTTTGCTGTCGAAGTGCCAGAAAGATGTAAGAAATTCTATCCAAATTCTTATTTTACCTAATTATACGATAATTCGAACATTCGCTAATTTGAACGAATTTTTCGATCCCTTGGGTGTTCGAATTAACGATATGTGTACGAGTGGGACTGCTGCGACCCGTGTTCGAGTCCAGTCATGTCGTATCTCGATACTTCACTCCGATGCGCTTTAAAAGCCTATTAGGAGCCATCGACTGACTGCGCACTGGCCTTCAGGCAAGTTAGAGCAATGCTATACGTATCACTGGCGGTAAGTCAACTACTAATTGCAAGTCGGCGGGCAGAAGAGCCAACCATTACGGATGGAACCCTAAGGACTAAAAACTCCCATTTACTTATTTTCTTTTTTACACATAAAGGGTAGAAGCTATCGCAACGAAATATGTTGATACATTATCTGGTGAAAGGCTTTTCCTTCAAAAATTGTTCCAGTCTTTCATGACTCGTAAACATCGCTTAAAATTCTGGATTTCGCTTCCTTTTAAAAACATCATTGTTTCAAATTTCCTTTAAAACATTCTAGGCTTAACTTTCCTTTAAGAAACATTCTAGGTTTAACTTTCCTTTAAGAAGCATTCAAGGTTTAACTTTCCAATTTTTGATAAGTGAAGACAATCAACAAATCATCATACCGTCTCTCAGTTCTTCGACACAAAGTTCTTGCCATATGTAAAGAACAACTGCTTTTGCCACCAGACTAAAATATTTGATATTATTGTTGAGAAATGATTTATTCATTCATTTTCAAAGCAAAAGGAACGAAAAAGTCTTCAAGAAGTAGTCAAATACATCTTTTAAAACTCCTTAACACAGTATTCTATCTTTTGGACTGATAATCCTCACTTTCAAATGTATGCCTGCTCTCACTTTCACTTCATGTGTGTTTCAAAGCTTTAAAACCAGACAACTTACAGGTAGGATGAAATTTTTCAAAGGTGGTAACAATTCATCATAGCTGTCAATCAAACATTCCAACTCTGACACTTTTGACGAATCAAACACAACAGCACCTAATCACAAAAAGGTTTGCAACGATAGCAATAAAAATATTAGAGCAATTGATTCATATAGGTGAATATTTGGTTACGTTGAAGGAGCTTTACTTGTATTTACAGCAGTCGATGTGCTTTTTGTTGGGGTGGCCACGTTTGAGTTGATTTCTTGAAGAGTGCATTGAATCTGAAAGGCAAAAAAAGACACATATTTGTGTTTTTTTCCTGCAGCATCACAAGAAGTAACATCACAATCACAAGATCATTATATTAAAACATAAATCTCTTTGACCGCGTAAAAAGTACTGCCAAGCTAGTTTTAGAGAAGTATCAAATGGACGATTCAACAAATTTTGAAAGAGTAAAGTAACATGCACAAATCTTGTTCTTCACTAGATTCTAACTCTATGTGATTCCAATTCTTTGATCTAACGTCAATTTAAAAGCGCACCACCAAAATCAGAAACAAGAAATGGAAAGCTTGTGTGGTATCTACAACTGCTTTTAAGTAACCAACACTCTTCATGAAAAACTCCCTCCATTGAGCAATGAAACATATCAATTCAAAACATGATTCGCAAAAATGTGACTTATATTTCCCCATTATCAATTATTGTGTGTACATTGATAACCATAAGGAAAATGTATCATTAGATAATTACAATGGTTTAGCCACAATCAACCTGATACTGATATAAAAATGCTGTCCACCAAAAACAAATATCTTTTGAACTTATGAAATGAAGATGTACGAAATTATTATATAAATTATTTAACTATAAATTATAAGACCAAAATGCGAAAATAAACGGATGATCTTTATTACTGCAGAAGCTTGACAAGTTTTCTATCAAATAAGAAAAATGTAAGTCAACCAGAAAACTAGCTTTTTGTAACTCAGATAAAACTATCTTACACTCACACAACCTTATAATTATACATACAATCAAATTTGTATACAAGTTTACAAAAGAAGAACAGAAAATTGTCAGACCTTTGGGATAGACATAGAAGCACATAACTATCAAAGGCAATCAAAACCAATCCCTACTAATAAATATTAAGTGTAGCATTTCAAATTAGGAACGAAAAGAGTTATTTTCAAAAACGAGATGGACTTAGAGTGACAATTTAATTCAAGTATTTAAGATTAGACATCTCTGATTCAAAAAAATACGTTCACACACATTATTATTTGATAAAAATGACCTTCATAAATCCCAAATGAAAGACAAATATATATACAAACAGATTTTGGTAGTGAAAATATACATCAAAACCCAAATCACAATATAGCTGAAAGCAGAAGTTTTTGTTCTGGCTTGATTTAATTTATAGACTTTTATGTTGTAATGTATTTTAATTTATGTTCTTTGCTTGTAAGGATAATTAAAAGTACATAATATATTAATTTATGAAATAAAATATCATATGAAACATACGTGATCATGGAATTCATTATAGAAAACTATGTGGAGTTGTTACAATAAGCGACAATCCAAGGAAGCACACTCATCCAGATTCTTTCAAATTATTCACGTAATATCACGTAATCTTGTGCTGTGTATCAAAATATTATACATAATTATTGGTTTTTGAACTTCTTTTTGCATATGCGACAACACGTTTTTACTTGCAGTTCTTGTTATAATCTTTGAACTGGTTGTTCTCCACATACAAAAAGGGTTTCCTTCATGATGGCTTGTACATCATGTTTTCAGTTAACCTACATTATATCAGGTTGTAAAATAAAACTATAAAGAATAAATCTTCATCCTGCCTTTTAACAATGAACTTTCATCTTTTCACAGCTTCAAAGCTCTAATGTTCCAAGCATTTAATTACCATTTATCATCAAAACATTATAACAGAAACAAAACGTCTGTGACATAGTGATATCGCTTTTTTCTTTTTTTCATGCGTTCATTCAAAATGTTTTACAAAACTAAAACCATTTATTTTCATCATTTAACGTTTAGTTCCTTGAATCGCCTTAAAAGCTAGCACGCAATGCATAAGTCTTCCACTGCCCAACTACACTGACTGAAAAATATGGTGCACTATTTCACTTAAGACTAGCCTCTATTCTTATCTACCTTGGCTACGGCAAATTTCACTACTGAACCACGGCTATAAAAGTGAACGAGGAAAAGGAAGAGAAAGAAACGCCGGTTTTAACATATATTTCGCCCTATGAGGAAATTATATAAAAAGCCAGTCAACACGCAAACCTCTTCCAGATGTTGCACAACCCCATCATGGCCCTTGTCAATGCAGAACTCTCTTGCAAAACTAAAGACAAAATTTACAGATGCAATTATGGCAGATATAATCTCAGAACATTTGAGCTTACAGAAAAGTTTTATTTTTAGGATTACGTAAATCCAAACTTCATTTTAACAGTTTTACCACATCATGAACCTGTAAATATATAATACCCGATTGACGAAGTCAGTTCATCTGTGGAACCAAGTGCTTCAAAAACAGCATCATCTTTTGATCTTCGTTCACCAGTAAACAGTGCAGATGTACCTATTAGCAAAAAACTTCTATACATATATATCAGTTGCTGAAACCAGAACACTTTTTTTTATAAATTCATGGTCCCTTTCATTACTTCATTACTAGTAGATGAATATTAAAATTTTTCAGTGAAGACATTAGTTATGGATAATTGAGTAAATAAAACAAAATACCTTTATCACCTGTCTTTGTGTAGATTTTCCAAGATCTGAATAATACAGTGAAAGTTCATGATTATGACAATACACTAGTCAGTTTATTCTTGTTATTTCAAACTCAAAAGGGGACCAGAAAAGGATTGAGAGTTTGAACAACAATATTGGAAAATATATTTTATGTTTACTTAGTAGATGCTGTCATGAAAAAGTTAGAAAGTTACAATTCAAATTATTCTTTTATGGTCCTTTCCATGTAGCCTTACTTATGGGTCAATTACAGTGGAAGACTTGGACATCCTATCGTGAGTTTGGAAACAAGATGTCTGGTCGGATGTTTAAACGCCCGGCCGGGAGTTTGAGATGTCCGGCCGGGAGTTTTGAAACTAGTCTTGAAACATCCGGCCAGACATCTTCCCTCAAAACGTCCGGCCAAGCATTTGTAAAAATCTGGTCCTGAAAATTGCTTAGAAGTTCAAACGCACGGCCGGGGATTTAACATATCCGGCCGGATATTTATGAAATTTGACCTTCGCCAATCTCAATGTTCTGGTCTTTTGTATACACGCTTAATACTGTCAAGTCTGTGAAGTATGTATTCAAAGACGCCCAGCCGGATGTTTTGTTTTTCCGGCCAGATATCAGGATGTCTAACTTCAACGTTTGAAGACCATGCACTGTACTTGTATGTGCTGGCACCAAAAGATCAAAGCTAATAATGGAAATCATTTTACCACGAAGCACTGCATCAGATACTTTTGGACTAGTAAAGTACACATCATAACCAGAAAGCTGGAGTGGTGGAAAGATTACTTTTTACTCTTTCCTTCGGCAATTTGTAACTCTCCAGCTTCGTGCAAAAGCATTTGATTTTGAGGACCAGATATCGATGAAATCCATCAGTCAGGCGTCTCAGTTACCTCATACCCGGCCAGATGTTTGAGATACCCGGCTGGAGATCTTGATGTCCGCCCGGACAACGTTAGCTGGTAATTTTCAGGACCAGCTTTTTACAAACGCTCGGCTGGACGTTTTGAGTGAAAATGTCCGGCCGGATGTTTCAAGACTAGTTTCAAAACTCCCGGACGGACATCTCAAACTCCCAACCGGGCGTGTAAACATCCGGCCGGACATCTTGCTTCAAAACTCACGATAGGATGTCCAAATCTGCCACGGTAGTCAATGTTTCACATTTTAGTGCCAAGTTGCAAGTTTTCTCAACATCATGAAAGCATACCTACTAATCAAAAAACTATTATTAAAGCTAATATATTCAGATTCAAAATCAAAACTGAGAAAGTTTGAAAAGTGCAAAGTAACAGGACTTTTCTTCAAGGGATCAAAATAAAATAGAATATTGAAAAAGTATTTGTTATGATTATTTACCCAGGATAGCCTCTTCAGTTCCCTAAGGTACTGTTATCAATGAGGGTCCTGCGAATCATAGCATCGCATGTGAAAAAATCCATTAAGAACACAGAAATTTCGTCACTTAGTTTTGTGAGGCGTAAACAAAGCTGTTCCTAGAGCATTTTAAGCCTCCATTAGGGCTATGGAAGCTGTATTGACAGGAACCGCTCAACTAGACAATCATTCCTACTCCCTTCCTGAGTGCTAAGTAGAAAGGAGTGATTCATACTGTTATAGTCCATGGCATGCCTCGGTCGGGGATTGAACCCTGGACCTCCCGGACAGGAAGCTCTGTACCACAGTGTTCGAGATAAAAAGAGGATTTTGACCTAAGACCTCACATAATGACAGATGACTATAGTTTACTGATTAACAGTAATGAACAGCAATAAAGAAACAACTTAGAAGAAAAACAGTTAAAAATGAGAAGTCTTTAACAAAATGATGATGTGATGCGACCAACTACGAACCAACCAGCCCGATTTTTTGCATAACCTAAAACCCACAAGTTCGATTAAATAGAAGATGTTAATATTTAGAAACTTTGAAATTGAGACCAATAATTGACCAAACTGGAACTTGTTATTATAACGTAGGAAAAGTAATAGCATCATATTTACAATCATTAACAGTCAATGAATTTGTTATTAACAACACACAGAAATTTCCATCCATGCTAAAAAACTTGCCTCTACAAGATGATGAAGAAGGATGTAAGTTATGACATAGAATCTCTGTTTACTAGTATTCCAATTGCTGATACGATCAAATACATATGTGCAGTCCCTACCTGGAGACGCGTGCAAATTTTTTTACACGAGTTAAATATCGCCAATGCAAGTAATGATATAAATCATAGCATCGCACCTGAAAAATACATTAAGAACACAGAAATTTTGTCACTTAATTTTGTGAGACGTAAACAAAGCTGTTCATCGCACCATGAAACCTGGTTCCTGCTGGCCCTATAACAGTGAGTAGTTGCATCAGTTTTAATATGAAAGTAATTAACTTATAGCAAGTGAGAGCCAGGATCAAAAAGCAGCTGCGCAGTTCTATCACGCGATTGATCAATTTTTTCAATTTAGCAATGAGACGTCTTCATTCTTGAATCAGTGTCTTGAAAAAGCAATGAAAATTTTTCCATAATGAATCCGAAAGGTAATCACGTAGAGTACTCAACTATTTTTACAAGGAAACTAGATGTAAGGAAACTAGATGAGCCCCCTGAAAAAATTCTGAAGATCGATCTCAGTGACGACGCAGACAACACAAGTGCAGATGATGGAGAAGATGTGGATGAGTATGGCGTCAGTGACGAAGATGTAATGTAAATAAGTAAATAAGTAAGAAACAAATAGAAAGATTTCCTCAAATAATTATTTTATTAAATATTTCGTGAAAGATTACCAGCCACAAGCGCTATGATTTCAGAATAGTACATAATCTATGACAGAGCCACAGTGTAAACTAGCTGACTTTAGGACGTTAAGGTTGCTAAAATCGTCCCCTTCACCAATATTGATTCAATTACCATATTGCCATAGGAATGAGAATTCAATAAAAGACTTCACTGATTAGTTAGAACTAATAACGCATCACAAACTGAAAATACCATTTTTTGGAAAACGAGGAAAATCAAAAGTCTTATTCCATTGAAAGACAAAGTAGTTCACAAAAGTTGTGTAATTTACGAAGGAGAATGAATTGGCAGCAAATGTTATATAGGTGAAAAAAACGGAACGTGGAAGTCAGCATACGCAACCTAAGGGTAGTTCAGAGCTCGCTAAGGATATTGCCTGAAGATGTAAATAGTTACAAAAAACTTCGCAATAAAAATTTTTATTTTTATGAATACTGTTTCTTCTTTTCACTAACAAACAATGGCTTCTTTATTTAATTTCTTAACAAAGAGTACCCATAATATATATACATTGAGATTGTGTCACATCCAACGATGATGATGTGGTATGTTTAATTGCCACAAACTTCATTCAAATATCTATCTGAACTTTGTCAATGTAAATTTATTTGAAAAACAATTATATGCAGCACATGTGAAAAAGGATCAAAATATATCAATAAGGTTAAATTTTGAACTTTTAGAAGAAAAGTTCAAGTTAACAATTTGCTATATATATTTTTTTCAAGCTGGCTGTCCACCTACTACTTAGGAACAGTACAAAGCTTGCTCTCCACCTCTCCACTCACAAAAGCTGACTCTCTACCTCTCCACCTCAGCAACAGTACAAAATGTTTTTAAGATTGTTGGATTTGAAAAATGTGTTTCTGTGAGATTTTTCAAACTGGATACAAAGTTGCAATTTGATCCCACAAATGATAGAAGTTATGGCCTGAAAATTGTTGGTCCTGCAGCAATTCTAATACATAGTTGAGAAAAAGCTTCAACATTTGTATGAGCATGCATAGCCCCAATTTCCCAAAGTCTTAAGGAACAGTTATTGTCATCAGATTTGTTGCAGCAAGAAGACCTCGTGTTCCCTGTAGATGAATGCCATAATGACATAACACTGTTTTGATACGTCTCAATGATCAGGCATTAACGTAATTTCCATTGATAAAATTTATTATCAAGACTAATTTATTCTGCATGCATTCCTAAAGTTTAAACTTTGTGAAAACAACAGCAAAACTCGAATCTTATAAAAGGCTATTGTGTATGTTTGTGACACAAATTCTATCAATCTTCATGCATAAATGATTGAACTTTGGCAAAATTACTTGTTTTGATGATGCTGTTCTTGGGGTTATGAAGGCCTCACGCCTTAATGTCTTGTTAAGGGAAAAAGCATGATTTTTTTTATCCTTAATTTGAGTTTACAAATTGTTTTTTTCGGTACTAAAGTATATATTTTAAGAAAACTATGAATCTGCTTTATCAGAAAATATCAAAATTATTTTGAAATAATAATAGTTTCAGGTTTTTGAGGCCAGTAAAAAAGGGATGTGTATTTTATATTTGAAGCTTTATTGTCAAATTGATTGAAGCTACTGTATGGCGTTTTCAAATCATAAGATATCAATCTAAATGGTTTCTTTTCTTTTTTCCTAAACTTGTGTATTTTTGAAGATATTTTCACTTCTTTTTTACAGCATATTTTTTTCTATATTTTTACCAAAGTCAACATCATAACTCAAGTTCTGTTCATTTTTAAATCAAAAACTGTTTTAGATCAGTTATTCAGTTATAATTATTGCAAGATTTCCACCTCAGAGCTCTCTTTGTTCTTACATTGGGGCTTCAAATGTATCAGTCACTTTCTTAAAAAATGAACACAGCAAAAAAGCGTTTTAAAGTTTTTATAAAATTTACAACTAAACATGCAGAATATATAATCATTATATATTTTGATCTCTGACTTTAACATGAATGACAAGTGTTTATGTTCATTCATTTTTATTTGATAAAAATACATAAACAATGGTTAATTTTTCTTCACTAATTATTTTATCCTCAATGAGAGTGCTGGTGTATTATTTGATCATATGTTTTGTTTATTTGATACATAATTAATGAAGTCATAAACAGGAAAAGGAATGTTTTAATGAAGAAAACAAAAACGAATTTCCAATTTATTTTTCCAAAAAACAATTACACCACAGGACTGTCGATACAATGTCGAAGTTAGGGGGACCATATTATAATCAGTGACATAGGAGGACCCACCAAGGTTGGGTCCGCCGTGCCAGAGAAAATTTTGAAATTTTGTCCCTCTAGATTGGTTAAAACCACACCCTCTCAAGCTTAATGAATGTATTTTGTTTCATTGTTACTTATTATTACTTATAAGATTATTTAGATTACTTATATAGATTACTTATAAGACTACAAAGACTTTTTTACATTAAGAACAAAAATGAAGTAAAATTCTTATCAACAAATCGACCAAATTGACTGAGATGTTCATCATTCTTAGAATTAAATTCATTTGCTATCACTAACAAATTCAATTGATCGGTAAGATGTAGGTAGATGTTCAAAATGGCAAGAGCCTTAAAGCGTTTGCTTTCATAGATGCCCTGAGCCAAGACTTTATCGTTGTGCTGTAGTTGCACTTTTCAACATCCTTTATCTATATATTTCGTCAAATTATCTAGTGCTTGTTATAATCTTGGTTAAGTATAGATATATGCTCACCAGACAGTTTCAGATTTCTCTGTTTTGTGCATCCAAAGTTAGAATAGCTAGGAAGTGTAGTTAGGATGGTTGACGGTAATAAAAGATGTATATACCGTCAATGTGCCAAATTACGGACAGCCTTCCTTATTCCAAAGTTTCTTGCCACGAAAATATACATTTACTCTTACCAACTTCACCACTTATAACTGAATAAAATGAAACAGAGCAATAGAGAGCAATTACCCGCAGCAACATCTGAAGAAATGGATCGTGAAGAATCATTATGGCTTATCTATTTCAATTCATTTAAGAATTGTTTTTAATTTAAGACATGGCATCATAGTAATTAATGTCCTAGTCAATTCTGTGTTATAGCAATCAACATTAGCAGTCATCAGCTGGTCTTGACAGCTCTGGACAGCTTTATAGACAAAATGCATGAAGTTGGTGATGAAAGAAACATAGAACAGCAAGCGCTACAGAAAATCAAACAAGCAAGTGGAGGAGGAAGATAAGGATATGAGATGAGGAGCAAGTAAGTGATTGAGCACCACTATTTTTCAAAATCAAAATGACCTCTCTTTCTGAGACATTCTTTGTCAAGATAGGTACCGTCTTCGTGTCTAATTACGGACAGCCTTTGTAATTACGGACATCGACAAAACATAATTCCAACCGTCTGTAAATTAAAAACACGGCACATCCCGTACTGTCAACCAAACTGTAATAAAACAAACTTCAGAGATAATTAAATTTATTTGAACGCTAGAAAATTACCAATATGCCATTTAGAATTTACTTCTAAACTTTAAAGATTTAAAGTAGACTGCGCTCTCTTGAGAATCGTGCGTATTTTTATGAGCTCCGTGTGTACAATGGTAGCCATATTTACGGATAAAAAATAATAATGGCCACCTCCGTCATGAAATAATATCGACGTCGAAAATTTATGTTTAAAAATGAATTGAGGAATGAAAATTTTTTTAGATCATGCTTTTAAGAAGTTAATTATCATAAAATAAATCAAATAAATAAAGTTTTTGTACGTCAATAACAGTGGGGGAGGACACTTTTTACTGAGTATTGAAATATATAGGCCATTATGATTTTCACGGTCCATTATTCTTCAAGTGTTGCTGCTAATTGCTCTCTATTGGATTGCTCTGTTTCATAAAACATTTTATTCAGTTATACGTGGTGAACTTGGCAAGAATGCATGTCTATTTTCGTGACAAGAATGTTTGTTTACATTTGATGTCCGTAATTACAAAGGCTGTCTGTCCGTAATTAGACACGAAGACGGTATATATCAAAATAATATTTTCAAGAATTGGAATGAAATATGATTTTCTTTTTACCTATGAACACCATGTTCCTTTTGCTGTGTGCTGTAGATGCTTTTGCGATAATATGAAATACGAGAGGGGGTGGATTGATGTGATATGGTCGTAAAGGAAATAGTTCCGAGAATCCTTACTTTCTCTGGTGAACGAATATTCACACACATCCACTCCGCAACCTTGATAATAAATAAAATTGATACGTACTGTGTGTTAGTGCTTTCATATCGTTTTCTGAATGATGTGTATGCTCTCTTGCAACTCAAGCCGAAAAAACGTGTTTTGTTGACCGCCATTATGTTATTTTCATGTAACAAAAACATACCGATTTCCTCTTAAGCGCCCGGGCGCATATTGGAGGGGCGTTTAAAAGAGGGGGGCGCTTATAAAATAATTTCAAAAAACCCTTTACATAAAATTGTGAGAGGTGCTAAAAATAAATACTTATTTGCGCTTTTATAATTCAACTTCACACTAAAAAACTATGCATAATAAACAGATGAAATATCAAGTATAGTTCATTTGTGCTCATTGGTTAATAAATCATGTTTTTTACTGAGTTTCGAGGATGAAAAAAGCATAAACTTTGTTTTCTCATAGTTGAAATATATATCAAGTTGTTATTCAATGACCATTTTAGACAGGGAAAAAAACCCAAAAACGTATTGATGGAAGGTGGTCTTTGGATTGAAACTATTTAAAATTTTGAATTGTGCCTTTTTTCTATGGGCCTCATTTTCGAATAATGATGATATCAGCATTTTTAGGTCAGACGAAAACAAAGATGCTCAGATTTTGATATTTTTGGTCTCAATCAATAGATATTAACAAAAGAAGCATAAAATGACAAGAAACATGGGTCTGAAAAACAACAGGTCAGAAGTTTTGGGCCTTGAAAGATTAGGTTGATGACGTCACAAATTTCATAATTCAATCTTTGACACACTGTATCTCTAACATTTGTCACCCATTCTTCAAGATTTCATAAAACAGATCAGAATCAATTTCCCAACATTTCTATCACAAAATAAAGATATGAAAATGATGTCATCACTCTTAAGGTCACGTGGCGTCATCACTTTTTGCCAAATATCACTCTGAAACCATTTTGCGCAATTTTCACCTATTTATTTATTTATAAGTTATTGTACCCTAAACAGATAAGAGTCAAATTTCTGATTTTTCTATCCAAATTTGAAAAGACAAAAGTTACGTTCATCATCCATGACTTCATTTGATAGCAATTAAATAATAGTATTGCATTAACAATCCTTCAAATCGCCTATCATTGCTGGTCTTAATTCTTAATAGACGAAAATGATAGCCTTATAAGATAGTCTTAAAATGGATGGAAAGTTACGCCCTCAAAGATTGCATCATCAAGATGGTAGTACTTTCAATTACACGGAAACAGAAATAGAATATTTTCTCTCGAGTTTTTGAAATAAAGTTTCCCTTTAAACCAGATAGGTAAAATGTTCCTCCATCTTCATCTATTTCCGATTCACTACCGTCAAGATTTCTCTCTTCTAGTACCGGTTGATGAAATCTAACCCATTCATACGCTTGATGATTACATCTTCACAGATGCTGTTGCATAGAATCCGGATCAGGAGGATTATATCTTCATTTTGCGATACGTTCTTGCTCTTAGTTCAACGAATGATTCTTCCGTTTCACCATGTAACAAACGCGTTTAACGAATTCTGTAAGCCTTTCCTCTGTTTCGTTATCAATCTTTCTTTCCTCCCAAGCTTTTCTAACAAACCAGTTGGTATTGTCTTCAATCTTTCTGAAGGGCTTAATCTTCCCAACATTATGAAGATAGGAGGTTACATCACAACCTGTTATCGCGTGAAAATGAAGGAGATGTTATTATTATTATTATTATTAAAAACATATTTACACAGGTTGACTTCGTCAGAAAAATAAAATTCTGCTATAAATGAAGGACCTGCAACATAAGATAAAAACTATATAAAACATACTGGCTGGCAAGAATAAATCAGAAAAGAATTGAGTCTGAGATTGAAAACGAAATTGAGGTCACTAAGTAATTTGCAAATTAGACATAAGCAATTGAACTCAATCAAAACTTAAAATTTGATATAAACCTTTTAAAGTTTACAAAAGAAATTTCTTTCCTACAGTCTTGTGGAATTTTGTTAAAAATTAATGCTCCTTGGACGGTAAAGGATTTCCTACCAGCTTCATTACGACAACTTGGGATGATCAACCGATTTCCGTTTCCCCTCGTGTGAATCTCGTGATCAAATCTCTGGAAGGTGACGATGTTATTGTTTGGTTTAATACCATGGAGATATTTGAAGACTTCAATTGCGGTTCTTTGTTGGACTTTGTTTGATAAATCGTTATCGTTTGCTTTACCGATGATTTTAAAAGCTCTTTTCTCGATCTGTTTCCCTTTGGTGTGAAATACGGGGATACCAGCATGTATTGGTGCGCAGTATAACAAGATTGGCTCGATCATCGATCTGTATATAGTTTTTGCTGCTTCTGACGTTAGTTGTGGACGAACTCTCCTTAGTAAATTTAATCTTTGGTTAACACGTTTGAATAGTTTCTTAGTATGGCACGATAGAGTGAGGGTTTGGTCTAGAGTGATGCCAAGATATTCGTAACAGGTCGCGTAATTAATTGATGAGCCGAGAATGGTTAGATCACACGATGGCTGAGTCCTTAACTTTTGACTAGTTCCATAAATGACAAATTCCGTTTTTCCAGCTTTGAGGTTCAGTACAAGGTTATTTTCCTGAAACCATCTGAACAGCCTTTCTCCTTCCAGTGATAATTGTTGCTCTATCATTTTTACGGAGTTATGCGAGAACAACAGTACCGTGTCATCAGCATACATTAACATTTTGCAGATTTTATCTCCATAACAATCAACAACTTTCCGAATATCGACAAACTTATCAGAATCGATCTTCATGTAACATTCCATTGTCGGCCTGACTTTAGCAAGTGCATAAACCAAAAGAATGAAGATATCTGTATTTTTGGAAACCACAGTTGGAGTACCCTCACAAATTGCGTATTGGCTTCCTCGTGGTTCCAACTAAAGTACTCACAAGTTCCATTTAATGCAATCTTAACTGTATCTCCTCTTTCATTGTTTATGTAAAAGTCGTTCTCAAGATTTTCCATGTAAGAGTCTTCTTGGAAGAACGTTACTGCTATCTTCAAAAGATCTTTCTTGCTTTCAATGTTTTCCATTTAACATCTTCTGATCGAGGCTATTAACTCCTCGCTCCTTCCTCGTTTGGTTTTTGTTACTCGCAACTAAGTAAACGTCATTACAAACTTCAACAGTTGCCGGATGAAGTTATGGACTTGGTTGTATTTCTTTCTGGTACTTCTTTTTATAATCTCAGTAAGTGTCCTTAGGCTTAAGGCTTAAGTCATTTCATCGTAAATCCATCTTGCAAATTGAGGAGGGGAATTGGTGTCAGTTTTGTCAATCAGATAATTTTGAAAACTACTTTATTACCTGATCGTAGCTTTCCTTCCGGTGTTACAATCCTTATAGGATAGGTTGTTACAGGATAATGAAAAGCTCCTTCTAATTCATATCCCTTTTCAAGCAGATATCTGAATGCCTGCTTGTCCTCTTTCAAAATGGACACTGATGCTTTGACTTTTCTTTTTTGCTTCAAACTTGTATTTAGGTTGTTTAGCTCGATTCGCTCAAAAAAATCAGCAGTTCATTTCACTAAACGGTCTTCAACAAACGTTTTGAACTGTTTGCCTCCGAAATCAGCAGCTCTAATCATATCGTTGGCAATATGGGGCTCAAGTTCTTTTCCAGTTGTGAAATCTCTAGCATTACCAGAAAATGTGCCGAAACCATACTCATTTAACTTTGACACGAGTTTCCTTACATGATCATTATGTAGCTTTTTAGCTCCTCTTGTTGTTTCCTTATGCACACTTTGAGTGTTGAGATGGATTGTGTCATTGAGCTTGTATCAACTACGCATGTGTATGGGTGGTCATTAACCAATTGTTTACGGAATCAACGTTGATACTGAACCCTGCACGATGAGGACCTGCTAGTGACTTTGCTTCCCCATTTCAGTGATAAGTCCCGTGTATAAATGAAAAGTTTGTTCCAGAAATACTTCATCCAAACCCACGAGTTTCGAGATCTTCCACACCTTGATGACCTTTCCCTAAGATGTCAACCAGTAGGACATGCTGATACGTTAGGTAACGTGCATAGTGCACATTGTTTAGTACAAAAAAAATTTGAGCATTTCTCTCTCTCTGCTTGTAAATATAACAAGAATCACCTTCCCGGACAGCTCGTATCATTGCAAGAAGCGAAGATACATCTTTCTGGTACGAAACTATTAAGCAACTTCGAGTTTCTGTTTTTTTCCAAAATCAAATCAAACTTTTGCGATTTTCCTTTTTCATCGATGACTTGAAGTTGCGTATTGAATTCTGGATCAATAGATTGAAAAGTGTTAGTTATACATATCAACTGATACTGAATAAGGGCATTACAGCTCTCCTTCAAAAGCTACATGCAACGATAATAGTGCCGACGCTCTGCAGCCACATCTGAGGAACCTTCTGCAATGACGTCAATGAACCGTTTTTTCATACCTAAACACTGGAAACGTTTGTAAATGCTTTTTTGTCTCACTCGTAGCTGTACACCTTGGGTGCAAAGACTTAAGAAATGCCAAAACGTATGATGGACGCAATTTTTATCTTTTCAAATTTGGATAAAGAATTCAGAAATTTGTTTCCGATCTATTTAGGGTACATTAGCTCATCTTTATCTCTTTATTTTATGATAGTAATGTTGGAAACTTGATTCTGATATGTTTCATAAAATCTTGAAGAATAGGTGACAGATGTTAGAGATATAGTGTGTCAAAGATTAAATTACGAAATTGGTGACGTCATCAACCTAATCTTTCAAAGCTCAAAACTTCTGACCTGTTGATTTTCACACTCATGTTTCTTATTATTTCTTGCTTCTTTTGTTAATATTTATCGATTGAGACAAAAAAAACCCCACAAAATCAGAGCATGTTCATTTGCGTATGACCTAAAAATGCTGATATCATCATTTCTAGAAAATGAGGCTGTTACAAAAAAGGTCCAATTCAAAATTTTGAATAGTTTCAACCAAAGATCACCTTCCATTATTAAAATTTTCTGTTAGGTTGATTGCTACCTTTTTGGTTTTGGTTTTTTTTTGATGCCCTCTTCAGATCTTCAGAGTCAAGCATCGGAATACATTTCTCAATGTCTTTTAGTTTGCTCTTTTGGTATAAAGTTGAGTCATCAGCCTACAATATGAGAGTTGCAAGATAAGTCTTTCGCATGGTCGATAATATACAAGTTGAAGAGAGGACTGCGAACACCAAAGTTGTTGGGTTGGGCGGTGGAAGATTTATTGTCAATTTGAACATATTGCCTGCGATTTGAAATAAAGCTTTGACTCAATTTCAGTGACTGGATAGAAAAATCCATTTGGTGTAATTTGTTACACATTACACATTGTGCACTCGTGTGCGCAGGGAAATAGTGCATTTTATAGTAGAAAGCATGATATTGGGTACATTAGGCACTCTGGGCTGCAAGAAACATTCTACGCGCGCTTACTGAAACATGAGCCGACCATGACAATCAGAAACATTTGTTTTTGAAAATCTTTAATGCAAGCATGCCGTAATTATACGGTGGTAAAAATAATTATTTTCACCGACGCGCGTTAATAATTGAAGGGAGGTTAACAGACAAGTACCGAAACATAAATCAGTGTAGTACTGTTGAACTATCATAATAAAAATTCAGCAGATCTTGTATACATTTTCGACAGCATTCGTAAGCCAGTTTGGGATTATTTAGTTTTCGGTATCCATCATTCGCTAATTGCAATGCCGAGGAACAATTCCCAGAAATTGTTGAAAGCTGCATTCAAAGATTATGCTAAATTACATATCAAGGTTAGACTAACAGTGTAAGTGAGGTTACTCTTGTAAATGAATCAGTAGTCGTGTTCAGCTCCAGAAGTATTTCAATTAAACTAACAAAATTCTAAAGTTTGATGAGAATAATACAATTCAAGATGAACGTCAAATGAAACTTGAAAGTTATGAAGCCACCTTTCTTACAGGATAGGGTGTGAGCTATATCGAATCGTGCTCCACAGGTGCAAGTCGTCGGCATTCTCTAAATGGACCAGCGGTACCTGATTCAAATCGCGTCTCTGAACTGCAGCTTTGAAAGGTCAAACCGTATTCCTTGATGGGAACGATGTGATACAGTTGGAAACGCCTTTCTGAGTGGTTGTGTTTTTCTTCGTTTTTCTTCGGGCGACATTTGCTTCAGGAGCGTGTTCAGCGTTTGTTGTTGCTTGCGTTGACGTGCGCTTTTTATTTGCGATTATGTTTTTGTACCACCATCGTCCGGTATGTTCAAGATTTGGTTTTCAAGGGCTTTCGTTATGGCTTGCGAATTGTTCAATTCCTCACCAGCACATTCACTGAAAATGTCCAAGCCCAGACCCCCGAGTCCTGGCGGCAGAGCGAGTAGTTGACGGTTGGTGTCGGTCACGATGTGACCGCCTGTTAGCGCTGGGATGAATTTTTGTCGGATGATGTTGTCAACCCTCGAGAGTTCTTGTTGGATTTCTTGTATTTTACGCATGAAATATGTCAGTTTGTGTTGGTGTCCACTTGCGCAATGGCGATTCATGACAGTGACAGGACAATTCCCCCCTGGAAACCTTCCCCCGGATGCTTGCCCCCCTAGTAAATTCGCCGACTCCAATTTGTCTCACATCGGGATTTTTATCTAGTGGTACGAGTCGGGAAGGCATCAGTGCTGTGAGGGAGTTGTCGGTTACTTCCATAGGGAGTGTATCACGGACGCAATGGCCATGCGAAGAACCCCGTAATCTTGGGAAGTCAGTATCCGGCGCCATGCATCTGCGTCCATTCCAGATTGCCCAGACCCTTGACCCTTCGATTCCTTGGCTGTTGGGTGTTTAGCCTTAAGTGAATTGATTGTTTCGTTGTCCAAGGGCAATATGCCTCCGTGCATGTTGTTCGTTAGCAGCTTTATAACCCCATTCAAGTTTCCTTCCTGCATTAAGTCACGGACCTTTCTAGATAGCGTAGTCAGGTCCTTTTTCGTTGTTGGTATAGGCAATTGCGTCTGTAGCGTATCAGCTTTTCAAAGAAGTTGTATGGATTCACCGTCGTTCTATAACTTAAAGCGTCTCTTGAGTGCTGTTACATGATCTTTGTCCTTCGAAGATTTCGATGTTTTTTGGAGCAACAGTGCTTGCATCATTGGCTGGCATGATGTTGATTGCAGTCATTGCAAGTTCACGTAATGATGTCTTTTTGATCCACATGTTTAACAACCGGGCAATTTCTCGAATGTATTTTTTTTCCTGTTGTGCCTTTTGGAAGCATAAACATCCTCTCATAGAATCGATTGGTAGCCTCGACTGCCTTACTCCCCTTTATGTTGCCCAGTGGAACTTTCCCGCAGAAGTGTGATTGCGCCATCGGCCGGTTCCACAGCAGTTACTGGTGGCGGTCCCAACTTCATCTGGTGGGAGGTCCTTCTTGCAAACAGAAACGCTGGTGTTGCGTGAGTCCTCTTAAAAATTCTTTCACAATTTGTGCATTTTTTACTTCGTTATTGATTATTGTTTTGGCAATTGCTGTTTTCTTCAGGTGCGGTAGTAGTAGCTGCGTTATCTTCTTCCATAGTTCACTTTATTATTTCATAGAAAGTTGGTGCGCTGGAGCGTTTAATCAATGCTAAGAGTATGTTTATCTGCTGCCAATATGAGACCATCAAACTTATTAGTGAAAATTCTTATAAAAGTGTTTGAAAGAACGAGTCATCACGTGACTAAATGCTCACTATCCCAAACAAATTTAACAAGGTTTACACTGTCAAGTTTTGATGGCCTCAAATTGGCAGTTAAACTGTATTCTTCTTTCATAGACTTTTCCGTAAATAAATCTACATTACCTAACATACAAAAGATTTGAAATTCGAAAATGTTTTAATTTGTCTTTATATATTCTTTACATATTCTGTACCATTCATTTAGGTTTTCTTTGGCCAGACTTTCGGCGTCTGACCATGAAAAGTTCATTCTCTTTAAGTCGTTTATAGTTTTTGACAACCAAGTTGTTTTGGGTTTGCCGGGTGGTCTTTGGTATGGTTGCAGCCCGTATCGTACTGCTTTTTTGGCTGGAATCTCCTCTGGTTGGATCGCCAACCTCGAACCCAGGGTCTCTTGCCTTTTCGATATACGGGATGGCGGCTGGATCGCCAGTTTCCCGAACCATTTCAGACGGCGTAGAGTGATTTTACTTTTCCAACTTGTGGTTTTTGCTTTTTGATATAATTCATCATTGCTGATGGTTTTTGGCCATTTGATATCGAAAACGTACTTTCGGATGATTTTTCGTTGAAAAGCGTCTATTGAATTTTCTTGGGATTTTGTCAGAGACCAAGTTTCGGAATTATACATGAAAATCGGTTCTACATAGGTGTCAATTACTTTCATTTTCGTTGACGTGGTTAGACTTTTGTTTCTGAAGAAATGTTCTAGGTTATTAGCAGCATTGATTGCTAGTGACTTTCTTCTCTTGATTTCTTCTTCAGTGTCGAGGAGAGATCCTAGCAGCTTGCATTTTATCCACGCATCATTCTTTTTGTTGATGACGAACTGTATGCTAAGCATTTAAATAAATTGCTGAATTTGCAAAAATAAATGTAACAAAATGGCTTCCGAAAATGTGAGTGTTTAAGCACTGTTACCTTTATAACAGAATCCATCGAGCTTAAGGAAAAACAAAACAAAAAGACAATTTCTTGCGACACATCCATACATCATACACGACGCCACGACGTTTCGCTTCGATCGCTTTCAACGCCCATTATTATCAAATCGAAAAGTATGTCAACAATGATTAAGCCAGTAAGCTATCGTATTGATATTGGTTTTGAAGAAAAACTGAGGCAACGTTTTGTTAACGGTATGATGAAACTGAATCGTTCGATAATTTTTTTCTTGTTTGGAGTTTATTTTTTATCTTAAATTATATAATGTGAATGTGATTAGAGTATGAAAAATGAGAGTATCTGAGATATTTCATAAAAACTCGTGTGTGTTTAGAGGTTTAGTGACTATCCTTCTTTACTGCAGATAATCCATTAATCTAATGCAAAACTTTGAACTTGCAATAGGTGGTGTGGTATATGACTCGACCTTGATTCATACTTGCAATGGAAACCCCAAGTAAATATTATTGCAGTCAAACTGGTGTATATATCATGCTATTTCTAGGTTGTTCGAGAGAGGTGAGCAATGCAAAACATATTATTATTGACCACACCAAAACCAAGCTAGATTTGTCACCTCATATCCAAAAAAGAGCTGTGGTAGAAAATAATGACCCCATCGTAAATATTGCCATTGACTTCCCCCATCTCTACCAATCTTATGCAGGGTTCAAAGTGGTCAGGGAAAACCTGGAAAAACGACCAGTTTTGGAAAAAGTCAGGGAAAACCTGGAAAAGTCAGGGAAAATTTTTTAAAAAGGTGGAAAGTCAGGGAAAAGTCAGGGAATTTTTTCCAACTAGTTTTGAATTTCTTTTGTGCAGTTAAAACAGATTACTCTTTGATTTAAGTTTTCTATTATTAGTTTCATGGTTGTTATATAGATAGTATGGTAGTAAAGCATATTTCTTTTTAGTGAAATAATGAGTAAAACTAATAAGAGAACTTTATTCAATCCTAAATGGTTAGAAGACGAGGAATTTAAATCCTGGCTTGTTTGTGCAAAGGGGCACTAAAAGGGGCAATAATATTGCAAGATGCAGACTTTGTAAAAAAGACATTGAACTTTCTAACATGGGGAGAAAGCTCTCTTGAGCCATGCTAATGGAAAAAAGCACAAAGAAGTTGACTTGAAGTGCAAAACATTTTTTCAGCCGAAAACAGCTAATCTAGCAAATAGTTCTGTTATTTGTTCCTCATTAGAACCTTCCCAGTCTACTGAGGAAGTTCCAGAAAACCGTTCAAGTAAAGTACAGACTACCATTGAGCTTGTAACTGTTGGGGTGGAGAAAATTAAAGCTGAAATATTGTGGGCACTTAAAGTGATTAGTTCTGGCTTTTCTAACAATAGCTCTGCAGATACCACAAAACTTTTTCGGGTAATGTTCCCAGACAGTAGTATTGCTCAAGAATATCAAATGAGTGGACAAAAAGTGAAATATATGACAAACTTTGGCTTAGCTCCTTATTATAAATCCGTTTTGTTAGAGAATATTAAAGAAAGTCCTTGTTATGTGCTCTCCTATGATGAAAGTTTTAACAAAATGACTCAGAGTTGTGAAATGGATCTTCTAGTTCGATACTTTGATGAGACTGATCAGCTTGTCAAGACCAGGTACCTTGATTCCAACTTCATTGGTCATGGTACAACTCTTGATCTCAAACGATGTTTAGATACTTCTATGAAGGACTTGGATCCTAATAAATGATTCAAATAGGCATGGATGGACCTAATGTGAACTTGAAACTGTTAAGGACGATCCAAGAAGAGAGACAAGACAGCGAGCAGCACAAGCTTATTGACATTGGATCATGTGGTCTGCATACTACGCATAACGCCTTTAAAACTGGTGCTGAAAGCACAGATTGGAAGACAAAGAAAGTGTTGAAAGGCTCTTATCAAATTTTTCACGATTCTCCGGCTAGAAGGGAAGATTTTGTAACTGTAACAAGTACCAAACAATTTCCGCTAAGCTTTTGTGCAACGACGTCAGTAATAAAGGCTGAAAAAGACAAGCAGAAAGAAAGGAGAGAGCTTCTTCAACAAGAAATCGATGATTTGGTACTTAAAGAGAAGAATTTGCTTACTACATGCGATTGCCTGGAAAACGATTTTGTTAAGCTAGTTGCAGATGCTGAAAAGCAACCGGAGCAAATGGGTCCTTTAGTTATAAAAGCAAATGCCTTAAAAAGAAGGCAAAGTGAACTTCGAGAAGATGCAAAGGAGTTAGAAAACACAATCAAGGAGAAGAGATTGAGACTTGTTTGATACTTTTTAGTGTCTAGTTTTGTTGTGTTTTTGTTTTTATGTTGTCATTGTTTACAACACTAACAATACTTGTATTCTTGTTTTGGTTGCATCAACTATTTAAGAACGATGATGCAAAATCTTAGGAATCTTCGTTTGCAGTAACTAGGTTTCGTTTATTGAGTTATGTATTTGTATTTTCATGGTTAGTTCTGCCTTTTTCGATTTAGACAAACAATTCTTACGTTTTAAAGTGTAGTGCTCCAAATATTTAACTTATTACACTTTGGACTTTCTTTAAACTTTTGCTGTGAGAGGTTGTTCTGTTTCTAATCTTATATATTTTTGTGCACTTGGAAAGTCTTCTGCTGTGGCAACAGCTTACTTGGCTCACTGAGATTACGGAATACCGTTTACGTAAGTTCTACTGCTCATTTCTATTGTTCCATGATCATAGAAAAATGCAGTAAAGAAGTTTTTTTTGTTGTTTTTTCTATATTTTACGCTTGGTAAAATAGATTTTTATGTTTCCTTACTGGTAACAGTTTTTAGGTTACTTTCTAATTTTGTTGTAGTTCTGTGTTGATTTGTGAAATGAAGGTTTCATATGAAGTCTATTTGCAATTTAGTTCCTCACTTAAGCGCAACTATGTTATTTTCATGAAATAAATTGAAACACCTTGCCAGCTTTTACATGAATCTTATTTAAGAACGTTCCTATGGTCAGGGAAAATATATTCAATTTCCATCACAGTCAGGGAAAAATGGTACCTTGGCACTCTCAAAAATCAGGGAAAATCACCTATATTTTGGTAAAAGTCAGGGAATTTTTTTTGCCAGAAGTGCTTTGAACCCTGTTATGCTTGTTACAAAGTATATACCATAAAGCGGGGTGACTTTGATCAATTTTGCCACTATTTTAAAAGTAACTTCCGAAATACTAAACTATTACTTCTGAAACTTTTGAATCATTACATTACATATTTCTTCTATTTCAATGCAAAATTTCACATTAACTAAACTTGTAATTCCAGAGAAATAACCTGATCTTTCCAAGAAAACGACAATATCGATTATGGGGTGACTTCGATCAGCTTATGAGAAGCGCCAAATTACTTATAATTGTATTTGACAATGTTTTTAAAGCGCCATTATTACAATATTAACAGACCACCAATTGTCATCCGAGGTAAATGTTCGACCGTAAAAGATCAGCGAATGTTAGTAAAACAAAAGATATTTAAGACGTTCACACATGTGTGACCCTGGTTTATACGAAACGAAATTAACGTTGAAATTTCATTGTATCTCAAACAAAATTTTTGAGATCTATCATCATGGGGAAAGAGCACGCTTATTAAAATTTCTTCAGTATATAAGTCATAAAATTTTCCATGAGATACGACGACTTTTCACGAAGTTCTTGCGAACATGTAACTTATAGCAATATAAAACATTCGTTTTTTTCGTGTTTTTATAAACACGATATTATCGATAAAGAAATATATAAAGAAAAGAAAAACAGAATATAGCGGTGAAGAATAGAATTTCTTTCAGACATCTAATTTTCTTTACATTCAGCCTCTATACTTCACATATGTACCAAAAATGTCCAGCTAGACTCTTGAATACAACGTAGAGGGATGACCAATGTGAGCGGTGAACATTTTGATGTTTTTCGTCGTTAATTTCGGAAGAAATTGATTGTTTCGCTTGAAGACGATTCTGATGATATTTTACAATAAGAATCTACATGAAAATCTTAAAAAATGTGACAAATGCACTTTAATTTCAGAGTTTAAACAGTTTATTTTCACTGATCGAAGTCACCTCGCTTTACGGTATACTATGTATAATATATATACCATGTAAAAGTACAAAGTACAATAGGAGATGTACTTTTGATGTGTGTAACTTTTAAATTACTAAATATTCTTAGTTCATATGAAATTTTGAACTCTCTTTCTCTCTTTAATCTTTTCAGTCTACGTTTCAGCGTAGCTCACAACACTCATGACTCTTCTATTGGCCTCCTCGCCAGACCTTTGATCAGAAGATCCATATTTGATTTGAATTTGATTCATTATCAATGCATTTGTTCTTGGAACAACATGCAATACCAGTTGTCACAACAAGGTCTCTCTGCACTCAGCCTTAAATCTATAAATCCTATTGTAAGGAAGTTCTCTTAAATCAAGATTTTCCTTGATTGAAAATTACTTATATATCCTTCATATTATTTTATAAGTTTTTTTATTTTTAGTCTGCTTTTTGGTTTTTTGTTTTGTTTTTATTCTACGTCTTTCCATCTTGTACTATTTTTCTGTATACTATTTTTTATATACATTTTGCTGAACTATATTTCCCTTGGTGGCCATCACTCGATTAGATTTTGCAATTTGGTGGTCTCCATCAATTATACTGAATTATTGTATCTATGTAAATAGTTTCAGAATAATTAGATTACTTACTTACTTACTGACTTCAGCTTGGAAAAATCCTCTATGTATAACTATTTTTACAATGTTTATCCACTTCAAAATTTAGTACTATATAAAAAGTACGTAATTATTCATATAGTACTATATATAAATGCAATAACATTTCTTTGATCATCACTTGTCAAAATGGCTGTTGGTGGTGGAAAGTATACTATCTTGTTGACTCGAAGGTAAGACTTAAATCAGCTGTCTTTAATTTTATATCTGAGCCACATCATCTTTAATAAACCGATTTGGATGGTTTGAAACAATATATATTGAAATCCTGTATGTAACAATGACAACAATATAAAATTATTGTAATTATTTTTGATTCATAACATTTCAAGAGGTTCTTATTGCTACGCCTCTTTGAGTGCAGTGTTTGTTTATTTTCAGCGAAAAATATTTACAATTGCTTTCAAGTATATACTTTTATTCATCAAGTCAATTTCCCTTCTCTTGTTTGCCAATTGAACCAGTACAATGCTTAATCAAATGAGCATAATATTTTATAATATTATTAGTTATCATTTTTAACTGTCATGATTGATGTCTTACACTTTTTTATATTGGTTAGGCCTTCCAGACGTAGATGGATTCTACTCACAGGAATTGGCATTATTTTGCTGTTAGGCATCATAATTATCATTGTGCTTACAATGAAGAACAAAAAGACAGAAGAATCAGAAAAAGAACATCATATAAACCAAACAAGATACAGTATCAAAGTTAAAAATGCTGCTGTTGCAGCAGATGCATACCTATGCTCGAAGGTCGGATCAGATATGTTAAAGAAAGGTGGAAGTGCTGTTGATGGAGCCATAGCATCTTTGTTTTGCTTAGGTGTGGTAAATCCCCAATCTTGTGGAGTTGGTGGTGGAGGCTTCATGGTTTTTTATAAAAGAGAGGAGAAAAAATTTTATGTGTATGATTACCGAGAAGAAGCTCCAGCTGGTGCTACCAAAGATATGTATGTAAACAAAAGTCAGGCATCAGTTATAGGTATCAATGACTACTTCTTTCTACAGGCTTTCAGTCCAGAAGAACTTTTTATTCATTTATTTACTTCTGAATATTTACACAGGATAAAAGTATGTCTATACTATAATATCAATAAGGGCCTAAAAAGAGCATCCTCTATGTTTTTTTGTTTTTTTGTAATTTATTTTGCTTTAAAAACTTCAAAAATCACTCTTGTATTGGGTGGGGAATGGGGGGAGGTCGTCACAGGTTTTACCCACCGAAATAAAGCGCAGGTTGCCCTTTTCCAAAACAGAAGTGCCCTTTGGATGTTCATAATATGCTCTTTTTCCTTCTGCTGGACAGTGCCCTTCCATTCTAGATGAGATCCTGGCAATGTATGTCCCTCTAAAAATAAGGGTGAAAATAATTAAGAGATAGAAAGTTAAAAAGTATTAAAAACAAAAGTGTATGTAACATGGAATGACAGCCTCAACAAAACTTTTGAAGAATATATATACAGGTGACGGTATAGAATAATGCCCAATACTCAGTTTGTGCCCAATAATGCTGATTTTCTAAATTTTTATCAATGATTTTCAGCCCTTTCTTCATTTATCTATTGCTATTTTCTGTTTTCTGCATTCAGAAATAAAGAATTAAATAACAGAATTACTGTTAGACTGCTGTCTGAACTGTACTTTATAAAACATGAACCGACCAGAACCTAGCAGGAACCCACCAGAACCCAAGTACCAGCCAGACTCCAGCAGAGACCCACCAATGCAGACCTTGCAAACAGGACCCAGGACCCTAAAAATCAAAGGTTGGACCCTGGACCCAGGACCCTAAAAAAATAAAAGGCTGTGTGTTAATATTAACTTTTCAAGAGAATTGTTTGTTTAGAGAAATCTTGTGCACACTTTCGGCACCTGGATCCCGGGTCTGAATTTTGATTTGAGAGTCCCGGGTCCAAGGTCCCACCTTTAATTTCTAGGGTCCTGGGTCCCGTTTGCAGTGTCTGTATTGGTGAGTTCCTGCTGGATTCTGGTCAGTTCGTGTTTTATAATGTATATATGTGTCTACACAACTCTCCAATAAACAAAAATAATTACCTGGGCCCAGGACCCTAGAAATGTTTGGATGGCAGTAACTATATTTGTAATCTTTGTAGAAACTTTTAATATTTTATTAGTATTTTACTTGTGTTTTTTATATAGTTGGTGTGAATTAGTTTTTGTACTATGTTATAACTAACTCTAAATAAATGGATAAATGAATAAATAAAAGTAAGTTTATTCTATTTCTACACTGTTGAATCATTTTTTTACATTTCAGGGGGTCTTGCTATTGGTATACCAGGCCAAGTAAAAGGTCTTGCAGAAATCCATAAGGAACATGGTAAGCTGACCTGGTCTGAATTAGTTGAACCAGCCATCGAACTTGCAGAAAAGGGTTTCATTGTATCCAAACCTGTTGCTAAAACCATGTCTTTTATCGTTTCAAAGGCATCAAAGGCATCAGCAGCAAAGAGTCTGATGTGAGTGATTTCTTGAAAACATTTTGCTGTTGCTTATCATATCTTCTCGTATATAAGATCAGTTTTATAAATAAAAGAACTTATCAGATTCACTGTTCTCTCTGACATCACAACACTGTGTTGGAAAAAATGCGCTTTTTTTCCCAAGGATAATCTGGCTGTTTGCAAATTGTAGTTATATTATTATTCTTATTTCAGAGATTTGATAACTGACAAAAATGGAGATCCCTATCAGGAAGGTGACTT
The DNA here is from genome assembly GCA_027922465.2 of Turritopsis dohrnii. NCBI lineage: Eukaryota > Metazoa > Cnidaria > Hydrozoa > Anthoathecata > Oceaniidae > Turritopsis > Turritopsis dohrnii. The sequence continues at coordinate 256,118 of BQMF02000298.1, forward strand.
GTTTAGAAATCCTGTTTTTGCCAAAACACTGAGAAACATCAAAGCTAATGGATCGAAAGATTTTTATGAAGGTGAATTAGCAAAGAAAATTGTAGCAGATATCCAGAATGCATCAGGTAAAAATTAGTTTGTTATTTTGCATGGACAGTCAATCCACCGACACCGTATTATACTTGTCTGAATTATCAAAATTATGGAAAATGTTTGAAAAATGATTTGAAAAGTAAGTCCCATATTGTTTTATAATAAGAATACTTTGCATCTTTTCGCTGATTTCATTCGATTTTGATTGATTGAAATGCTCCTAAAAATTTTCACATTTAATTAATTGCCCTTTCTGTATAATTGCTCCTGTTCAAATTAACATCCACTGTAGGATCAGTTACATTATACAAAGTGAAAATATTTAAGATTTTTATTTTGGGGTTTCGATTGACAGGAATTATTACTATGGAAGACTTGAAGAACTACTCCATGAAGAAACGAGTTGTGCTGAAATTGAAACTGCGGAAGAATTACACGCTCAATACAATGCCGCTTCCTGGTGGCGGGCCTGTCCTTGCTATGATACAAAACATAATGTCAGGTAGAGTTTTTACAGATTCAGCAAGATAATTCCCATCAAATTCTTTGATGTGTCATCAAAATAAGTAATTATGTTATCATCCGGACATCGTCTATCATTTAATATTTTGAGGGTCTCTAAAACATTTTGTGTGATTTTCAACTTGAAATCATCTTTTTCAACTTTGACCCCTCTCCTCAATCTTCAGGTTATCAACTATCCCATTTTAATCTATCTAAAGCTGAAGATGAAATTGGCTTTTATCAACGCTACGTCGAGTCAATGAAGTTCAGTTATGCTCAAAGAGGATTTCTTGGAGATCCAGATTTTTTACCGAAAGCTAATATATCAAAGGTTTCTTTTTTTCTAATCGTTAAATGTATAATATCCTCTGTTCCACTTCTCTTGTTATGTGTATAATATCCTCTGTTCCACTTCTCTTGTTATCTATATATTAATAGCCGATTCTCTGTCTGTCTGTCTGTCTGTTTGTTTGTTTGTAAGTCACGCAAAATGGTAGATTGAGTTGTGAGCGAAATTATTTCTTTTTTTGTGTGCGACGTGAGTTTGAAGCAAATACATTGCAACCCCAATCGAACGTGACTTTTTTTGGCTGATGAACTAATAGGAATAACGTTTTGTTTTTATTATTATTGTCAGTTTTATATTCCACGTTGACTTGGCTTTAAAAACAATACATCAACTAAGAAACTAACTCTTTAAACACTTTGGACAAAAAGCAGCAGTGGCAGAACGTGGCAGCATGTGCGGTTTGCCAGTGTATCCTAACGCTTTCCTGACTGTCTGAGACGGGTGAACTTTTTTCGAACAATCAAAATGTTTAAAAACCGTAGGTAAAAAAAAGAGAATCATGAAACAAAATATTTTTTTTTTTGCTTTTGTCTTAATAGTTGTCTTAATTTCTTTTAATCGATTTCTTTTAATCTATTTTAATCTGATCGAACGTTTTTTATTCACTTCATTCATTTGGCACGTGCATTTTTTTCTCCTCCCGTGTGATCTTTTTAAGAAGAGAAACCATTTTTTCACCTACTTCTGACAGCACCCATGTTAGAGCGCGTAAAACAAAAGCTAATAATAAGTTGAAAAGTTTTTTCTCTCTGCGTTTTGAGTGAATTGTTAAACTGATACTTGATTGGTTTAAAATCGTAAATAAAAACCACGTGAAGTTCACGTTCGGAATGCATTGTGTAAAGCATTTTAAATGCGACCGCGACAATGAACGGCTGAGTTAATAACATGCAAGATTTGAAACACCAGGAACGTATTTCTCTTAACGTGCAAACGAGCTTTATTAAGCGATAAAGCCAGCAGCAAAGGAAGTCTTATCGCTGGTTTTAAGTGCAATAATTTGGAGCAGGTGGTGATACAACGCAGGCTGAACATGGGCGGCGAGCGACGCCGCCTTGGCGGCTAGTCTATATATTAATAGCCGATTCTCTGTTTGTCTGTTTGTTTGTCTGTCACGCAAAATGGTAGATTGAGTTGTGAGCGAAATTATTTCTTTTTTTGTGTGCGACGTGAGTTCGAAGCAAATACATTGCAACCCCAATCGAACGTGACTTTTTTTGGCTGATGAACTAATAGGAATAACGTTTTGTTTTTATCATTATTGTTAGTTTTATATTCCACGTTGACTTGGCTTTGAAAACAATACATCAACTAAATACAAACTAACTGAAACTAACTGATTAAACGTTTTGGACATAAAGCAGTGGCAAAACGTGCGGTTTACCAGTGTATCCTAACGTATCCTTGCCTGACTGTCTGAGACGGGTGAACTTTTTTTTCGAGCAATCAAAATGTTTAAAAACCGATAGGTAAAAAAAGAGTATCATAAAACAAAATATTTTTTTTTTGCTTTTGTCATAATAGTTGTCTTAGTTTGTTTTAATCGATTTCTTTTAATCTATTTTAATCTGATCGAACGTTTTTTTATTCACTTTATTCATTTAGCACGTGCCTTTTTTTCTCTCCTCCCGTGTGATCTTTTTAAGAAGAGAAACCATTTCCCCCTTACGTTTGATAGCACCCATGTTAGAGCGCGTAACTTTTTTAAAACAAAAGCTAATAAAAAGTTAAAGTTTTCTCTCTCTACGTTTTGAGTGTATTGTTACACTGATAAAAGATTGGTTTTACCAGAGGTTGTGACTTCGAATCTGCTTCTGGTTGAGCACAAGTTGTGCAATCCGTTTATAAGGAAATTTGACGTTTATTGATAGAGTGATACAGAGCAGGTGGATATGGGCGGCGAGCGACGCCGCCTTGGCGGCTAGTGTGTATAATATCCTCTGTTCCACTTCTCTTTTTTTATTGGTGAAGTTTTTCATGTGTCTTCAACCTTTATATATTGGACTAAGTAACTATCTTTTGTTTAAACAAACCTTACAATGATGATCTAGTATTTTCTTTATAATGTTAAAGGTGCTTGACTACATGACTGACCCCTCAGTTGGCAAAGACATTCGTGACAATAAATTGACAATTAACAGAACACACGAACCAAGTTATTATGGTGGCACGTTTGCGAACAAGGAGGATCATGGGACATCTCATTTGTCCATACTTGCTAAAAATGGAGATGCTGTAGCTGCTACATCTACCATTAATTACGGGTGAGAAATTATTTTCGGAATTTTTAACCAAACTAAGGAAGAACTTTTGCAGGGTTCATACAGAGCCTGTTTTCCCGTTCTTTAGTGTTTTTCCTGTTTTCCTGTTTTTTTCTCAGTTTTCAATGATATATCCTGTTTTTTTTCTAATTTTCAGGTAAATCAAATTTTTTTGTCTTACATAATTCGATTATGGCAGTAATTTCCTGCCAGTTTCTACAAATTGCATAAGTATCAAAATTATTTAGGCAGATTTTCTTTTCTTGTGATATATGAAATAGTTTGTATATTATACTTCTCTTGTATGACTTCACTTTTGTCTTATAGTATAACATAATAAACAAAGTACTAAAGTTTTAAGAAAATTCATTAGACTGACTCACTTGAACATTCTTATAGTGTCTGTATGAATAAATGATTTATATTTCTTTCGGAATTGCTTCATACAGACATTTTCGATCTTTTTAATAGTATTGCTTATCTCTTAAAGTTCTTATTTTTTGTTGATATTTGTTCAGTAAAATTGACCAGATCACGTCCAACTCAGACCTGATGAAGTAATAATTGGTTCTTCTTTTGTTTCAAGGTCTGTATTTGCTAGTTATAAATTAGTCTTGATTCACATCACAGGATTTTATCACAATATCACAAATTTTTGACCCTTCTGATCAGTTTTTATCTTAATCATGTTATGTCAGGATGATAATGGATATTGATTGTTTTTATTTTCCCTGATTCTTTAGTTTTATATAATAGATTATATACATCATTTTTTGTAGTTTTATTTTGTGCAAACTTCTTTCTTTTAAACAGATTGAGTACAAAACTGCTCAGCCACCCCAATCAAAGTCCTAAGCTATGTATTTTGTTTGTTTGATTAATTAAATTTTTTTCCGATACGATTTTTCTCAGAGTTTAACTTAATTTTTGATGCAATGCGATGAGGAACTGATGAAGTATTTTCAGAATATGCCAGATTTCAAGGAAAGAGTAATGTAAATCATCTAGTTTCCATGGTTATGTACATTCAGAAAAGCCAAATATGTCAGTTTTACCTTCATAAATCCTGGGGGGTTTTTTTCATTTTTATTGGCTTGTTTTTTAAAGATTTTTTTCCTGTTTTTTTGCGAAGGGGCTGTATGAACCCTGTCAAAAGTTTTGACACGTTGTTTTTGTTGTTGTAATTTGTAAACTGTAATGGTTTTACATCTTCTAAAGTATCTTGACCTTCTTCAAACTGTTACACTTGCTTTTTTGCAGCTTCTTTCTCATGAAGTTCAATCAACAGTCACGTTAAAGACTGGAACAGGCTTTCCTTATGCTGTAGCAAATTTTCATGTTTTCTTAAAGGAATGTTAAAATTGTGTGTTGACAAATTAATAAACTGCCCACTGTTATTTTATTTCAAAGATTTGGTTCTTTGGTTCGTTCACCTCAAACCGGCATCATTTTCAACAACGAGATGGATGATTTCAGTACACCAGGACTTGTAAACTTATATGGCTATCCCCCGAATGAGGCGAATTACATCGTTCCTGGTAAAAGACCTCTATCGTCAATGTCACCTACTATTGTCACAGACGAAAACGGTGATGTAAAAATGGTAGCAGGTGCTTCGGGTGGCTCCAGAATTATCTCGGGCACATCTGAGGTAAAAACAAGCTAATTTTCTACTTGTAGTGTTACATGGGAGAATCATTGCACTAGTAAACTATGGAAGTTATTCAGACTATATCTTCATACTCAGTGAGCACAATCCTCCAAAACCCACTGCGAAGAAGAGCGTTTTTATTGAAATAGTGTGTCTGTTCCTATAGAAAATGCACTCCTTCGCAGTGATCTTTCGGGTATGACTGTGATTGATCAAGTTGCAGGTAGTTGAGATGACTTGTGAATATGTGTTTCCAACAGTGGAATTAATTTTATGGTTAAGCTGTTAATCTCATCTACGACCGTATCGAAACCTATCCTAATTCCTCCTTTATGTTGATGTGGCCGCACAGTACTTTATGTTAATAATCTGTTGTTCATAGGTACTGTTGAAGAGTTTGTATCTTGACATGCCGTTAGAAGAAGCCGTTAACAGTTACCGATTACATCATCAAGGCATTCCAAACTTTATCAGTGTGAACACGGAACGGAAGCCTCCCACTGAACTACTAGAAGCATTGAAAAAGATTGGTCACACAGTTAAGGAACTCTCTCCAATGGCTGTTGTTCAAGCTATTTATAAAGATAATGGGTATATTCATGCGATGTCTGACCGTAGAAAGTATTCCAAAGCTGATGGATATTGATCAAACTGAAGCTGTGATAGAACTTGCACATTTGACAATGATTACTCACTGATAATTACTTTCGTTTTTGTTTTTGGTTTGGTTGGGTTTTTTTTTTTACGTTTTCACGAAACATGTAAATATTATGAGCACACGTTCCAAAGGGTTTCTTGGAACCATTTTGAGGTGCAAAAGACCCGCGCGTTTTTGGCTTCATCATTCCTGTTCACAACTGGTTTCATAGTTTTGTATTTTTTAATAATTTTTAATGATTTGTCGGGGTTTTTTGCATTGTAATAACTATTTCCCTGAGAAAGGTACCATCAACAAGGAAAATAATTTTAATTTGAAGTATTATTTAATAACTTTTAGCACGTTTTCATAAACAACATGATTTTCAAACGTGAGTCCTGATAACCCCTGCACAGAAGAATGAAATCATATACTCACGATGTAATAATGTAATGCACTACTTCTTTTCAATATTTTAATGATTTTCATACATAATTTCTTGTGGCTTTTTTCTTTACGGATTTTACTTGTCGATATAAAATGTACATGTTTTTTAGGCTCAAAACAACGCATCAATATAGGAAAAACAACAAAACAGTTTTGTGATTGTTTATTTCATCTAGTCACTCAGGAATATAATATACTCTTGGTAAGTGCGACCATGGATTACTGGGGCTTTCTCGATAGGTGATAAATGAGACTACATTTTTCTACTGATTGATATTTCACTTCGTAAAATGGGACCGATTTTTTTTGGAGTCACGTTTATGGTTCAACGGACGTATGCGGTAACATTCGTGAAAATAAACGAAACACAAGATTCGCAATCCTCCGGAGGTAAGGGGGGTGATGTTTCGGGGTGAAATCATCCGGGGAGCAATTTTCCAGGGGGGGGAATTGTCCTTGAACCGCCAAAATCTTTATAAGCAAAAAACAACCTTTGCAAAAGATTTTTAGAAATGAAACTTTTATGTTTCATGTTTGTAAAAAAATATGTTTTTTCCAAGTATATATGCAGCTTTATCACAAAATTTTAATTTTTCATGACTTTCCATATTACGAGTCATTAACTCCTATTCAGGCATGCGTTAATTGACAATTATTGATTTGATAGCGTGGTTTCATGGTAAAATCGATTATAATTCCCCCCCCCCCCCCCCCCCCCCCCCCCCCCCCCCAAATTTATTTTTCTATAAAAAAAATAGGAAAACGGTGAACGGTAGGAAAACGGTACCGCTTTTGATCAAAAATGATCTCTCATCCACAGGATTTTTAGAAATTCAATTCTCTCTGATAAACTGTATATTTTTATACGAAGTGTTTTGAGCTCCAGGTTGGAGATATCTAATATCCCAAACCTGAATCAACGTTGGTTTGCTTCACCGTTCGGGGATAGCCGCTGTAAGCAAACGGTATCTTTTTTTCTGCGATTGGAATGTAATGATATCTGACATTTTAGAGGGACATTTTAGAGGAACATTTTAGAGGGACGTTTTAGAACTATTTAAACTATTTCTTCTTCCGCATGTTTTCTAATAAATTTCGCTTTTCAAGATAAAGCGTTTATTACAAGTATTTGGCTATAAGTGCGGCGTCAGAGGTAATACTAGTTTTAACAAAAAGGCATAAACTAACTTCCACAGTGAAGTGAAACAGTTAAATAAAATTTATCCCTAACACCTAAAAGTGAAAGCTGAACATTGAAAGATTTGCTATATAATCGCCACCTCGTCCCCAGGGATTCCTTTTTTATGTAGTACTGGATGGGCTAGAGACCCTGGGTTCGAGGTTGATACAATTGAAGTTTTTGTCACCATGGTGTTTTCTATCTTTTTCTATCTTTTCTGTTGCATATAATTTCACCAAGTTTTTATGATAGAACCGTTTTTTATTTCCCATCTTTCTTCCTTGTGCGTGTTACTAGTCTTTTATTACAAATTTTCTTCTGTCTCCTTCTTTTAAAGAGGCATTGTACGGCTAAAATTGTAAATATGATCGTCACGTGATCGAACATGAAAAATATAAACAAATATGGCGGCAAATAATCAAGCTTTCTCTGTCGGAGAAGAACAGAGATCTTCTTTATTTCGGGAAATCAACCTGAAACATAGTTTTGACACCTTTTAAACAATATGTTGGTGAAAGAATTCATTCTTCTACAATACGTGTTAGAAGTAATTACAAGTCATCGTTGTGTGTGAAGAAACATGTCAGCTGTCTTAACTCAGGTAAGATTACTTTTATCATTATAAGAGAATGTTGTGGAAGCTAATTTAAAGTGATTTGATTTCATTGCTTATTCCAATCAAAACAAAACTTTTTCTTCGTTGTTTGTTCTCAACGAAACTTAAATTTGATTACATTTACTCACTCGTGCATTTTCAGCATTGTATTATGTAACTCGACTTGCAGCAGAAAAGATGGTAAAAGATCTGGTTGCCCCTGCAAGACAAGGGAAGTAAAATGTGGAGAAGAATGTAAATGTGGGAAGAAAAAGAAGGGAGTTGTTATTATCATATATTTAATATTTCTGTAAAAAAAAAAAAGAGTCTATCGTTGAATCGTGATCTAAAATTTACATTTTGATACAGACGAATGATATTTCACATCGAAAAGGTCATAAAACAGAACTTATTCGTATTCACATGTCATGTATAAACCCATATCGTTTGAGAAACATAATTGACAAGTGATAGAAAAAAAAGTATGTAAATGTTATCCACATATATCTTCAAAATGATATATGGCTTTCGCATCAGAACCACGAAATTAATTTCTTATATAAATTCATAGTCTTTTGGTGCTTTTATTTTTTTGCAACTTGATAACGTAAGTGAAAAAATTGATTACAAAAACAGCAATTTTTATATTTATACTAGCTCATCTTGTTCGACATCGTTTCTTGTTTGGCTTTCCACGATAACCCAAATACAGATACGATTGTTTCATAAAGATTAGATATGGGACATCAAGATTACAACGACCGTTTTTTTCGACAGCCCTATTTTTGTTGATTTCAGCCGTACAATGCCTCTTTAAGAGATTATCTGGAATCAAAAATTTCCGCCCCATCCATAGTCGTCGAATAACTTCGCTAATGGCGAAATCTTACTTTAAAAAAGTAATCCAGTCTGTTTTCCGTGTTACGTTAAAGTTACAATATCTTCCATCTTGTTCTGAAACTATAAGCTATACATAGAAATCTTAAATGTTTACCATATTATTCGCTGCTAATTTCTTAAACACGTGATCGCTGACTAATAATGGTATATAAATCGATATAAACGATCAATCTACCAAAACTTTTCTACCACTGGTTGGTTGGATATCGTCTTGTTGAAATTCATGAATAATGTTAGGGGTATTCTTTTTCCAAAGTTGCTTAACAGTGACAAATATTTTTGAAGAAAAAGTTCTCGATTTGAAGTTCGTGAATGTCGCGGGTTGAAAGTTGATCACAGGTGTTCGTGTGGAGATCTCAGTTTTCAACCTCGAACCCAGGGTCCTTGGTTCGAGGTTGCTCAGTTTTTATTCTGAAAGTCGTTTATGTTAATCAAAACAGGCTGTAATTTCAAAATGAATGAGACAAGTTTGTTACAAACAAGAGCAGAAGATTTTTGATCAACATCAGTGCACTGGAGATCGCCATTTCACTCGCCATTTCACTCGGCATTGTTTACACAAAAGTAAAACAAACAAAACTTTTATTTTTGTATTTGTTGCAAAATCAATCGAATATCATTATGATTCGATGGACTTGTTGCTGGGAAACAAGTTGTAACTTTATGCAAGATTCGAGTCCTTTCTGACATCATGTAAGCGAATTATTGCTTTGTATCGCTTTTGCATTTCCCTTCTTCTTCTAAGAAAAATTTTTTACATTAGAATCGGGAGGTATTTTGAGAGACCCATGTCTTTTCCTGGAAGATAATCTTCTAATCCTCTTCAACTTAAACACGTTGTAAGGAACGATAGTATCATGAAATGTATAGATTTGCTGAAATCAGTTAACCAAACAAAAAAATTTGATGTTCTGCTATGGTCAGTGATGCATGAAATGTAAATGGACTTACGAATATGCCTGTCGTAAACTTTTCTGTAGAAATATCAACTTCGTTCACATGTGCTTTGATCTTTTTTCTTTTTGGTTTAAGGGAAAACGAATTAGTAAAACCTCAAAAACTAATTGAAAAATTCAAGTTTTTAATGTAATTTGCATTTTATTCTTTCATCATGATTTAAAGGGTTGCTCAACGAAAGTTTATCTTCGCCACGTGCATTGGTATTATCATTGTCATCGCTGTCACACTTTCTGCCATCTTTACAAAGAGAGAAATTGCCGAAAAATCAAAGTCACCAATTAAAGCTCTAAAACCAAAAAGTACAAGAAGGCAGCTATCGCAACGGATGCCGAAATTTGTTCCAAAATCGGCGCGAAGATATTAAAAAAAATGGTAGTGCTATTGATGCAGCTATAGCAGCCATGTTTTGTGCAGGTAGTCGTTGTTCTGTTCATGACCTGCATTCACGGCCTGCATTTTGAAGCTCAAAAGCACAATTTATAACCTGAGGAGGAGGGTGTGTTAGTGAACAAATTGAGCATGTTATTGTTGAACTTTTCTTGTTGTTGCTATGAGGAATACATGTGGCATCAGTTCTGATAAATCACATGGCAACGGAGTTGTTTTCATTGGTTTTGAGTATTTATTTTGAACTATTTCAATGCTTTCAATATCGGAACTTAATCCTGCAAAATGGTGAAACGTCATCAAGTTGATGTACAGACGGAGCTCAAACAGGGTAATATATGGGTCGGCGTTGAAAGTCAGGTCATTAAGTCATGAAGTGTAGATAGAGTGTAGATAGAGCCTTAAAAACCGATATTTTTAACATAACAACCGTCGCCTACCATTTTGTTCCGATAAAAATATCTGTTTCTAAGGCTCATCAACACTTCAAGTTATAAAGACCCGACTTACCCCACCGACCCATCTTGCCCCATATTACCCTACAGAGTGAAGTTTGAAGCTTGGTAAATCTAAAGGAAAGTTCTGCGGAAGTCTTGTACTAATGTTTTCACATGCTATAATTTTCCCTTATATTGGAAAAATAATAGTCTGCCATTGTTAAATAAATTCGAACTTGTACGCTAGATAAAATAAAGGAAAGCCATTGCCAGGAGTTGAGCCGGGAGCTTTTTTCAGATTACTAATGCATGCCTCTACCAACCTAGACACAGATCTCTCACCAAACAGCCATCAGATGAGTTTAGAGTTTATGTTTGGACAGTTAAAGATGAGGAATGACGATTGTTATGGTTTTCTTGCTTACCAGACATTCAATTACTTTGATTTTTGAATTTATTGAACGAGAGTGAACAGCGGTTAAGACAATCTGCTGACTATTCTTTTATTCGACAGTCTTGAGTCATTCGCAGGAATAGTTATGCCTGAATGTGATTTTGTTTATCTTCAGTTTTCCCACAATAATTGGTAGGTCAAACAACGATACCTCAACCCAATAAATTCTGATTCAATTTAAAAACCATGATAAAATACTTAGGCCATACCTGTTGCAAAACCACCAAATAAAGTTGATGTTGTTGTTTATTTCAGGTGTGGTTAATCCTCATTCCTGTGGTGTGGGAAGAGGTTCATTTCTTGTGTTCTGCAACAGAAAAAACAAAAAGTTCACTATTTATGACTTCAGAGAAACTGCACCATCATCATCTAATGATACCATGTTTCTAAAAAACTCTAATTTGTCCAGATTTGGTGAGATTTAATTTTTTTTTTTTTTTTGTGGTTGGTTCACATGTTTTCTGTTGAGTTTCTTCTTTTGAATTTCTGCCTTAATCACCTCACTTAAAAACTGACAGAAAAGAGAGAAGATAATCTTTTTACTGAGCAACAGTGTTAGCAGCACATCCCTGATAGTACAGTTAAAACTCTTTATAGAGGACACATGCTATATAGCGGATACCTTGCTATAGCAGACAGATTTTTGGCGGACCTGAACGAATCATGACCACATTCTCCTAGAAAAACCTCTTTATATTGGACATTTCACAATTTACACAGGAAATAAAAAAAAGCCCAAAAAATCAATTTATTTTAGCATATCATGCTATCTGACCAGTTTTGGTGTTTAGTTCAGTTGCCTACTACTATATCGGTCTTTTGACCACTGTTATGGTTTCACTGTCTCCATAAAACAGTCAGTCACAGATATCTCATGGTTAAGTTCTGCTTTTCTGTGACTGTTGAAAGTTATGACGTTAAAAATACTCCGATTTACATTTATGAGTATATTTTTTTTCTGATGTAGCGAACACGTGATTATAGGGGCTACTTATTCTAGGAATCACGGGTGTCCGTTATAAATAGGTTTGACTGTAACAAACGTTTTTTTATCTCTCCCTAAACAATGATCATGAATTCTATGGCAACCTGTTGGTTCGAGAGGTATTCATTCATGATACCACAAATATAAATGCTATAAGGAATGTTCCTATAAATCCGTTCTTGTAAACCTGCTCTTATAAACCTCTTCTTATAAACTTCTTCCGATATACAGGTGGTCTTGCAAGTGGAGTTCGTGGGCAAGTAAAAGGATTATGGGAAATGCATGGAAACCATGGGAAACTACCTTGGAAAAAATTGGTCGAACCGTCAATAGAGAAGGATTTGTGGTAACAGTGCCAGTCGATACGGCAATAAGAGGCTTTCAGAATAGCATACATATGTCGCTTGGTTTGAAGTAAGTGGTTTCGCTCTTTGTATTTTTTGTATTCTACTCTTCTCCACAGTAATTATTTTCACCTAATCAGCTGGGTATTTAGGCTTTCAATAACGGTTACTTCTTCTGTCAGCCTATGTGCAATAAATTAGTCTAGCATCAGTTTCTAATGATACGTTATTCAGTTATCTTCATAAGACGTTATATGTGTCATGCACGCTTGCAATTACTTTTTGTAGGTGCGTAAGGATCTGTTACAAAAGTATTAGCATTCTGTCCATCCTACACGATAACTGTTTGTTTCAATATTTTTTGACTATCATCCTTGTAGAAATCATGTTCTGGAATTTTGTCTATTCTAGTACACTTTGGAAAAACTTTTGCTTGATATTGTATCATAAACATGATGTTTTTTTATACAGCCCTAAGTATCGATTTGTCCGTTCGACATAAAGCAAGTACTTTTGTAACAGACCCATAAGCCTTCTCCATTGTGTCATTGAGAATATCAGTTCCATTCGTCAATTTTTCTATTGAGATATTTTTAATGATCATATCCTGGTTGTTGTATGATGCGTTAAAGAGCTGATTGGATAAGTGGAACAGCCAATTCCAAATCATAAATTTGAAAAACTGACACAGTACAGTCGAAATCGATCTTTGAAGGTAAATCTCGAAAACTTGAGAAAATTTGAGTATGTCAAGTTAAATGTCTTTGGAATTTGTTTATAGTCAATCATTGTCACTTGTAATCAACAATTAACATATTTTCTGGAACAGCCGTGAAATTTTTTATTTTCAAGAGACACGGCTTCTTATGGGAGAGCCAAATAGCCTGGCAAAGTATTCTGCCAAAACATTCACAGTTTACTTAACCTGTACTTTTCTACTCGAGAGTTAAGAACTTATTTATTTATGAATATTTACCCAGGATAGCCTCTTCAGTTCCTCAAGCGAAGGAGATCCTGGAGTGTTTGGGCTTCGGAAGCTGTAATGAAAGGAACCGCTCAACTAGACAACCACCTCAGACACCATTCCTACTCTCTTGCTGAGTGCTAAGCAGAGAAGAGTGATTCACACTGTCATAGTCGCTGACATGACTCGGTCGGGGATTGAACCTGTGACCTTCCGAACAGGAAGCGAGCACTCTCTACCACAAGGCTACCAGTCGGTAGCCTCGTTATCTCAACACAAAAGATATGTAAAAGCTGTCATGAACAGAAGCCACATATGAAGAGAAAATAAAGAATTAAATTTGCGTTGTCATGACATAGTAGTTATGGACTTCATGAGCTTCGTCATATAATACGACACCGGTCGACATCGCTCATGGTATAAATTCTTTGCTACCGAACAATCATCAGGTACATTTCTGAGTGAAGTTACTGCATATCATGTTGCTATTGAACAAAGTTGGTTTCAATTTATGGCGGATAGTGACGTTGCAACAGATTTGATATGTTTTTAATCGTTCTCATAATAAATATGAATCTTTCTTATAAAGTATAAAAACATGAAGACTGAGGATTCACCTTGGCAACCATGGACAAAACGAAACCACCAACGTTAAACTGTCTTTTCAACAAGGCAGTTTATTACACCATGATCTGTATCAAACACAAACCTAAATGTTTATTTCTTTAATTGTCACTTTAATGTTGCTTCCTGCAAACATCAGCTACGCCTGATCATAATAGCTGGCTGTCACTATCAGAATCCCCTTCTTTTCACTTCCTTTCATCTATCAAACAATCTAATTTTCGATCTGCTTTTTGATTCACCATCTCGTCATTCACATCTACTTCTTTTAGGGTACTTTTAGGGACGTGATCTTTTTAAATTCTTCAATTTCGTCATCCTTCGTCGAAGTGTGTTTTGCAACATCGTTGATGATCCTTTGAACCACCTAAACTTTTAAAAGTCCTTCTGGAAATTTGACCTTCCAAATTTGTTTCCCTCATCTTAGGTTTCTTTGTAAAACTATGGAATAACTTTATTATCATCCTTTTAATCATAACTTAACAGATTTACAAATTTAACTTTTCTCTTTAGAAAGATTTTAACCAAAGCTGATGGGACATTTCTTACAGTTGGTGATACATTAAAAAATGCTGAGTTAGCAAAAACATTGGAGACAATACGAGACGATCCGCTCAGTTTCTACAATGGTAGCCTAGCAACGTTGATAATACAGGACATTAAAAATGCATCTGGTATGTAGATCATGTAAGCGAATATTTCCAAATCATGTTCAAACTGATTTCTTTAACAATCTCCATTAAACTATAGGGAATATATCTCTGGACGACTTAAGAAGTTATGAAGTTAAAAAACGAGACGTGGTCACGCTTAAACTGGCAGATTTAAGCACGCTGAATACAATGAGTGCTCCGGGAAGTGGGGCCATACTAGCAATGATTTACAACATCATGTCCGGTAAGTTTAGTACAGAAATCATTAACATGAATCTTTTCAATGTTTCCATGACAGCATCAAAATTAGAGGCAGATATGCACAGATACACATGGTTTGAATTTTTAGGTTATAATTTCTCAAAAACGCATTTATCAAATCTTGAGGATGCAGTTGTATTTTATCAGAGACTTATCGAGTCAATGAAGTTTAGCTTTGCACAACGAGGCTTTCTGGCTGATCCAGATTTTGGCTCTAATACAGACATAACAAAAGTGAGGAATACATATTTTTGATTTTTCCTCTTGACGGTGTTCAGTATAAAATTCTGCACGAAGGCAATAAATAAAAGAGCTCAGAGCGGTAAAATATTTTCTCTCAGGTTTATGATAAAGCGACAAACCGTTCATATGGCAAATCAATACGCAAGAATATGATATCTCTCAATACAACACATAATAATGTTTCTTATTATGGAGGTGCCTGGGGAAAAGACGACTTCGGCACATCACACGTGTCAATCCTGGCAGAAAACGGCGATGCTGTCTCATCTACTTCATTTATCAATTTCCTGTAATTTGACCATTACTTTCATTTTGTTATATGAAAACTTTTGTCAGCAACTTTGTTGACTTGTTAAAGAGTGAGAGTGAGGCGCAAGTCACTTTTATCTTAGCTTTGGATCTCTGGTTCGATCGGAAACAACTGGAATCATTTATAATAAC
This sequence comes from Turritopsis dohrnii, assembly GCA_027922465.2. Taxonomy (NCBI): domain Eukaryota; kingdom Metazoa; phylum Cnidaria; class Hydrozoa; order Anthoathecata; family Oceaniidae; genus Turritopsis; species Turritopsis dohrnii. The sequence continues at coordinate 271,479 of BQMF02000298.1, forward strand.
CAAATGAATGACTTCAGTACTCCTGGTCAGCTTAACATTTATGCCCTGCCACCTGCAAAAGCGAATTTCATCACACCTGGGAAACGTCCATTATCTTCCATGGCACCAACAATTATCTTAGACAAGAATGGAGATGTCAAAATGGTGGCGGGAGCTTCGGGTGGTTCAAGAGTTATTTCAGGAACAGCTGAGGTAAAGAAACTTTATCGAACATGCAAATATTCTAGTCATAATCAATCAGATTTCAGTTAATCTAACATGTATTCTTGAAAATAAAGTGGCAGCTTCACAACACAACTCCACTCGCTGGACTTCTTTCTTTACCCTCATATTACACATTCTTAATAAGCGTTCTTGATACTGCTAGTGAAAACAAATATTGATCTAGTGGTGTGGTGTGGGAGGTGTGGGTTTATCATCTGATTGGTTCATGCCTACAGTAGTGTTAATTCATCTACTCAGCGTGGTGCTAAGCTTGAGAACAGGTCCGATGTCTTGGTAAGATTAATGTTATCACACTTGCATCATTATATAGATAGAGAATATAAGAAGCAAGAAGATAATTACGATCTTTCCTTTATTTGTCCAAAAAATTGAGGCTATCGTATTAATTATTTTATTTAATTTCCATTTTTGGAAAAATTGAGTCCCGATTGTTTTCAAGCTTTTCAGGATTATTTTGTTCTTTCTGTGTGAGCTTTTTTCCAAAAACAAGCGCAAAATCTTCTTCAAACGGCAGTCTTATTTTGTTGGTTTCTTAAAGATTTAGTGAGGTTATGAAATTTAAAACTTATTTTTCTCATTTTAAAAAAAAATGGAAATAGAACAAAATAATCCTGCGTCTGTACAACATTGTTTGTCAGAATCTAAAATCCTTTGATACTGGTGGTGTTTAAATAATTCATTCTTCCGTTACGATTACCTTTCTCTCTGTAAATGTTCAATACGATAGTAAAGGTGGAAGAGAAAAACAGATTTCCCGAATTTTTATTTTTATTTTATTGTTTTCAGTAAAATTAAGATTTGCTTGCTCATTTCTGTTTTATTAATTTTTTGACTCGATTACTTATAAATTGTTCCCAGATGATTCCGAGCAATTTTGTCATCATAAACAAGATTGTACAGTGTGTCCACGAGAAAGTGGGCACCTAAAGGCGAATATCCACTTCGGATAATTGTCCACGGGCCGGACCGGATCGGTTCGCAAAACAATAGACCACGTGAGAATAATACGTAATGTTTTCACGTGGTCTATTGTTTAGCGAACCGATCCGCTCCGGTCTGCGGACAATTATCTGAAGTGGATATTCGCCTCAACTTTCAAGAAGCATATCTTATGCTTTTCGTGCTTGTGTTTTTCAGTTTTTATACCGAAAGAAAGAAAAATTTTTGTTCTCTCATTTTTAATAGAAAAATGAATTGTGGGGGAATTATAGTCGATTTTACCATGAAACCACGCAATTGAATCAATAATGATCAATTAACGCGTGCTTTTATAGGAGTTAATGACTCGAGTAATATGGAAAGTCATGAATAAGTGATAAAGCTGCATTTATACTTGGAAAAACATATTTTTTTACAAACTTGAAACATAAAGTTTCATTTCTAAAAGTCTTTTACAAAGATTTAAAAAAGGTTTTTTTTTGCTTATTTTACACAATGAAAAAATTTGTGTCTATTCAAAATATTTCGTGACAAACTTATCACAAATCCACCAACAGCGGTTGTTTCAATGAAACAAAGAGTTAATTGCTCGTTAAAAGTATGTTTTATTGATCATTACAAAATTAACAACCGTGTCGAACGAAAAAATAGTCACTATTCTTTAAATTAAAAATTTTTACAAATAACAACTTATATTTTTGGAAAGCTCGTAAATTCTTCTTTCCAACAGTATAAAAAGCGCATTGTACTGGTGAAAATTCGTTAAAAGTTATTTGTGTTTAAAACTAGGTGCCCACTTTCTCGTGGCCACACTGTATTTGCTAACTGCGGGGAAAATTATTGTATTTTAGGTTGTAATGAAGACACTGATACTAGGTGGTGAATTAGGTGAAGCTGTTAGCAGTTTTCGTTTACACCACCAAGGTGTACCAAATGAGTTAACATACAGCAGGAACAACCCACCAATAGACATGCACTTGATTGAGAAATTGAAGCGTATTGGTCATCATATAAAAGAAGTGGGAAGAGATAGTATTGTTCAAGCTATCCTTAGAAACAGCAAAGATATATACGCCATGTCTGATCCAAGGAAGTACTCAAAACCTGATGGATATTAATATACTCAAATAGTTTTTTCTTTCCGTATTTTATATAAAAAAAATAATTAAGACACACTTCACAAGATGGTTTTTTTTACGTGTACAGCAGTAGTAAAGTTTTCAAATGAATCCAACAAACTTGACTTAAGTCAACCGTAAGGTTTTTCCACAATGCCAGCATATTTGAAGGGATTCTTAAATCAGGAAATATTTTAAAATATTTTGTAATATATAACTGTTTTTATTCTGATAAATATTAATGACATTTGGTGGAAATAAAATATAGAAGTGATTTGCATTTTTTTACTGATCAGTTTGTGCTAGAAGGATATCCTCCTAGGTTTGTGAAAGAATTTTCATTTCTTTTTCCTAGTGAAACATTTGAATATCAAGCTGGATAGAACTGCTCCTTATTTTTTTCTATTCGAAATAAACTTTATGTGCAGACAGGTATGAAACAACACATAAGTATTTTGAGTAAATGTTTTGTATCTTAATTTCTATGACAAAGATTTTTTTGAATGATGTTTTTGTTCCAATGATACTGGTACATGGACTACGTATTTTTTTTTTCGATCATTTGACCTTCGCGCAGCGTCTGTATAACGTTATTTTTGGTTTTTGTTCATCATCCTTTTGACGTCAGAATCCGACGTTGTTTTGTGACATTTCGACGACTAAACGACTGTCAAGCGACGATTAAACACGACGTCGAAACAAACTTTGATAAAACGTTTTTGTGCTTACTGAGTTAAGGGAAGACTAGATGTTTCCTGTTCTTCTTGATAAAAAGATTTGAGAAGCGGTACCACTGGTCCTGAAAATATTGTTGTTTTCATCAGTATGGAAACCTTTCTTATTGCTGATTTTATAAGATGATGTAAGTTTCTCTGTCCTTATTTCCTGTTTCAAGGAAATGTTTTTTATTTTCCATATGTACGTTTCTGTTAGTCTTTTGTTATAAACTTTCCTACGGAATCAAAAATTCACTTCACCCCATTGATAGCCGTTGAATAACTTCGCTAATAGCGAAATCTTACTTTAAAAAAGTAATCCAGTCTGTTTTCCGTATTACGTTAAAGTTACAATGTCTTCAATCTTGTTCTGAAACTATAAGCTATACATAGAAATCTTAAATGTTTACCATATTATTCGCTGCTAATTTCTCAAATAAATTATCACTTACTAATAATGGCATATAAATCGATATAAACGATCAATCTACCAAAACCTTTCAAGCCACTATTTTTCCAAAGTTGATTAACAGAGACAAAGATTTTTGAAGAAAAAGTTTTGGCGATTTGAAGTTCAAGAATGTCGCGGGTTGAAAGTTGATTTTTATTCTGAAAGTTATATGTTGATCAAAGCAGAATGTATTTCGAAATGAGCGAGACAAGTTTGTTACAAACAAATGCGGAAGAGTTTTGATTAAAAATCGACATCAGTGCAGTGGAGATCGCCATTTCACTCGGCGTTGTTTACACAAAAGTAAAACCAAAAAAACTTGTTTTTGTTTTTGTTGCAAAAATCAACAATCGCATATTATTATGATTTGATGGGCCTGCTGCTGGGGAGGCTGGGGAGCAAGTCGTAACTTTATGCAAGTTTCGAGTCCTTTCTGATAATCATGTAAGCGTATTATTGCTTTGTATAACTTTCGCTTTTCCCTTCTTCTTCAAGGAAAGATTTTTTACCGTAGAATCGAAAAGTGTTTTAAGTGATCCCTGTCTTTTCCTGGAAGATAATCTTCTAACCCTCTTCAACTTAAACACGTTGTAAGGAACGATAGTATCATGAAATGTATAGATTTGCTGAAATCAGTTAACCAAACAAAAATTTTTTTTGATGTTTTTCTATGGTCAGTGATGCATGAAATGTAAATGCATTTACGAATATGCCTGTCGTAAACTTTGCTATAAAAATACCAACTTCGTTTACATGTTCAACTTCTTAAAGATAATAAACTTTAATATATCATAAGGTCAAGAAAAGTGTGTCAGCAGTTTTCTTATGAGATAATTTCCACGAGAGAGCCAATCGTTTTTTTACTTTGTTTGAGAGCATTATTAATAATAAACAGCTGCTCGTTCCCCAACCATTTCCCAATTGCTCTATTTCGGCTGACATCAGCATAGTGCAACCCTCAGCTATAATAGTTCCTCATTTTTAATGTAACTTTAAACTTTCACTCTTCCTATCATCATGATTTAAAGGGTCGCTCAACCAAAGTACATCTTTGCCACGTTCATTGGTATTATTCTTGTCATCACTATAACACTCTCTGTCATCTTTACAATGAGAGAAATGGTCGAAAAATCAAAGTCACCAATTGAAGCTCGAAAAGCAGAAAAGTACAAGAAGGCGGCTATCGCAACGGATGCCGAAATTTGTTCCAAAATCGGCGCGAAGATATTAAAAGAAAATGGTAGTGCTATTGATGCAGCTATAGCAGCCATGTTTTGTGCAGGTAGTCGTTGTTCTGTTCGTGACCAGTATTCACAACCTTTGGTTTGAAGCTCAAAAGCACAATAACCTGAGGAGGACGGTTGATTCAGACACAATCTGAAAAATGTCAGAAACAGGTTCTTCAGTTTTCTAGGTTTCAAGTTGGACCATGCAATCCACCAAATAAAGTTGATGTTGTTGTTTATTTCAGGTGTGATTAATCCTCATTCATGTGGCGTGGGAGGAGGTTCATTTCTTGTGTACTACAACAGAAAAAACAAAAAGTTCACTATTTATGACTTCAGAGAAACTGCACCATCATCATCTAATGATACCATGTTTCTAAACAACTCTGATTTATCCAGATATGGTAAGATTTAATTCTTTAAGTTTTGTTCTTTTTGTGATTGGCTAATATGATATCTGTTGAGTTTATTGGCCGCCATTCTTTTTAGATTTCTGCCTCAATCACTTCAGTTTAAAACTAATAACATAAGAGAGAAGACAATCTTTTAGTAGCACATCCCTACAGTACAAAACTCTCTATAGTGGACTTGTTCCGGATACCTTGCTATAGCGGACAGACTTTTGTGGACCTGAACGGATCCTGGCCAAATTTTCTCAGAAAAACCTCTTTATAGCGGACATTGAACAACCTAGACGTGCAATAGCGGACAGAATTTTTTGAAACATTATGACATTTTCTTTAAAATTTACTCTTTAGCGAACACATTTCGAAGGAAACGAAAAAAAAAAACTCATTTCAATTTATTTTAGCATATCATGCTATTTGACAAATTTTGGTATTTAGTTGATACAGTTGGGAACTTCTATTATCGCTCTTTTGAGCACTGTTATTACTTTACTGCCTCCGTAAAAAAAGTAACTCACAGGTATCTCATGTCCAAGCGCTGCTTCTCTGTAACTGATGATAGTTTTGACGTCAAAAATACTCCCTTGAAGTTTTCATAAAAAATCTCGCTTCCGGGACAAAAAACGTCCCCTCCCGGTTGGGCGAGATCTTCGCTTTGACCCGGCTTGAAGCGGGACGTTTTTCATCATATAAACACACTGGTCCGAGACGTTTTCCATCATATAAACACACTGTTCCGGGACGTTTTTCATCATATAAACACACTGTTCCGGGACGTTTTTCATCATATAAACACACTGTTCCGGGACGTTTTGAAATGTTAACGCTGAGTTTGCTGTCTGGTCCCGACAAAGCTCCCGCTAAATATTTTCTCATGTAAAGGCGGGATAAAGTTATCCCTTTTTACCGTCCCGGAAAACGTCCCGTCCCGCCTCTCATATAAACAGCTCCTTACATTTATGAGTAATTTTTTTCTGATGTAGCGAACACGTGGATATAGCCGGTACTTTTTCTAGGAACCGCGGGTGTCCGCAATAGATAGGTTTGACTGTAACAAACTTTTTTTATCTCTCCCTACATAATGATCATGAATTCTATGGCAACCTGTTTGTTCGAGAGGTATTCATTCATGATACCACAAACATAAATGCTATAAGGAATGTTCCTATAAACCTATTCTGATATACAGGTGGTCTTATAAGCATGTTCTTATAAACCTCTTCTGATATACAGGTGGTCTTGCAAGTGGAGTTCCTGGGCAAGTAAAAGGATTATGGGAAATGCATAGAAACCATGGGAAACTACCTTGGAAAAAACTAGTGGAACCATCCATCAACCTAGCTAGGGAAGGATTTGCAGTAACAATGCCAGTCCATACTGCGATAAAAACCTTTCAGAATAGCATACATATGTCGCCTGGTTTAAAGTAAGTGGTTTCGCTCTTTGTATTTTTTGTATTTTGCTCTTCTCCACAGTGATTATTTTCACCCAATCAGCTAGGTGTTTTGAGTATTTTATGCTTCCAATAATGGTTGTCCCTTCCGTCAGCCGAAGTGCAATAAATTAGTCCAGCATCCGTTACTAATGATACGCTGCTTTTATCACGCATCGGATATATGTTCTACGATATATAGTATATAGGCTACGAAATTAAATTTAAATTTTTTAAAAGCAGCGTATTATTAATAACTGATGCTAGACTAATTTATTGTACGGTGGCCCATAACTGACATTTATCTTCACATTTTTTAATATGCGTGTAACTGTCGATTGACTACATAGTGTTCCTAATTTTTTTCCAATTTATTGTTAGTCGATCATTGTCACTTGTAATCCTTGGCAACCATAGACAAAACGAAACTACCCAACGTAAAACTTTTTTTTCAACAAAGCAGTTTATTACACAAACACAAACATCCTGCAAACATCAGCCACTCCTCTGGTCATAATAGTTGGATTTCAGCATTTTACCAAAATCACCTTCTTCTCACTTCACTTCCTTCCTACCAAACAATCTAATTTTCGATCTGCTTTTTGATTCACCATCTTCTCATTCACATCTACTTCTTTTAGGGTACTTTTAGGGACGTGATCTTTTAGGGTACTTTAGGGACGTGATCTTTTTAAATTCTTCAATTTCGGCATCCCACGTCGAAGTATGTTTTTGAACATCGTTGATGATTCTTTAAACATCCTAAAATTTTAAAAATCCTTTTTGGAAAGCTGGCCTTGCAAATTCGTTGCCCTCGGTATAACTGTATTATCAACCTTTTAATCATAACTTAACAGATTTACAAATTTAACTTTTCTCTTTAGAAAGATTTTAATCAAAGCCGATGGGACATTTCTTACCGTTGGTGATACATTGAAAAATGCTGAGTTAGCAAAAACGTTGGAGACGATACGAGACGATCCGCTCAGTTTTTACAACGGTTACCTAGCAACGTTGATAGTACAGGACATTAAAAATGCATCTGGTATGTCAATAGTAGATCCTGTAAACGTATGTTCCAAATCACACTATTGTACTGCCAGTAAATATCGCAATTGCCAGTAAATGTCGCAATTCAACAGTAAGTGTCGCAAAATCGCCAGTAAGTGCCGCAACTAGAATTTTCATTCGTTTTAATTTTTTTTAACAATAAATGTCGTAATGTTTTTCAAAATCAACAGCAAATGTCGCAAACTTACACAAAGTGATTTTGATCATATAATGTGGAGGGTAGGACAAGGAAAGACCTGTTGCTTAAATCAATCGGTCAGGACTCACTTTGGGAAATCTTGAAGCATAGAGTAACTAGTAGGATTAGCGAAAAAAGTAAAAGGAACTTGCTAAGTGAAACATAATGTTGAAAATTGTAGCTGTCTTATTTTTATATTTTGCATTCTCTTCAATGTCGTGAAGGTCCATCAGCGCACTGTGTGATGAGTAGTACGACATCATGATCAGAATAATCAGTGTCGAGTTCAAAACAAGGATGGAGAAGATATTGGTTAGAAATCGAAATTAAAAAGTTGCGACATTTACTGTTGCGACACTTACTGGCGATTTTGCGACACTTACTGTTGAATTGCGACACCTACTGGCAATTTTGCGACATTTACTGGCATTTGCGACATTTACTAGCGATTGCGACATTTACTGGCAGTACAACTGTAACTGATTTCTTTAAAAATCTCCATTAAAGATAATAAACTGTTATATGTACAGCTGAGGGTTGCACTATGCTGATGTCAGTAGAAATAGAACAATTGAGAAATGGTCTGGGAACGAGCAGCTGTTTATTGTCAACGAAGCGCTCAAACAAAGTAAAAAAATGATTGCCCTCCCTCACCCAACCCCCTTTTTTTCTTGACCTTGTGATAGTTTATTATCTTTAAACTACAGGGAATATAACTCTGGACGACTTAAGAAGCTATGAAGTTAAAAAACGAGATGTGGTCACGCTTACCCTGCCAGATTTAAGCACGCTGAACACAATGAGTGCTCCGGGAAGTGGGGCCATACTAGCAATGATTTACAACATCATGTCCGGTAAGCTTAGTACAGAAATCATTAACATGAATCTTTTCAATGTTTCCATGACAACATTAAACTCACATATATTATTTGGACTGTAAAAGTAGAGGCAAGATACACACAGATAGAGATGGTTGGAATTTTTAGGTTATAACTTCTCAAAAGCGCATTTATCAAATCTTGAGGAAGCAGTTGTATTTTATCAGAGACTTATTGAGTCAATGAAGTTTAGCTTTGCACAACGAGGCTTTCTCGCTGATCCTGATTTTGGTTCTAATACAGACATAACAAAAGTGAGGAATACATATTTTTCGTTATAAACGTTCGCCATATTTAAAGTAACCCAGTAAACACAAGACGTCTTGAAGACGTCTTTGAGACGTCTTTTCAGGACCAGTTAAGACGTCTCTAAGACGTCCTCAACTAGTCTCCAGGTGTAACACCGAAAGACGTCTTTTAAGGACGAGAAAAAGACGTCTTTCGAAAACGTCTTTGAGACGTCTTACTCTCGTATCTAAAAGACGTCTTTCGCTGTTACACCTGGAGACCAGTTGAGGACGTCTTAAAGACGTCTTAACTGGTCCTGAAAAGACGTCTTAATCTCGTATCTAAAAGACGTCTTTCGTTGTTACACCTGGAGACTAGTTGAGGACGTCTTAAAGACGTCTTAACTGGTCCTGAAAAGACGTCTTAATCTCGTATCTAAAAGACGTCTTTCGTTGTTACACCTGGAGACTAGTTGAGGACGTCTTAAAGACGTCTTAACTGGTCCTGAAAAGACGTTTCAAAGACGTCTCCAAAAGATCTTCTTTAAACAAAATTTACAGTTCAGGGAGCACAGTAACAACACGTTCTTAGTGGCTTTCAAGTCGTACCAGGGCAAAAAAAAGTAGATAACGAATATTGATAAGAAATGGGTATTCTTTCAGAGTAAATAAATTAAAATCCATCGTAAATTCTTTACATATAACAGAAACAGTTAAATAGATTACAGCTAAATAAATTAAATAAATTACTAATCAAATAATTCATCCAAACTGATTATTGTTTAAACACAACCCCCATCACTCTTGTATGTCAGAGGCTGTTGAAGTAGCATAGTTCTTCAAAACGGCATCTAGAAAGAAATTTGTTTTGAATTCTGAAACACGTGACTGGTTTTTATTAGCATCTACAATGGCTTTTATTTGCCGTCTCCATTTACCTTTAAACCCAGAAGTTATAACTTCTAATATTTCAAACTCAAAATTAGAAAGTTTGGTGATGGTTTCAAGGGAAAATTTAAACTTATTACATTCACGAGCTAGGGGAACCCACTACCAATAAGTAGAAACCATCAAAAATGACACTGCATAAATTTTAGAACAAATTTTCGAACGCATGAAATCAATGTTGCAGTGACAAAAAAAAACTTTTTCAAAGCAAAGTATTTACAATGTTTTGATACAGAAATGTCGAGAAGTAATCGGAGTGCTTCACCCAAACCGAAAGAGCATGCCCTGATTTTTTTTTGAAGCAGATAATTCCACCACTTATGTGTTGAAGTGTTCCATTCTAGAAATCCACTTTGCGTTCTTAAAAATGGTATTTGGCTAAATCTATTTATCAGAAATCATAAGTTGTTATGATTTTCCCTCAAACCGTCACACTATATATAAAACTAAATGTTGGTGTTGTCCCCCACCACCACCATAAACTGTGTTAGTATGGATCATTAGCTAGCAAAATTAGGAAACAAATAAAATCAAATGCATAAATCAATAACACTATAGCAAATTATCGGGGAAAACTTTAGAAGTAAAAAGTACTTAGCTCAGCAGTCTTTATCTTCAAACAAGCAAGAATTAATAACAAGGAAAACCTTCGGAATAAAATACTCCGTCCTCAACGATTCTTTGTTTGATCTCCGAAAGTTTTTATTTGGTGTTCGAAAAATTCTAAATTCCCGCGATTTTTTAGAACAAGGGTACGTTAAACATTTTAAAAAGTTGTTTTTGTTTTAAAATAGAGAATAATGACAAAACCGAACTTTCTATAAAGGGTTTCCCTTTTATTAAATTAATTTTTATTAAGCTTAAAGTCTCTAATCTCAAAGAAATCTAAACTTTGCATCACGCTAATGAAAAACAGTACCCCCGTCTTTTAACTATCGTCTTTGAAGAACGAGAAAAAGACGTCTTTGAAACATCTTGTATAGAGACCAGTGGAAATCCACTTTTTTAAGGACGACAACAAGGCGTATTTGAAACATTGAATTTTGACAAGTGAAAACTCGCTTACAAGAACAACGAATTGCAACGCAGCACGTCACATCACAGCACAATACGTCTTTAAAACGTCTCGTTGCGACCAGTAAAAACTCGTTTTCTGAGGACAAGAAAAAGACGTCTTTAAAACGTCTCGTAGCGACTAGTGGAAACTCGTTTTACGGAAGACAAGAAAAAGACGTCTTTAAAACGTCTCGTAGCGACCAGTGGAAACTCGTTTTACCGAGGACAAGAAAAAGACGTCTTTCAAACGTCTCGTTGCGACCAGTGGAAACTCGTTTTACCGAGGAGAAGAAAAAGACGTCTTTAAAACGTCTCTTTGCGACCAGTGAAAACTCGTTTTACCGAGGACAAGAAAAAGACGTCTTTAAAACGTCTCGTAGCGACCAGTGGAAACTCGTTTTACCGAGGACAAGAAAAAGACGTCTTTAAAACGTCTCGTTGCGACCAGTTGAAACTCGTTTTACCGAGGACAAGAAAAAGACGTCTTTAAAACGTCTCGTTGCGACCAGTGAAAACTCGTCTTTAAAGGACAAGAAAAAGACGTCTTTCAGACGTCCTCTTAGGACGAAAATTAACTGGTTGTTCAAAACCCAAGAAAAGACGTCTCAAAGACGTCTTATCTGGTCGAAAGACGTCCGTACCAGTATGAGACCAGAAAAGACGTCTTAAAGACGTCTTTGTGTTTACTGGGAAGTAAAAACAAGTTTTTTAAAATTTTGTAAAAAGCTTTTCGGCTTACGTCATCATCAGTTATAGTTACTTTGTTTTTACTTACATATTTTTCATTTTTCCTCTATGATAGTGGTCAGTATAAAATTCTGTACGAAGGAAATAAAAAAGCTGAGAGCATTAACATAATTTTCTCTCAGGTTTATGATAAAGCGACAAATCGTTCATATGGCAAATCAATACGTGAGAATATGATATCTCTCAATACAACACATAATAATGTCTCTTATTATGGAGGTGCCTGGGGAAAAGACGACTTCGGAACATCACACGTATCAATACTGGCAGAAAACGGCGATGCTGTCTCATCTACTTCATCCATCAATTTCCTGTAATTTTACCATTTTACTTTCATTTTAATTGTTGTTGTTGCAAGACAGTAGTCTTTCTAAAGATATGAAAACTTTTGTCAACAACTTTGTTGACTGGTGAAAGAGTAAGTGTAAGGAATAAAGCTTTTAATGCAAATGACTTTTATCTTAGCTTTGGATCTCTGGTTCGATCGGAAACAACTGGAATCATTTATAATAACCAAATGAATGACTTCAGTACTCCTGGTCAGCTTAACATTTATGCCCTGCCACCTGCAAAAGCGAATTTCATCACACCTGGAAAACGTCCATTATCCTCCATGTCGCCAACAATCATCTTAGACAAGAATGGAGATGTAAAAATGGTTGTGGGAGCTTCGGGTAGTTCAAGAGTTATCTCAGGAACAGCTGAGGTAAAGAACTTTATCGAACATGCAAATATTTTAGTCACAATCAATCAGATTTCTGTAATTCTAAACGACGATTTTGCCCACGGGAACTTTAATTCTATTTAATTCGCTATGTATCACGTTTTCTGTTATTTTTAAAAAAAATTTAAACTGATCATTTAAATGATAATGCATTTCAGCCTTAACAGGTACAGTGGAATCTCTCTATCTCGAACTCGCAATGGACCGAAAAATTTGTTCGAGATAGAGAATGTTCGAGATAAAGAAAGTTAGCTCTTCAAGTTAACTGTTCAAGGGACCGAGATTTTTGTTCGAGATAGAGAGATATTCGAGATAGAGGGTAGTCGAGATAGAGAGATTCCACTGTATTCTTGAAAATAAAGATGGCAGCTTCGCAACACAACTCCACTCGCTGGACTTCTTTCTTTACCCTCATATTACACATTCTTAATAAGCGTTCTTGATACTGCTAGTGAAAACAAATATTGATCTAGTGGTAGAGTGTTTACTACTGAACTGGGAGGTGTAGGTTTATCACCTGAGTAGTTCATGCCTATAGTAGTGTAAATCGATCTACTCAGCGTGGTGCTAGGTTTGAGAACAGATCCGATATCTTGGTAGGGTTAATGTAATCACACTTGCATCATATCTAGAAATTCTGTGTAAGAAGATAATTACCATCTTTCCTATATAATTGTCTTGAAAAATGAGGCTATCGTGTTAACGAGTGGTTTGTCAAACAGATTCTAAAATCCTTCCCCATTCTCTCTCTCTCACTCTCTTTGCTTGCTCATTTCTGTTTTATTGTTTTATTAACTTTTTGACTCGATTACTTAGAAATTATTCCCATATTGCTCCCAGATGATTCCGAGCAATTTTTTCATGATAAACAAGATTGTATTTGGTAACTGCGGGGAAAATTGTTGTATTTTAGGTTATAATGAAGACACTGATACTAGGAGGTGAATTAGGTGAAGCTGTTATCAGTTTTCGCTTACATCATCAAGGTGTGCCAAATAGAATAACATACAGCAGGAACAACCCACCAACAGACATGCGCTTGATTGAAAAATTGAGGCGTATTGGTCACCATATAAAAGAAGTGGGAAGAGATAGTGTTGTTCAAGCTATCCTTAGAGATAACAAAGATATATACGCCATGTCTGATCCAAGGAAGTACTCAAAACCTGATGGATATTAAAGATAATGTTATAATGTAGAGCTGAGCGTTTCACTATGCTGATGTTAGCAGAAATAAAAAAATTGGGAAATGGTATGGGAATGAGCAGCTGTTTATTGTTAACAAAGCGCTCAAACAAAGTAAAAAAATGATGGGCTCCCTCGTGGAGATTATTTCACAAGAAAACTGCTGACACACTTTTTTTTCGACCTTATGATAGTTCATTATCTTTGATAATTCAAATAGTTTCTTCTTTCTGTATTTTTATAAAAAAAATAATTGCTCCAGTATGATTGTAAGGTACACCTCACAAGATGTTTCTGTTTTTACGGGTATAGCAGGAGTAAAATTTTCAAGCAAATCCGCTTGACTTAAGTTAACCTTAAGTTTTTTGCACAAAACCAGCATCTTTAAAGGAGTTCTTGAAAATTAGGAATCTAATATTTTAAAATATTTTATAATATAAACTGTTTTTTTATTCTGGTATTTTGCAACCTCGAACCCAGGGTCTCTTGCCTACCCTGGGTTCGAGGTTGGCTATTTTTATAAATATTGATGACATCTGGTGGAAATAGAAGAAACGTTCTTATTGAGAGAGTGCTCACCAGTGAAATGTAAATCTCTACAGGGAGGAAAAAAAACCTTTCGCCATCAGGAAAGTTGCAAACGAGACCACTACTTTTTTATGAATGAAATAGCATCGTAATTATACCACACTTTTGCTGATTTTATAAGATGATGTAAGCTCCTTATTTATGTTTTCATAACATTTTTCTTGTTAGTCGATGTTAGAAACTTGACCAAACATTCTGGAGTTCCAAAAGTGTAGTCCTACATCATCCGTTTACAGCACCAACAAAACCAAAAAAAAACTATTAACAATATATAATTGAATTGAATTTTTATTGACCAATACTAACAACAAAAACAATATTCCAAACTGCTGGACGACATCATTTCGTTTTACAATATCCATACGTCATTGTACAATATTTGCTACAAAGCTTGCAAGTAATCTTGCAGTAACTCCAGCAAAGGACTTTAGAAAGCCCTTTGCTTGGTCCAGAACCATATCCGAAGTTACCTGTCATAGAAAAACACAAAAGACTGAGTGACAGTGAGAATTTCAGTAAGTTGTTTCAAATAATAGATTCATAGTTCACCTAAATAATACCCCGGGCTAAATTTCCATAGCTTCGTCGATTTTAAGTATTTGTATATAGTATAAAAACATCTGCTCAGGGTTTATACAGGAGTCAGTGATTGCGACTGAATATGTGAATTTTACTTCGTACAAGTATCCAGTCTTTTTTTGTCATAAAAGTAGCTATGACTATATCGCATAATTTTCTGTTGGTACTTATTTCAATACCTGATTATCAACCTAAGAAATACCAGATTAAACCTGTGTTTAGAACCACTAGTAGCTACGAATGTTTTCTCATATATTTGGCAAAAGTTTCACAGCTTAGTTAGAAATTGTTAACCCTATCGTCAAAGTAAATGGTAAATAACCTATAGTACAAACAAAACATTCCAGAGGTAAAATGACCAGTCTATGTTAACCAACTTCTTATACCTTCATCCGACGAGTTAGCCTGAGTTCCAATGACAACCAGGATAAATAAAACAATGATCGCCTTCATTTTAACTACTTCTCGTAACCTTGATGACAGAGACTACTGTCTTGCAATGTGCGTAGAATAACATAAAGCATGAATATCTATACAAAAGATGGACAGCTATGCAGATATTGAAACAGTTTTTGTCAACAAAACTACGTCTTGTAGAATGAAACGAAATATTGAACGTGTTGCTACAGCTGTTCTTAAAGTCGTCAGAAAATATCTGCGAAGAAGAGCATTTTTATGGAAATGATGTATTTAGTTCTACGAGTAACTATGGTTCTACAGAAATAACATCCTTCGCAGCGGTTTTTCAACAAATATGGCCTTTAGGTGTTCAATCAAACGCTACATAATGAAATCAATGGAGAATAACTATGAACACCCGATATATTCAGTGCATGCATATGATGCAACTAAATGCAACACCACATGAACGAAATCACCTTTAGCAATTCCAAATTGTTCAAATTAACCAACTATAGTTATTGTTCAGTTTGGACCAGCTGAACATTTCTATCCATTGCATGTATACTGGAAGTGTTCTTGTAAAAACCTTCGTCTGAAAGTTACGTCACCAACAGCACAAACAGATTCTTGGAAATAAAGTTGAAAACGAGACATTTCTATAATGTTTCTCGTGTCTGTGTAATATCCGCACGTGGTTAGCAGTATTTCATCATCTGCCCATCAAAGTGATAGGTCTAGTCTATCGTATAAATTAAAAATATGTCATTTTCAAAGAGTGTATTTAATTTTATACAAAAGCCTGTTACCCTCAGGGCAGTATGCAATGTTTGGAAACCAATTGGATCGCTCCACAGTATACCTCCATCGGGGAAAAAAACATTTGCAACTCAAATATTCAACAAAATAAATAACAACAGATGCTGTTATTCCAGTAACAATTTACTAACAACTCGAGCGTATGCAACGGATGGTAAGTTCACTATTAAAGCCTATCAACATTTAGTTCTTCGTCAGTTTCAGAGTTACTGCTAGGTCAGTGTGTGTGTTGTATTTGTGCTGCAAATGACAAGTGCACCGTTCGTTAGAGATGACTGGAATATGTTTTTAAAATTGTTTACAATAATGCTGCTCATAACTTGAAATATTAACTGGTAGACATTGTGTGAGCAAAGTGTCTGTATTAAACTGTAAAAGGGTGATATAGTTGGAGTTGGTAGTGGATCAAGTCCCGGCACTGTAAATGCTAAAATGTGATATGATCACTTATGGAATGATAATGTATGTAGGAGAAAGCTGTATGAAATTGTGTATGATGTGAATGAACGAGTGTCAAAAATTACATAAGACCACATAGTATGTTCAAGTTCTCTGCCTTAAAATCTGAGGTATGCATTTCTGGTGGAGGCCCACATCAGTGAGTTCACTGCAATTCTATCCTCAGTAAAATAAATTCAAAAAAAATGATGCGAATGAAAAAATAGTGTCAGAAAAATAAAAAATAAAAAATACAATACACCTGATAAAAACAGTATCAGAAATCGGAAACCATATCATATAGTCAGAAGCAGATGTTATTAGTTAGGTGATCACACCGTTCATGGGTATTTTCCTGAGTCAATTGAGGTTTCCTTGAAATGGTTTCCCAGGATTTCCCAAACTGACGAGTTTTTAATTCTTTTCATAAACTTCATCCTGACAGACCTAAACAAACAGGCTGTGTCCATTATTTTTTAAAACAGCAATATATATTCTGCAGATGTAAAAGAATTTGCAGATGAGAAAATATTCTGATGAAATATGATCTGGAAACCTATAATTTGGAAAGCAACTTGTTTAACCAGGTCAATTCAACTGCAGAGACGCCAACTTTTAAAACTAAAATGCGTGAGAGATTGACTCAGATTAGTGTCACCCGGAGGGGCCACCTTGGTTGGCGCCGCAAGGAAAACTTTGAAATCGGGCATGCTGTATCGCTGGAAAATGCACTTCATAAAAGAAATTTTTCGCTTGAAAAGCAGAAAATATTTAATGCGCATGGTCATTTTTTATTCTCCGTTGAAATATTTCAATCAAAAGTGATTGTGGAAATAGCTTTGTTTGCCTCCTTTTTCTCCGATAGCTGCTCACTCACGGCCATCTGGATTCCTTTTCTCGTTTGCTGTGCTGCGTGTGTATAATATTGTGTCCGTAGAAAAAAGGAAGGCGATATTTAACATATCATTAGACACATAAGGAGCAAAATTTTTATTTGAGATAATAAATTAAAAAAAAAATCTGCGTGTGTCACACACTCAAAGCGTGTGAGTTGACATAACTGCAACTGTTTTGAATAAGGATGTTGTTTACATTAATTACATATCAGAAGAATACCATAATTTCATTTGTTCTACCTATGAACAACTTTCCTCTCACAATGCTCTTATCAAAAGTTGTTTCTTAATAAAAAAGTTTGAAACAAGTTTTCAGATTTACTACTTTAAGGGAAGAAATTTTTGCGGAATTTAATTTCATGGTTGACCAATTTTAACGTGTTTGGACCCTACTAAATTTCGCAGTTTTCGATTTTCAAGCAAATCTTGAAAGAAAAAACGGCTCCTTTTTTGCGTTGTGAATCGTTTGTTGTTTTATTATTTAACATGTATAATATGTAAAGCTAAAATAGAATTTTTGCGGAAGTTAATTTCGTGATTGAGCAATTTTGACGTGTTCATTCGCGATTAGGGGCCAAAATTGCGAAATTAAATTCTGTGAAAATTTCTCACTGAGAAATGCAACAAATTAGCTGGTTAGAAATTGGTAGTTCGATTGCATGTTAATGTTCTTTTAACAATAGTGGTGGATTCATGGGTTGTATTGACCTTGAGTGAAACAGGCCCTCTAATGCTTAAAGCATAGTAAAATTGGCACACCTTTTTTATAAGAACTAGTAAAATCTGACTGGTCTTATTTTTGAGCCTTTTTTTAGCTTGTGAGAAAATTCACATCATGAATTGCTCTTATTTTACATGAAAATTCAGCTCAGGAGATTCTTAATTTTTGGACCAATGACTTGAGCCTCAAGTTGTTTTTATTTTGTTTTTATTTTTTGTTCAAATCTGAGGCTCATGTTCTTTTAAGCCGTATTCACATTTAAGTAAATTTTACTCTTACGGACCAAAATCCATTCATTCTCTGCTGCTTAAGGATCTGTAAGCTTCTTACGTTAATCGTTAGTCCGTTTATTCTCTTACGCTTATGTAAAAAGAATGAATGGACTACGTACTTTCCGTAAGCCTTTCCGTAAAAAATTCCATGCATGTGGAACGAGCTTAATGTGAGCACATACCTACTTAAGATGTAAAGTCTTTTCAAAAGATTAAAACTTTTTGATCTTTTGAAAATGTACTTAAGAGTACGTAAGGAAAAGAAGAAAAAAATTACGTCATAGCGTTCGAATCGACAAAATTTGTTCGAAATTTTTGAAAACGTTCCATTTTCTGTTGATACTTTTGTGTGGAAGTTATTTTATTTCTGTTCAAATTCAAAAATGGCGGTCAATGAAGAGGAGTTGGCGCTTTTTGTCCAAAATTATCCTGTTCTCTTTGACAAAAGACACAAAGAATTCCATAGGAAGGATGTAAAATCAAATGCATGGGAATTAGTTTAAATTATTAAAGGAATTAGTTTTCTTACTCAAAAAAAGAAAGCCTATCATTTTTTTTCGCCATCAAAAATATTGTTTTGTATGCCCCAAGGTCACTTCGACATTGATTTAATTTTTAACCCAGATTCTTTTATTTTGTAGAATTTTTCGTTGTCTCCGCCTTCTTCTTTTCATTAATATCAATGTCAATGAAAGAAAACGTCTTTCGTTTATAGCAGCCATCTTGAAAAAGAAACTACATAAGACACCACTCTTTTTACTTACATATGAACACTTTCTTACGGAGCATTTTATCTTAAGTGTGCCGTAAGATCTGTAACTTAAGGCTCCGTAAGAAAAATCACTTAACAGCTTAAGTGGAATCTACTTAAATGTGAATGCGGCTTTAAAATTAAAAGCACATACTAAAGTCCAGAATTTCGATTTCACTGCAGTAGTGGAAAATAAAAATTTTGAAGCTTCATCAGTCGTATCAGAAAGATTTTTACTTGTCAACATTAAAAATTACTTGTCCTGAGCAATCAAGAATGTTTTAGTTCCAACAACGTAGTTAATTGTATAGAAGGAACAAATTTCGATTCTGGTTGACATGTTCTCAAACTATACTTAAAAATTCTCAAGTCTAACAAACTGCAACAATGTTGATATCTATCCCTCCTATTTTTCTATTATGCAGCACTTCAAAAAACACTAATGCAGCCAAGAATAAAAGGAAAAATTGTGAATTATTAAACTTGGAAGCTATTAAAAATTCTGTAAACAAATCTAGAAAATGTAGATGGCTAATTATCTTGCTTTTTTCAGGTGACAAAGATTTAGTCAGATTCTTAGAAGAAGAAATTTCTTATGAGCAAGAAAATGTCATGGAAGTTCCAAAATTCAAAGACTTCAATGTATGTACCATCTTTTTGAACTTCACTGTTTGGATTTTGAAGTATGAGCTGATGCACATCACATTATTTTTCCATTTAGCTTAAAATGCGTGGAACCGCTGTCACTCTGACTCGAAATTTTAACAATGAACTGTATGTGCCATTTTGTTGGGGATTTTAATCTTAGATCCTTGAAAGTTTTTATTCCTGTCCGAAAGCCCTTAGTGGATGAGAATCTTTCACTTAATTGTCATTTATTCATAGAAAAATTGTTTGCAACATAGGATTGTCAGTTAAAATCATTAATAAATAAATAAGAAATCGAATTAAAATATTAAAATATCATGAATTATAAAATATATAAATTTGGTAAATAATGTCTGCGAAGATAATATATTAGCACATTAAAACTAACAGAGACTCATCGATTCCGAATCGAGAAAACTGACTAAATCGGTAAGGAAGTTGAACGTTGAAAGAATCTTTCTGCTATGTGTGATTTTGTTTTGGTGTAACCTAACTCATCTTCGTTGTTTTGGTGTAACCTAAGTCATCTTGGTTGTTTTGGTGTAACCTAACTCATCTTTGTTGTTTTGGTGTAACCTAAGTCATCTTGGTTGTTTCAGAGTGAAAGTAGCATTTGATGTTAATGACAATATCAATGTGGATGAACGGTTGGATTCTGAAGATGACCACCACACAGAAGAGATCAATATTCCAGATGTATGTTTCTCCCGTTAAGCTCTATATTGATAGCCTCAAGGGTGTATATATTTGAGACTTGCATTTAAATAAAACTGACTTGATATTATATGCATCAACTTTGGCCCCTTAAATATTTTAATCCTTTGACCAAAATTAAGTTTTATAGTATGCAAGATACAAGATACTGTTTCTTTTTCCCTTTTGTTTACGTGAATAATGTCAATGGTTACGTGAATAATGTCAATGGTTTATGTTAAATGGTTAACAACCTTTTCAAGGACGATTTTCTTTTCTCCCATTTAGATTATTTCATATCCACAATTTTCAGTTGAAATCAGCAAATCATCTGGTAACACACTCCATTTCAGCTGCTCCTGTAACACTGGTTCCCCTGACGACGACATCGAACAAGAAGAAGATGAACAGTTCGAGTTGTTTCGGTTCGATAATGTCAGGATTGAAGGGGAGGAGTTTGGTGATGGGATATATGACGCAGAGACCGAAAACATGGATGGTGTGAGTATATTTCATTTTCGAAATATACTACAGTACAACCCCATTAAGTCGGACACCGTTTAAGTCGGACTTTTGTTGAAGTCGGACTAAAACCATGTCCCCCCTTCAGACTAAATAAGCAGTGTCGTCTGACTTAAGATGAAGTTCCGATAAGTCAGACCGATTTTTTCGGACCCTTGCCAGTCCGACTAAACGAGGTTGTACTGTATCATTTTGCTAAGTGTTTGATAATGCTCATCAAGATGATGACCTTTTTACTATGTATAACCTATAATATCTTTCACCACCTCGAAAATGTCGTGTGGATAGAAGTCTATAAGCAAACATGGCATTGTGCATAGTGTGACATTGCAATTTCAGTACTTCAAAATACTGTTTTCTGTCTTTAGGAGCTGTACAGTTTATTAATGACCACCCTGTTGGAGCGCGGTATAACTGGCACGTTCATAAACGATTTGATTGATTTAAGCACTGCGTTGGAGCATCGACAATATGTACAGTTCTTGAAGTCTCTCCAACGATTTTCGTCAGAAAAATAAAGATTTAGAATACTGAAAACCAGTCTAGCGAGGATAGTGATTGGTTGATTTTCAAAGCGAACTGTGTTATGGAGATGTGAATTTCTTTTCACCTTCCGTTACGAAACTGAAACTAGCAGAATCTGTTTGTAAACAGAAAATTATTTTGTGATAAATTTACATAAAAATTTGAGCATTACCCGTTCGGAAGCACTTTTACTTTCCGGTTGTTGTAGAAAATACGATCGGGTTCCTCTATGATGGTTATTTACCCAGGATGAGTGGAATACGGAACACCGTGTATCACTGACGATAACCGTTCAGCTGGACGAATCCCTAACATATTAATTCCACTTTCAAGATGAGTGAGTTGATCCACACATGAACTGATATGTTTTCACCAGGGATTGATACCACATCCTCACAAAGAGTAGGCTATCCTAATATAACTTGAGACATAATGGTGACATTTCTACATCTCTGTCGTATTGTACTTATGCAGAGAAGAGTGGCGATTGCTTTTTCTATTCACGACTTTCCCATCCACGTTTTAGTTAAGTATTGTTTTATGCGGTACAGCAAATTGCCATGGCCACCAATAATACGGATATTATGGATGGTCCTGTAGTTTCCATTCAACAAGAACCTTCGAAAAAATATTACACACCTTGGGGGAAATGGAAAATTATTTGTTATAGGGGAAGTGTCCGTCTTATAGATGTTTCACTGTATGACGAGCGGTTTTTTAATATTTGTCCGATCAAGGAGCGCGAAATTCCTAAAATCGCGAGCACAAAAAAGTATACAAAACTCTAGCTATATTTCGACAAAATTTTATTGGCTAATAAGCTTCTATATATAAAAGCAAACTTTCTTAAATGTCGATTGTTTTCGCTTGCTTTTTTTTTCAACGCACGCGCATGGCACCCCTCTACGTTGTTTTTTCTCGATCAAACGAACCTGTTCATTGGAAACTCGGTTAAATATCCGCCACCTTCAATTTCTCCACAACAATATTGTACAACGCTCCTGTGTTCGGCTTCTATTTCTGTCGTATTTCGAGGTGCCACTCCGATACTGCACTACTCCGGTCCGCTCTTTAAAAGCAGCTCAGTTATAATCCTGAATCTCTGTCACAACGGCCTCCGCATAACATACCGACAGTGATGGTCTTTATACAAGCAAGAGCATTGCAAGAACCCACCTGATCGTTCGTAACAAACGAAACTTCGGCCGATAAATAATTACGTGTTCCAGTGTTGTTTCCTCATTGCAAACATACTTTTGCAAACACGATTTTCATCTTGATAAAGATTCCAGAAATGTCAACAGAACCTTAGAAATTAAAAAAAATGAATGAATGAACGGGGATATCGATAGGAATTTTCATCGCGTACATCAAATGTTAGCAATAACATCAGGATATCTATCCCGAAAAAATAAAACTGCCATGATAACTCATCGTCATGCCAACGCTGCGATCACAACTTGGTCCCAATCCGGTTTAGTTTTTTTACAACATTTTTCCAAATTATTGGTAGAAATTTCAGGGGACTTGGGTATCACATTGGAGAGTGTAAATGAGCACCCTTTTTGCTGTGGTCTTGTCAAATAACTTTAGTTAAAAAATTGAATATAGGCATTTATCATTTTGAAGTCTTTGAAAATATAGTGCGCTTCAAGTAAGAGTGAGATTAGACTTTTCTAATGGCCAAAGTGAGAGGTGGAAGGACAGTCTACAGACATTTTAAAAATGATCACTCGTCTACCATGGCAACTATGCCACTAAGCAACAGATGCCAAAAGTTCAAAGTACAATATCTTCATATTTGGAAGATTCTTATTTGACGTCAATTTACTCTTAGTTCAACCAATCAAATTGAAGTATTCTCGTATGCTTCAAAATAAAAGACGTCAAATTTTTATCAGACGTCAGTTCAAGTCAGCAATCATGAAAGAAACTGGTCGTTTCTGATTGTAACGAACTTTACTGGTGGAAGAAAAATTAAAAATTATGAGTATACTACAACAAGACCTTTATTCTTTGTTTGCGGTTACAAAGAACGTAATGTCAGTTGACACTAATAGCGAATTGGAAGACAGCTCCAATGGAAACTTGGTAAGATATCGAAAAATTGATTTTTTTTTACATTTTTCACCTTTCAAGTTCTTTGAGAACGTTAGAGTTGATAATTGAATGAGAAAGGTTATGCAAGTGTGTTTGAGACTTGATAAAGTACTTCCATGTTGTCATACCGTTAATGTTGTTGTATCTATTTGCGTTGGATTGTCAATAAAGCTCTGTTTTTTTCTCAGCCTTTAAATTATTCTGATTCAGCATGTGTTTGTACTTTATGACACTATATTGAATTTACAGGAACAGTTGCAAGATGAAGGGGAGGAAGACCTATCTGATTCACAGCCATCGGGTAAGGGAATTTCTCCTGTTGAGTCGAATGAAGTTTTGCTGCTGATGATTTTGATTCTGATCATACCTTTTAAATCCATTTTAAATATCATCACTCATTTTGAAAGTTTTAATGTTATTTTTAATATTTTGGCTCCTTACTTTTCAGCCATCAAAGGCAACGCAAAACAACAAAGGAAACTAGAAAAGTTAAATCAAAAAAGGGAAAAGAAAAAACAAGAAATCTTGAAAAAATCAGAAAAGCAAAAACTTAAGGCTGAGAAGAGAGCTAACAACAAAGAGAGTAAAGATACGCGAAAAGCACTGAAGAAGATAAGGCAATTAGATCAAAAGAAATTGAGAGATCTTTTCAGAAAACGCAAAAAAATAGCTAGCGTCTCGCAAGAATGCACCAATGTACAAGATGATCATGATGATAGCAATTGTAGTGATGCTAAGGATTTTCAAGATGTCGAAACACTGAACAAGGAATTGAAAAGAAGGGAACAACAACGAAAGAAAGAGGAGAAACAACTGAAAAAGTTGCAAAAAATCCGCGACGATGACGTGAAAAAATTGGCCAAACAAAAAGCTAAAGCAGAGAAGAATCTTTTCAAGTTGGAATCAAAAGCAGCAAGAGAACAATCTTGCAAGTTGAAAAGGTTGAGGAAAGAAGCTGAAAAGGAAGCGAAGAGGCAAGCAAAAGAGAAGATAAAATCCAATAACACCAAAGAATCGTATAGAGTGTATAAGGAAGATGGTCAGGAGCCAGGTCCTTCAAAGCCTTTTGAACCAACCGAAAAACAGCAGAAGTTGTTAGAATATCAGCTGCAATTGCAACAAGAATCAATGCAAGATTGCAACGACAATGGTACGAGGTTTATACTTGTACAGCCTAAATCAAGTTGTGATGAAGAAGAGTCTGGTGAAGTTAGACTAGTGCGTGAGCAGATTACTGAAAAAGAAAAAGAACTTCAATCATTGAAAACAATCAAATCTGCAAATCCAGCAAGTGGACGGGAGCTAAAGTCGCAAATAAAAGGAGAGTTGGCCCTTTTGAAAGATGACACAGATCTGAAAAGCCAACTAGAAAAACAAGCGTTTCTTGAAATTCAGGATTTGATAGAAAATGGACTCCAACTCGAAGAAGGATGTTCTGATATCGAAGAACTTGAAGAAGAAGTGTGTATTCTGAATAAGGTCAAAAAAGATATCAAAGAGCTTGATGGTCGTGCGAATGAACATCAGAAAAAGGTTGATGCGTTCGAAAAACCTTTTTTCGAAAAGGTGATTCGAAGATACAAACAAAAGTATCCCAGAACACAGCCTCAAGTTGAGGCCGAGGCTGAAACACGCAAGCTTGAAAGTGAAATTGCCGTAATAAAAGAGTTGATGGCAAAACGTGAAGATGACATCATTACTTCGCGAAAGAAATGTGATACCCTGATGAAGACGCTCCAACCAACAATGCGAATGGAAGAACGAAACAAAATTAAAAGCCTTCATAATCGGCTTAAATTCAAGTTGCAGGAGCTTTCCAGGAAGCAGAAAGAAAGCAACGAGTTGATCCAAAACAAAATCAATGAGATCGAAAGTGTAAATGGAAATCTAGCTCGGCAGTTTTTAAATGACATTCATCAAAAAATCGAGAAAGGAATTTATAGAGAGGAAGAATCTGAAAAACAACAAAGACATGAGCACAACAGGCTGCTACTCGACCATAAGTTCGTCGACATCACAAGACCAAGGTTGTTAAGGGAACTTGCACGTGCAGAGGAAAACATCGGAAAATATGCAGTGGATCATCTCGCAAAATTGCAAGAAGAAGGGACTTATGAAGAAAGTAGTGAAATGAAACGTCTTCGTGAACAGCTTAAAACATCAACAGAGGAAAGAGAAAGAAAGAAGGACTTACTGTGTGAGCGCCTGATAGAAGCTAAGCAGCTCATTGCTGTTGAAAATAAAATCGTTAACCTTGAAAAGTCAATTGGTGATGATAAAGCACGCTTAAAAAAACTTGCTGAATACGAATCTGTCGAAGAAGATCCCGTAGAGGCGTTCTTCGAAAGTGAAAAGGCTGTTATTTATGATACATTGAGTTCAAGCGTTAAAAGTGAGCTTCAAGAAATTGAAGAGCTGAAAGTGGTCCAACACAATGAGGTGGAGCGATTAAATCGAGAGATGGAAACGATAGAGCAACATGAGAAACACCTTGAAGAAGACAATAAAAATTGGGACC
This sequence comes from Turritopsis dohrnii, assembly GCA_027922465.2. Classification (NCBI taxonomy): domain Eukaryota; kingdom Metazoa; phylum Cnidaria; class Hydrozoa; order Anthoathecata; family Oceaniidae; genus Turritopsis; species Turritopsis dohrnii. The sequence goes on from BQMF02000298.1 coordinate 297,476, forward strand.
AGCAAATCTTGGAGATCCTACAAGATCAGCCAGTTTCAGTTCAAAACGAAGTTGGAACACTTCAGCATGCATTGAAGCAAAAGCAACTGAAATCAAGTCAAGTCTGCAAAATGCTCGATGAAGTCACATCAGCTCAAGAGGACGAAAACATGAGATCTCAAAGCTTAGAAAATAAAATCGAAAAGATGATCATGCAGTTGATAGAATGTTCAAATGAAGGTAATGAGATTGACGCAATACAAATGCTCGAGAGAATGGCCGATCTGAAAGAAAAACGTACAGCGATCCATAAAAAACGAGTTAAAAACGCAACTGAAACGCAACAACTGTTCGAAAAAGTCGCAAATCTTCAGGAATTACAACATTCAACTAATGAAAAGGAAGAAGATCTTGTTGCCAATGACGACAAGTTAGACGTGAATCAGCTGCAAGAGTTTCTTGACATTCGAAAGGCGAAACATCACGTTGACGACGAAATCGAACAACTTCAACAAGAAATTGAAAACATTCGATTTCAGAGTGACTGTCTACAACAGTACCTCGAGTTTTTGCAGAAAGAGCATTCAACTCTATCCGAGAAACCACAGAATCCTGATCTTGCTGCAAAGCTCAATGACATTCTCGATCGCAAGACACAAGTTGAAATAAAACTGCATGATTTAACATCTACTGATGAATATTGCCATAGTCGCTATCAAGAGCTCGCTCCGCTTCAAGAAGTTTATCATAAGAAGGAAAGGTTGTTTTTTGAAAGTAATTTAACACCTAAAACAAATATAGCAATTAAAGAAATGCGAGAAAAGAATGATAGCATCAAAAACGAAATAAGTCAACTGGAGGATGTTATTACCTCGTTAATCAATGAGCAAAATGCTTTCGCAAAAGATGCAGAAGATTTGGATAACATGGAAGATGCACTACTTGACACAACAATCCCTGAGAGTATGCTGCTTCTTATTAAACAACTTAGAGTACAGAAAATGATGCATCAACAAGAAGTGAATCTGAAAGAGAAAGAATTATTAAGATTGAAAAAGGAAGAAAAAAAGAATAATATTGAACAGGCAAAGTTACGAAAAAAGGAAGAACAAGTTTGCAAACAAAAGTTGAAGAAAGAGGAGGCGAAAAAAATTAAGCAAGTGAAAGCATTGCAGAAAGAAGACCAGAGAAAAAAACAAGAAGCACTGAAAGAATTAAAGAAATTGAAAAAAACTGAAAAAGATCAAATTGCTAAGCAGAAATTGATTGTTCAGAAAGAGCAAAAAATATTGGAAGCACAGTTAAGTGAAACATCAAAACTTACTCTACAAGAGATAAAAGAAGATTTGGCCATCGATATGCAACTGAAGGATCTAAAGAAAAAAGAACAAGAATTTAAAGATCAACAACAGAAATACAACGAAAAATTGAAAGAACTTTACGGAGAAGGAGAAAACTTGACAATCAACAACAGAAAGATACAAGTGACTGAGAACAAAAACATGCTAGACACGAAGATCAAAGAACTAAAGCAAAGAGAAAAAGATATCAAGGAAAGAAAAAAATACGACAATAAATGGAGAAAAATTCAAGTAAAAGAGGCAAAATTAACACAAAGTGACGAAAGTAAAATCGTGATAGACAACAAGATCAAGGAGCTGAAAGAGAAAGAAAAGGAGATCAAAGAGCGAGAAAAAATGGAAAATAAAATGAAAAAGTTGAACGAAAAGGAAGCCAAAATGATGGAGAAAGGAGACGATAATAAGACCATGATTGAAGACAAGATGAAAGAGTTGAAAGAGAAAGAAAAAGAGCTCAAACAGCAAGAAAAATTGGAAAATAAAATGAAAAAGTTGAACGAAAAGGAAGCCAAAATGATGGAGAAAGGAGACGATAATAAGACTATTATTGAAGACAAGATGAAGGAGCTGAAAGAGAAAGAAAAGGAGATCAAAGAGCGAGAAAAAATGGAAAATAAAATGAAAAAGTTGAACGAAAAGGAAGCCAAAATGATGGAGAAAGGAGACGATAATAAGACCATGATTGAAGACAAGATGAAAGAGTTGAAAGAGAAAGAAAAAGAGCTCAAACAGCAAGAAAAATTGGAAAATAAAATGAAAAAGTTGAACGAAAAGGAAGCCAAAATGATGGAGAAAGGAGACGATAATAAGACTATTATTGAAGACAAGATGAAGGAGCTGAAAGAGAAAGAAAAGGAGATCAAAGAGCGAGAAAAAATGGAAAATAAAATGAAAAAGTTGAACGAAAAGGAAACCAAAATGATGGAGAAAGGAGACGATAATAAGACCATGATTGAAGACAAGATGAAAGAGTTGAAAGAGAAAGAAAAAGAGCTCAAACAGCAAGAAAAATTGGAAAATAAAATGAAAAAGTTGAACGAAAAGGAAGCCAAAATGATGGAGAAAGGAGACGATAATAAGACTATTATTGAAGACAAGATGAAAGGGTTGAAAGAGAAAGAAAAAGAGCTCAAACAGCAAGAAAAATTGGAAAATAAAATGAAAAAGTTGAACGAAAAGGAAGCCAAAATGATGGAGAAAGGAGACGATAATAAGACCATGATTGAAGAAAAGATGAAAGAGTTGAAAGAGAAAGAAAAAGAGCTCAAACAGCAAGAAAAATTGGAAAGTAAAATGAAAAAGTTGAACGAAAAGGAAGCCAAAATGATAATGAAAATAAACAAACTTGGCGATGAAGAAAATAATGAGTTGATAGAAAAACTGAAGAGAATTGATGAAGATCTGAAATTACAAAAAAGCTGTGGAAAAATAAAGAAAAAGGAAGAAAAGCTAGCGAAGAAACTCGAAAAATTAAAGGATTATGAGAAAGAAGAATCATTGAAGTCAAGTAATTTAGATTTAAAGCAGAAAGAAATGGCTTTTAAAAAAGAAAAAAAACGGAGTGGAGCCATGAAAAAATTGATTCTTAAAAAGAATAAACTTCTAAAGAAGCAAGAGGATGAGAACCAGAAAGAAGAAATTGCAGAATTACTGAAGCAACTTAAGGATAAAAAAAACGATCTTGTAAAACAAGAAAAGCTTGAAGAGAAATACAAAAAGATACGACAACTGGAACTCCAAATATCACAAAAAGAGGAGAAAAAGCGTGCAAAAGAAGAAAAAAGGCAAGAAAAAGAAAATGTTAAACAAGAAAAAGAAAATAAGAAGCTACTTTTGAAAGAGTTGGAAAGCGCATGGGAAATTATTCCAACACCTGTTAGGCAGTCCAAAATTTTTTCATCGATGTTAAACCAAACTTGCACGAACCAGATAGAATATTCAGACATTGTTTTGAACTTTGCTCAATACATACATTATAGCAATATGCAGAAGTTTCCAATTGCTAAAGTTTCCACTATTGATAAAACAGGGAATTCGATTTGCCTTGACGTGGAAAACATAAGCGATCGGACGATTAGTAAAGCCGTCCAAACAGATACTCAATGTTTATCATGCAAACACTTCACTGATGAAGTCATTAAAAAGGTGTTATTGGAAACAGGGTTCAAAGAATTGCTTCCTTCGCAATTACCTACAAAAAAAGATTTTCAAACATTGATAAAAGATATTTCAAAGTTGTTCCAAAATCTCGGAATCGATGGTCAAATGGTCATTGATTCAAGATCTGCTAATAACGAAGTTACAGATAATGATGAAATAGAAATAATAGAAACTAAGAAAAATATAGAACAATGTAACATTCGACAACATCTGAAATTGCAAAGTCAAAACCAAAGACTCATTAGACGGATTAATGAACTAGAAAAAGAACTTAAATGTAAAATTGACAAGAAGGAATATAAAACTCTTCATGAAGAAAACGAAAACTTAAACACCAGGATCAGCAACATGGAGAAAGAACATGTTACATCGATTGAAGAGAAAAATCGTTTAAGAGAAAAAATCACATCACTGAAGGTCATGGCTGCTTGCAGTAAGGAAAACATGCAAAAACTCGAGAATAATCACGAAGAGAAAGTTCTTGAGTGCAGCAATATCCGTCAGAAATACTATGAATTAGAAGAGAAACACGACACCTTCGTTGCAAAAGGGACGAAGGAACAAGCACGTATCATACTTGAATATGGAAACAGTATTAGTTCCGAAGGCAACAAAACTAGAATAGAACAGCTCACAAAAAAGTTGATTGAGTTGGAAATCAAGAACAAGAAGAAAGATGCGAAAATAATCAATTTATCTGAAGAATTAAGAAAGACAAAACATATGGAGGAACTGATTGAAAGACTTGTTCAAATGCAAGAAAGAATGAGGGAGCAATACAAGCTCGTGAGGGAAAATGAATTACATCGGTTAAATCTTCAGAAGATACAAGTCAATGAATTGTTTCAACATAAACTAGAAGAACATGAAGCCAAGCTTGCACTGCGTCCTGATTATGATGTGCTTCTAAATGAACGCGCCGAACAAGGCCAAAAAATTAAAGAATTATTAAAAGCATTGAAGAGGAAAAACAACGTCATCGAGCAACTAGAATTAAGAAGTAAGTTGAATTTCCATTTTCTTTTACTGTTCTTGGTGTTATATTTTTTTGACTGATTTCTAAGCCATAACCTGAAACTATCATATGTCAATGCCTAGAAAAATAAATTGCTAAATAATTTGTGTTATTCTCTCGAATTAAGCATTTTTCTTTATTATAGTGAAATCACAACACGAAGAGTTTGCAACAAATTCTAGTAAAATTGAAGACTTTAAAGATAAGCAATTAGAAGATCTATATGATAAACTCAATGAACAGCAAAAGATAGTTGAATCTCTTCAAGCCAAAGGTATGCCAACGAAAATTAATGAAAATAAATGATTTGTGTTCAGTAACTGATGTTACCTAGACGGTGTATCAGTCACTCGTGGTAATCATTTCTCAAATCGTTATTATAGTAAACTCACAAAAGGAGGAGATTGAAAAAAAATCCAGTCAAACCCAAGATCTCAAAGATAAGGAATTAAAAAATCTTTATGAAGAACTCAACGAAAAAGAACAATTAATTGCATCTCTTCAAATCAAAGGTATGCTAGAAAAAGTTTAAAGCTATGATATAAATGATTTGTAATTCATACTATAAAATTGATACCACCAAGACGGGGTATCAGTCACTCGTGGTAACCATTTCTGAAATCATTTTTATGGTAAACTCACAAAACAAAGAGATTGAAAAAAAATTCAGTCAAGCCAACGATCTGAATAATAAAGAGTTAGAAGATCTTTATGAAGAACTAAACGAAACAGAAAAATTAATTGAATCTCTTTAAACCAAAGATATGATAGAGAAATTTTAAAACTATGACATAAATGATTTGTGTCCAGTCATTGATATTACTAACGGGTGTGTCAGTCACTCGTGGTAAGCATTTCTCAAATGGTTATTATAGTAAACTCACAAAACAAGGAGATTGAGAAAAATTCTACTCAAATAAACAAGCTGAAAGATAAAGAACTAGAAGATCTTTATGAAAAAACTAAACGAAAAGCAAAAATTAATCGAATCTCTTCAAACCAAAGGTATGCTGGAGAAAATCTAGAACTATCATATAAATGATTTGTGTTCAGTAATTGACGTTATCTAGACGTGTGTCAGTCGCTAGAAGTATTCCTATACTCTCTTCTTTTTATTGTAGTTCTTCATACAAGTGTTTGATTTCCTTATCCTTGATGCTGTTAGTTTGGCTAGAATTTGCTGTAGTCTTTTTGCTTTGTGATGTCACTATGAAATAAGTTTGAGGAATTATCTTGAGAGCTTGACACAAAGATCATTGCAAAATTTGAATTGATGATGATAGCAACGATCTTTGTGTCAGACCCTTAAGGCAATTTCTCAAACTTATTAGATAATGACATCACAAAGCAAAAAGGCTACAACAAATTCTAGCCAAACTAACAACATCAAGGATAAGGAAATCAAACACTTGTATGAAGAACTACAATAAAAAAGAAGAGAGCATAGGAATACTTCTAGCGACTGACACACATCTAGATAACATCAATTACTGAACACAAATCATTTATATGATAGCTCTAAATTTTCTCTAGCATACCTTTGGTTTGAAGAGATTCGATTAATTTTTGCTTTTCGTTAAGTTTTTTCATAAAGATCTTCTACTTCTTTATCTTTCAGCTTGTTTATTTGACTAGAATTTTTCTCAATCTCCTTGTTTTGTGAGTTTACTAAAATAACGTTTTGAGAAGTGCTTACCACGACTGATTGACACACCGTCTTAGTAATATTAATGACTGGACACAAATCATTATATCATAGTTTTAAAATTCCTCTATCATACCTTTGGTTTGAAGAGATTCAATTAATTTTTTTTTTGTTTAGTTCTTCATAAAGATCTTCTAACTCTTTATTATTCAGATCTTCGGTTTGACTGAATTTTTTTCAATCTCTTTGTTTTGTGAGTTTACTATAATAATGATTTGAGAAATGGTTACCATTTCCATTTCCTTTTACTGTTCTTGATGTTAAATTTTTTGGACTGATCTCTAACCCATAACCTGAAACTATCATATGCCAATGCCTAGAAAAATAAATTGCTACTAATTTGTGTTATTCTCTAAAATTAAACATTTCTCTTTATTATAGTGAAATCACAATACGAAGAGTTTGCAACAAATTCTAGTAAAATTGAAGACTTGAAAGATAAGCAATTAGAAGATCTATATGAAAAACTCAATGAACAGCAAAAGATAGTTGAATCTCTTCAAGCCAAAGGTATGCCAACGAAAATTTAAAACTATAATATAAATGATTTGTGTTCAGTAACTGATGTTACCTAGACGGTGTATCAGTCACTCGTGGTAATCATTTCTCAAATCGTTATTATAGTAAACTCACAAAAGGAGGAGATTGAAAAAAAATCCAGTCAAACCCAAGATTTGAAAGATAAAGAATTAAAAAATCTTTATGAAGAACTCAACGAAAGAGAAAAATTAATTGAATCTCTTCAAATCAAAGGTATGCTAGAAAAAGTTTAAAACTATGATATAAATGATTAGTGTCCAGTAGCTAATAAACAGTAATAAACACACACTGCATTTTCGATTTGAAATTGTGATACAAATGAACATTGTATAAAACTGAATTAACCAAGGATTTTGTGTGACCCTAAATAAAATTTCTTGTATCTTCGTTATAGTGACATCACAACATGAAACGATTGCAGCCAAGTCGATGGAAATCGAAACGCTCCAATCGAAAGGTATGCTACATGATATGTCATTCATGATAGTGTTTGTTTAAGAAGTATTTCAATCACTTGGTCCATTCAGAAATTCTTAAAATTTATTATTACTTTTCGCTCTTTCAGTCCTAACTGTATCATTTTTCCCATAAAAACATCCTTCTTTCCGTTATTTTATTCCTGCATAACAGTTGAAAAATACCAGTGAATAGTTGACAGGAAAAATACCAGTGAATTCCTTGTTATTCAATCGTAATAAAGTTGGTATATGAGATGAATTCACTCTAAATGCTATCAAAAGTAATTTTGCTAAGATAAGAAAATCAAAATATACGTAAGGAATACAAAAAGAGAGAAAAGATGATTGAGTCACTTAAACTATAAGATGATGCATTATTTGATATCTTATTTCATTACAATGTACAAAGAGAAAATGGAGCAAAAATAGTCACTTTAACTTTGAGAACTCACAAAAATGATTTTTTTAAATTTTCATTGGTTGGCCAAAAGTAAATCGATATTCTTAAATACGTTAAATACGTTAGTTACCTAGCATGCAAAGTCATCACCTCAAAAAAATATAAAAATATTAGAAGCTCTATTTTAAGGAAACTTTCATCACAAAAATTTAGTTACAGAAATTCAAAAAAAAAAACATAACAAAATAAATAAGAAAATGAAACAGTATTGATTTTCTTATTTATAGAACAACTTTTAAACAAAGAAAGAGGCAAAAAATTCGTTGCAGGTGGCAGTGACTCACATGAAGCGACAAAAACCTCCCAAGGGTGAGTGTCTCAACTACTTGACTTTCTCAAGACTTTACCAATGGTCAAGCTTTGACCCAAACTTTGCAAGCTATTCTGAGTTTATTTTGTTTGTTTGCCAAACTTTTTCCTATCACAAGCCTTTTTATATTCTGCGTTCAAGAATAACTGATCGCGAGTTTTTTCAACTCTCTTCTTATTTTCTTCTTATTTCTTATCTCTTCTTATCATTCATGAAGATTAAGATTACGATTCCCATTTTTAGATCGTCGAAAGACCAAGATCTTTTTCTTGACCCAGTACCAAAACGATCCCCCAAGAACGGTCGTAGAGGCAGTGAACCAAAGGGCTTCCTGTACGTTGAACCTGAAGGGCTTAAAGAAAGCGCAGCATACAAGCCGCGAAAGTACTATCCAGGAATTGAATATGAAGAAGAGGAAACTGAGGAAATGCGTAACCGAAGATTCCAGCTTGCCAACGAACCTCTGCCTGATATCTTCGGTACATTGGAGTATTTTGTCAACAAACGAAAAAAATCACAATAAAATATACTGTAAACCTTCACGCACATACATTTTCATATTAAAAATATACATTCATCATTTAAATGAGTTCTCCATTTCCTATCATTAACTATAAGGTATCACTGCAGCAAGCGATGAAATTATTTTGACATATACGAAAGATTCCTCCCAAGGTACATAAAACCGTAAAGTCGAACTTTTTAAACTATTACTTTTCTGAAAGTGTTGTTGTTGTTGTTGTTGTTGTTGTTGTTGTTTTAAAAAAACTCCTCTCAGATTGAGCCTCCAAACATGCTCTGTCGATGAAAAATGTTTTCCTTGACAACGAGATTGCAAACCAAAACAACTGAATATTCTTAAAGCTATAAAGTTGCTCCAGTGCATTTTCACTGAAACTATGTTTGATATTTGTGAGGATTTCTACAGAACCTTTGAACAATGGTTCTTCAACGAACTTACCCCAATGAGCTTGTTTAAAATAAACAAAACTGTTCAAGCTAATTCGCCAATCCTATTGACTCCACAATACATGAATCAAACGACCATAATGCAATGCGGAAAGAATCATTAAAGACAATGATGAAAGAGTTTCACGAACTAAACTGATATTCTTAAAATTATTGTTTTATATTCTTACATCTCCTTCAAACGAAATACTTTTAACAAACTTTTGTTTTAAAACCATGAGTGATCAAGGCCATTGTTATTATTTTTGAAGATTGGCTGTTTCGATCAGAACAAAACATCCTTCTTGATTTTATTGGCAAATACTGAACGAACGAAAGCTGTTTCCGATGAAATACCTTTCGCACTGTGTTTCATAAACGAAACATTCCAAGAACTCTACAATAAGACAAGTACGTTCATTCATTGATTTCTTGGTACATCTACATCCCATTTGTGAATTTGTGAAAAGTGACACAATTTTACAGTCGATCATAACCCAGCCGGCACATTTATATTAAAAATCTTTGCGAAGGAGTGCATTTCTATAGAAATCTTCACACAATTTCAATAAAATGCTCTCCGTCACAGTGATTGTTTTGACGATTTTGCTCACTGGGAAACGATTTTTCATTGGTAGAAGTTATTATTTTTCATATGTGAATAAATGGCGAATTGAATACGTTTCAAATGATGATGACGTCTATCGCAAACAAGCACACATGACGCAACATACAGCTGACTGGGAAATGTTCAGAAACATTAGAAATAAAATTAAGATGCTCATAAAAACCGCCAAATCCAACTTCTACAAGAGGGCATTATCATCCAAACGCCCAAAAGAGGTTTGGAATACCATCCACCGCATTCTAAATCCAAACCCTCAGCGTATTACTTCAGATCCAAACGTACTGAACGAGCATTTCAACACCACTGCTAAAAGACTCTTAAATTCGCAACCTAAACCCGAACGTCTTCTACAAGACCTGATTAACGACCTTCCAGTCCAAGATAACGCATTCCAAATCTCCACAGTCAGCTACAATGATGTTAGAAAAACAATTCTAGGGCTTCGTAATGATTGCTCAACTGGTCCTGATCAGATCCCTTCTTACTATCTGAAGCTTTGCATTGACGAAATAACAAGCCCAATATGTCACATAATCAACTCATCGATAAGCAATTCAACATTCCCAAAACAATGGAAAATCTCTAAAATCAGTCCCATACCAAAAATATCCCAGCCAAAGGAACCAGGTGACTACAGACCAATATCGATACTTCCAACCCTCTCCAAAGTGTATGAAAAGCTAATTATAACACAAATCATTAAGCATGTCGACGACCGGCTATCAGCAAATCAATCTGGTTTTCGTAAAGGCCACTGCACTGTTACAACTTGTATTAAAATAAAAGACGACAGCATCAAAGCAATGGATCGTGGCAAAGTTACTCTAGCTGTCATGGCTGATTTCTCCAAAGCTTTCGATACTGTTGATTTTGAGATATTAATACGTAAACTTCACTCCCTTAAATTTTCGAAACAGACTATGCTTATCCTCGCAAGCTACCTATCTCATCGTTACCAATATGTACAAATCGACGAACTATCTTCAAAACATCTAAAATATCTTAGGTCCTATGCTATTCAATATTTATGTTCATGACATGTCTAACAAGACGTCTGCTAAATGCATTCAGTATGCAGATGACACCAGCATATACCGCCACTCTAAACCAAAGCAAATTAAAGAATGCGCAAATGCATTAAACAACGACATTGCCAAACTTCAAATGTGGTCAAAAGAGACAAACCTGGTATTAAACCCGCATAAAACGAAAACTATGTTATTTTCTACTACACAGATGGCAAAGAAACACCAGTTCGCGTATGAAATCAAATCTTTAGATGGTAACGTCATCGAACAAGTATCAACCTTCAAACTTTTAGGAATAATCTTTAGCAAAGACTTAAAATGGAATTCGCATGTCAACAAGGTAATATCCTCAGCAATTGCATCACTTAAAACTCTGGCGATGCTCAAAAGATACTACTTGCCATTTCACCTTAGAAAACAATTAGCTGAGTCACTTATCCTGAGCAAGCTTGACTATGGCAACGCTATATTTCATAATGCACCAAAATACCTATTATACAAATTACAAAGAGCCCAAAACGCCACAGCAAGCTTTGTGAAGGGATGTTATCGCCCTGAACTGGCTGCCAATTGAAGAGCGCGTTGAGCATAGCATATCGTAAAATTGGCATGGAAATCAATTAATTGCCAGGACTGGCCGAAGTTAATTCCAATGAAGATCAATGAGCCACAACGACCAACAAGGAATGTTAAGACAAACCATCAACTGCAATAGCAAAAACCTGCTTTGTTTGATCATGTAGCCTCGAAATCATTCAATGATCTCCCACAGTCCTGTCGCACAGCTGTTAATTACAAAAGCTTCTGTAAAGTGACCCATAAACATTTACTGGACAGAGCACTGGCAAAGACTCTGCAATAATATAAATTAATATTAAAAAAAGAAAAAAAAAAAAATTGAGAGTTTATATGTAGTTTTTTTTTTAGCACACTTTCTCGCGTGCACAATATACGCTATTTCAGTATAATAGCCAATTTGTAAATCTTGGAACTGAAATATAACCCGTTATTATTATTATTATCATGGTTCCATCTGTTGCAATATTTTTAAAATTCATAAAGAAGATAATACTTTAGATGTAGAAATTTTCACGAATAGAAAAATTCACCATCACCAATTTTGTGGGATAACAAAAGCGTACTTCAAGGACAAAGCCCTGGCTCGACATTGCATTGAATCACAGTCATTTTTTTTATTTTTATTTATTTCAGTTCTTCTTTTTTCTTTCAAATGCTAACTGATTCCACGATCTTAACACAATCCCTACTTCATCCCTACAATTACCAATTCGGCCCCAATGTACTACGTTTTCTGGTGTTTTAATTATTCTCGAAAGTTTCTGCACCTAAAGTAACATAAAATACCTTAGGCCGACTTTTTTTTGCGTCAGTAAAATTTTGCGAGAATGGAAGAACACGGATTTAACGCAACCTATTAGTGAGATAATAATATTCTTTTGACATAAAAGAAGCTACGACAAGTAGGTGCTTGAGAACTAATATACACTTCCCCATTCAAAAAAGTATCGATCACAACACTCCCCCTTCGTACGCCTCAAAACAGTAAATTCGATAAATCAAGACATTACAGAACTAACCCATTGCATGAGTGGCCATGTAAGGAAAACATCAAAACAAAAGATATTTTCTCATTTTTTGTTTATTTGCTCACTTTTCAAAAAGTTCTTGAAATACAAAAACATTTGGTGAAACTGGTCTCGATCACCATCTCCACATAGAAAGGAAATACTTGCTTTGTTTGTGTCAGCAAGACCAAACTGGCTTGACAAAGCTATAGTACAACAAAAAGTAAATAACTTATGCTCATCAAGTTGTTCATCCAATTTTACTTTCTTTCGTTCAAGATCACAATTGTCAACTGATAAAGTTCGTTTTATCCCACCTTCTCGGTCACGTGTCACTGAAGGTCCACCTGATAGGTCGTTGTCATGGTTTCTTATCGAATTTATAGCTGCGTGCGCTTCTTTTCTTCGCTTTTGGCGTTGATGTGTCCAGGTATTTACAAATGCGCGCCCGCTTACCTCATAAGCCGTTCTTCCCATAACAGTGACTGCTTTGATTTCTTCCATGGAAATCTGAAACAAAACAACAAATATATGTATACATAAATCGTGGTGAATAAAGGCTAAAAGAAAGCAAGGTTGCTTGAAAAGCAGTGACGGCTGCCATATTGCGAGTTTGACCGGTTGTATCTGTTCAAGGTGCCTTGGTGTTGCGGTAACAAAGGATAGTACTGGAAGAATAAAATATTGATCGTATGAAAGAAATTACTTAGTGTGAATGCAGGGGCGGATCCAGGGATAGGCAACTTAGTGTGAATGCAGGGGCGGATCCAGGGATAGGCAACTTAGTGTGAATGCAGGGGCGGATCCAGGGATAGGCAACTTAGTGTGAATGCAGGGGCGGATCCAGGGATAGGCAACTTAGTGTGAATGCAGGGGCGGATCCAGGGATAGGCAACTTAGTGTGAATGCAGGGGCGGATCCAGGGATAGGCAACTTAGTGTGAATGCAGGGGCGGATCCAGGGATAGGCAACTTAGTGTGAATGCAGGGGCGGATCAAGGGATAGGCAACTTAGTGTGAATGCAGGGGCGGATCCAGGGATAGGCAACTTAGGCAAATGACTAACCCCAAATCAGTTATATAATGTTTTTCTTAAATAATCAAAACAGAATAAACCAACATCGAGAACCACGCCAATGGAGAAGAGATATTCCTGGAAATCTAATCCCCTATATCGCGATTGATTCCGCGCGCCATGTTAAAAATAGCCTGAGTATACAGCTACTTTTATCTCTGCCCGAAATCGGCTTCTCAAAGTCACGTTTACAACATAGGCTAAGTAATTTATTGGTTATTACTTAACCTCCAATCTGGCAGAAAATATTATTTTGGCTTATATAACGTGGTTGTAATAATTTCATTTATACTCAAAAGTTTAGTTTGGTTTATTTCCCTCATCTCGTTAGTGCTACAGGCTTGCATACTCCTTTCATCATGACGAATGAGTCCTTTTTCAAAGTATGTATTGGCTTGGGCGCAAATTGGCGTAAATTTCATCGAATATTTTTAGCCTCACCTTTAATCTCAAACATTCTTCCGATAGAACTTCTGCGATCTTCTGTAGCGTGGAACATATATTTTTCTTGTCATCTGAGATAGCTGGAATCCCGTATTCTTCAAAAAACGATTCTGATAGGGCCAACAAGAATGGTTTCGCTTTCTTCACCCTTTTCACTCTTACGCATGCCTTAAAATAAGAAACCAATTCAACGTATTTCTCTGTGTTGGCACATTTAAGTATACAACAGCGTATCAACTGCAACTTTCAATACACGTTTTTTCATTTAACCAGTACTAAGAAAACTTTGGCTTCAGCTCTTCTTGTCAATTACAGAATTTGAAATGAAAAATTTCTGATGTCATGTGCCTTTCAGTTAATTTCAGTTTGGCTAAGATTACTACGAATATCTCACCTTTGAACAAGCTTATGTATGTACTTTTACCTAAAGAGGAACGATAACATCTTATGTTTTTCAGTAATTTGAAGCTATGCTTACATTTGAACAAGATTCTGTGAATGACCATGCTAGACCCCAACGCATTGTTCGACCTTGACGGAATTCTGTAGTTGCAGTAGTCGTGATCTAAACATTACAGTACAGTATACAATCCCTTCACAGTTCACACAGAATTCAGTTTGTTTGAGGGTGCCAGAAAACCGCCCAGCAAAAGTTGATCTAAACTGGACACTTACTTAAGATGTAAAATTCGTGACTTTAACCAGGTGGTAGGAACGTTTGTTTTTTTTACTGTGTACATGAGTCGTGTTAGTTGTACAAGACCGTGTAAGAAACGAATTCAATACAAAGAAAGATTAAAGAACTAACGTCGTTCTCTTGTAAATATTTGTTCAATTGTTTTAAGCTAGATTTTCTGCCAAGCATCGTAGTAAACCATCTAAACAAGAACCAAAACATTTCCATATTCAGGCAACCAAAATCTACATATGACAAGGGTATATTATAATCTTCATATGACAAGGGTATATTATAATCTACATATAGCAAGGATATATTATAATCTACATATGACAAGGGTATATTATAATCTACATATGACAAGGGTATATTATAATCTACATATGGCAAGGGTATATTATAATCTACATATAGCAAGGATATATTATAATCTTCATATGACAAGGGTATATTATAATCTACATATAGCAAGGATATATTATAATCTACATATGACAAGGGTATATTATAATCTACATATGACAAGGGTATATTATAATCTACATATGACAAGGGTATATTATAATCTACATATGGCAAGGATATTAAGGGTATATAATGTTCTTTCGTAATCAAGGATGGAATGAACAACAGATTCAGTTTCAGATTAAAGGGTATTTGCTGCCTTCCGAATTAAATTCGGGTTAAGGATTATAGGAGTTCGAGTTACATGAGTTAAACTGTACTTATAAATGCAGAACCTTTATTAAGATCAAACCACCAATCTTACAACTTAGACAAACAAAATAATCCACATACCTCACTTTATCTTTCAGCTTTTTACTTTCATTGATTATCTTTTTGATGAACTGAATCTCGCCACCTTCGGTAAAGCTCTCATTGTTACTGGCTGTACTTATGCCAGGTGGTGGAGGACGATGATTGGTTCGATTCTCAGTGATCACTTCTTCAAAGAATGGTGGGTTACACATCGTGAAATCAACTTGTTTTCGGTTAGCAGTATCAACAGCCTTTTGAAGAATAGGTCCATCAATGTCACTCTTCAGTACTAAAAATGAATACTTCTAAAAAGATCAGCAAATTGAGTATAGTGATTTGCAGATATAGGTATTATCTATGGATGCTATTAAAAAGAAGAAGGAATGCAGCGAGAGAATAATCAAAGATATTGTCAAAATCTTTACATGATTATGGTGCAATTTTAACACTAAAGGCTGGTGTTCACTGACAAAAATGTCCTATCGCGGGGAAGCGCCATCAAGTCTGTCGCGTCATTTTTTTATGCTTTGTGTTCACTGAAGAAAATAAATAAAATGTTTATAAAAACTTTCTTTTTTAAAATGAATCTCTTATGAGATAGTTCGTTAGATGAAACTTGTGACGAGGATGATAAAATATTATTGTTGTTGTACCTTGTCACTGAAAAACGTAAACAACGAAAAAAAGTGAAGAAAATATCGTTTCGAAAGATATTTCAACAAAGAGAAAAACGAGGTGCTTACTCAACTCTGCTAAAATCTCATCGACTGCATGACATCGAGTCTTATTTCAGGTAGACAATTTTATATGTTTTTTTATTGAGTCTTCACCAATATACATATACAGAAATTACATATTTTCCATAGATTTCTGTGCAGGTCTCCTGAAAGATTTGAGCATCATCTAAGCCTTGTAGAACCAAGCATTGTAAAAAAGGACACCAATTTTTGGAAAGCAATAACTTCGACCGAAAGACTTGCGCTGACTCTCAGGTTTTTGGCATCGGGTGAAAGTCAAATCTCCTTATTATCTTCTTTCAGAATGGGACGTAAAAATGTCACCCAGATCAGATCCAGTTTATTTCTACCCACTTTTCAAAAAAACTTCACTCCACATCAGTATATAAATTGTTTTTTAAAAAATGATATTTTTCAAAAACTACGTAAAACAATAGATTTAATGAAGCACACTGTCGGTATTCTTTGATTTGAAATTACCTTATCGGCCCTTTTTACGCCGGCCCTAATGTAAAAAGGGCCGGCGTAAAAAGGGCCGATAAGGTATTAGGTTTTTTTGCAAAAGAAATAGCGCGATATGGAATGAAAATTTTTCATTCCATATTGCAAAAAAATAGTTTTTTTCGTGAAAGACATAAAAAATAGGTCAGTTTTTGTGTTCACCAAAAAGTCCCAAAATTATTTTGTAATTTTATTTCGCGATAGGTCAAAAATACCTGCAGTGAACACCAGCCTTAACTAGTCTTTATTTTCAACAAACTAAAACTGATTGCTAAGTTAGCTTAGCATGCAAAATGCTGTTTACACAGGCTTCCAAGGCTGCCTGAACTTCCCTGAATGCAACTCCAAGAGGTTTGAAACACAGATAGTTGAGTGTTCTATAATTTTACCGTTTAAAATACGAAAATGTCCAAACCAAAAAGTTGAATTATGGAATTTAAGACACTGTAACAATATCCATTTTTGGGAATCCCAAAGAAGACAAAATATTCATACCAGTGATAAAATTTTCAGCATTGTTCTTTGATACATTGTCTCGAGCATATCTGATGGACTCGTCATCGATTTCAGTAGATATCATCTTCCACTTGTGCAGCTTGTAAAGGAGCAAAGCATATACACAAGATGCCCCACAACCTTAAGGAAAAAACACCACAACATAATAGAAATACCCATATAGCAACAATTCCCTCCAATAATAAGAAATTGAAAGTACCTATGTCAATGCCAATAATGTTTTCATGGCTAGTATGGCCAACTAAGTCTTCAATCCAATGAACATAGTTCAATCGTAATGGAATTGTAGGAATCAATCTATCCAGGGGGATTTCAATTTGTATATCAAAATATTTCTTTAACAAAACACTTGACAGAGCACGAAGTGATGCTGGATCTTTGAAGTTTACATAAGGTTTCCCAGAAGCACTTTTGGACAAAAAAGGGGAAAATTCTGCATATTCGGAAGCTAATTCCAAAAAATTTGGTGGAGCATCCCGAAAAATATTTCTATCATGCATTTTGCTATAAAACATTGAAAGTGTCCAAATGATAAATACCATAAGACATGGTTTGTGTTGAATGCTGCATACAAAAATAGACATAATCAACATTCTTTGATTCTTAACCATTCAAATTCACTGTGCAGTAGAGTAGTTCAGACTCACTAGGGGGCTACAAGTAACTCAGCATTATTATCATGAAACTAGTGATAGTTATCAGATCACAGAGCTAGTACAAAATGCCAAAATAAGTCTTGTGGTTGTAAATAATTATTTCGTAATCAATAGTCTGGATTCAAAAAAAAAAATTATAAAGAAAACTCAATCAAATGTCTTCACATAAAGTCGTCCTCATCAATAGGATTATCTTTATTGGAATTCATGTTTGTTTCCAACATTAATGATGTATAATTTTTAAGCTGATCCTGTTCAGCTTTTTGTGCTTCCAGAAGTTTTTTCTTGGCTCTCTCTTCGTCCATCCTTCTTTTCTCCTTCTTAGCTTCTTCTCGATCACGCTCTTCACGAAGCGCTCTGTAATTTACATCTTTCTCTTCTTTCGTTTTATTCAACCGGTTTATAATCTCGTTCTTTTTCTTTTCAATAGTTACGGTCTTCACGTCTTTTTGCTTGTGAAATCCAACTTGGCCAACATCCATATCACCAGTTTTCTTCAAATTTGACCAAAGAGTGTACACAATGGGAACGTTGTTTTGCTTACAACCTTGTATACTGTTGGCTTTAGTTAACTGACAACAATCTTCAAGTAGTTCAGCAGGAATCGTATCCACAGTCATGCCATTAGAAAGTCTTAAGTATATGTGTGCAGAGGACAGCTTGTCTGTGTGAAACCATACATCTTCAGGCCATCCCCAACGGATTAGCTCCTCATTTTCATGTTTATCGCGTCCCATATAAATCAAAGCAGGTGGGGTTACTACTGTAGATTCAAAATAAATTACCATTTTATAGATGAATATCTAATAAAAAAACATAAAAAATTTATATTAATGGAACTAATGCAACTAACGAAAGGAATGTGATATAAAACGGCCTTTATTGCTGCAGAAAGCTATTTTCATCTTTTTCTTGTTCAATAATCAAGACAAGGAAATGAAAGAATTAAAATAAAATGCAAGGATATCTTCCATTGACCAGGCAAACATCTTTGCAAGATCTACGAAAACAATGACAAATAGAAAAAAAAATTTGTTTGTATCCCCACCAGGTGTTCATGCATTTTACCCATGCGCATATTGCGTGGGTACACCTGTTGTTAAAGTAAACAAAGTTTTTCTTAGCTTTTTTTCTGAACGACATTTCTTTAAAAAATGAACATGGTCAAAAATTCATGACATTTTGAAAATACCAAGAAAATGCAAGATATAGGAAAAATTGCATATCTCCTTTTTATTTAGTCGTATTAGTCCCAAACTCTAGTATTGCATGTATTTAGATAGTATCTTTGCCTAAAATTATTCAAATACAAATTTTATGTGACAAAAGTGAGGTTACCATTGAAAATATATCCTTCCACTCTGAGTCCAATATCTCCTTAACAACTTGATGTATGGACTTGAAATTCTGGAGGATTGGATAGAGGTACTCACTTGGCAAAAAGGTACTAAAAATATGAAAAATTTTTGAAGATATTGAGGTTACCATATTAAGGTTTTTGAAACCTATTTTTTTCTGACTACCTTGAATAACACTCTTTTCAAAAGTTTTATTTATCAAAGGATGCACTAGGACTAGTAGAACCATAAAAAACAATAAAATGTGACATTTTTGAGGTTACCTTTACATTATGCCCTTATCATAAATGGAACTAAATGGAATAGTAGTTACAAATTAAGCCATGCATTACAGCATAAACTATGATTTTAGGAACTAGGAAATGAAATAAAGAGCATGTACTGAACTTTAAATGCCTACAACAGAGTCTAGATTAGTCAGTCGTAGGTAACCTCAAATAATGTCCAAAACTCAGATAAATACAAATAAAAAAAGTATTTCTGCCAAAAGTAGTGTACAAACCTAACTCAATTTTGAAAACTGTTGAAAACAACTGTTATTACACCAGTAAATACTAAAACAAGAAGGCCATATTGGTAACCTCAATATTATCACAAAATGAGGAGATCTTACTTCTCATTTTACATAATTGAAATCATTACTCATCTGACTACCAACATACCAAATTTGGTGTAAGAATATTGTGTTGATCTACAGATATTGCACAGAGAAGAGGGTAACATCAATAACGTCACATCACATTTTCATGTGTACCTTCAGTTAAAGGTAACCTCAGAACTTTATACGGTAGCTTGGGCTAAAATTTTGGTTTGGTAACCTCATTTTAGCAACCTCAACAGTTCATAGAATAGAGTAAGGTGAAAATGTCACAAAACCCCTTTTTATTTTTGACCATGTTCAAATGAAGAGATTCCAACTAATAAAGAAAAAAAACTATGCTTGAAGAAAAAAGGGTGTGTGTCCAATGTACACCATACATAAATCAGTAAAATGTCTTGTGTTGTCTTTTTCTTGGAATCTAAAATTTGGTTTACCAGTCTTTAATTCCCTCTCTGATTTTTTGATCACTGAAACTACATTTTAAAGAACAACTGACGAGTTCCAATAACATGGGATAAAAATCAACAAGGAGGCCTGTGAACAATAGTAACAAAGAAAAATACATACAATCAAATTTATTACAAGAACTCAGAACACATTCAAAGGAATGAAAGGGAGAGATTGCTAGCTAACTTTTAAACAATAAAATATTTTTTGCAGTTGCATGATGGTAGCTTCCTGTTAGCATACATTAGCATGAAAATAAATTTAGTGGAATCGTATGCATTTATGAGCTAAAGAGTTCACACACAAATCCCATCAAAGTCATGTATGCAGGTAATTCCACCTAACAGAAATGAGTTTTATAGTAAATCTAAGATCACGATTCAATTATTCTACAAAATTTGATCAGTTCTCCAAGAAGGTTATGTAGTTAGTCAAACATTTCATGAGGTCATCAGACTTAATGTCCAATAGTTCCTGTTTTTCTTCCTTCCAAATTGGCTTGAGGATTTTATTATTCAAGTCCAGCTCCCAAGATTTTGTAAGAGCCATTTCAACTACTTCATTTTCATCCAACCCAAGAATATGACACAAGTTTTCCACTTTGATACTAGAATATGCTTGGCTAATCAAACTTAGAAGACGATCACGTAATTTCATAATTAGTTTATTCATAAGTGGTTTCACCATTGCTGACCATTCATGCTTTGAAACTGTCAAAAAGACATTCGAAAACTCCCTTTTCCATAAATACTGTCCGATACTCCATACATTTTGTAATTCTGTATCTTCTTTCTTAAGTTGTTCGGGAACACGTTTCCAAAGAAATTTTGCATTGACTGTTTCATTGTTGAGAAGGTATATTGTTAACAATTGTTTGTATACATCTGTTGTGGCTATGCCATTGGGAGATACTAGTTCTTGCTGTTCCAAGGTTTCTGCCATAGATGCTAGGTCTTCTAAATTTGGATCCATTTCTTTGATCTACAAAGTAATAACTCAACTAGTACCTTAATATACAGGATGAGAAGCCCTGTTTTAATTCTGCCTTTCATAATTCTGATAGGTGAAATCACATTTTATAAACATTTTATTTAGCATAATACTGTTTCAATATTATTTATAATTATTGTTGTCAGTATCATATATCATTATTATATGTATGATCTTTCTTTTCTTGGCTGTAACAAGTTGAGATCTAAGCCAGAACCTGATAGTACTTAAAATTTGCTTCTTCAGTTAAAATTTCATTTCTATTTTCTATTTTCTTTTCAGTTCTTCTTCCTTCGGTGGTGGCAACATCCTAAAATTAGTTTAAGCCATCATTGTGGTCTAGCCTCTCTATGAAGACCCAAATTTGTATGTTGGAAAATAAAGAAACCCAGTACCATCAATCGCCCTAACTTTAGACATCCTTCCAAACTTTGGACATATAAAAAAAACATATCCGCATAATACAAACCACATCAATAATAATCCATACTGCACTGTCAATTAAACTAAATGCAAAACTTATCATAACTAAACTTAACAAACGCAAACTTTTGAATAAGTCAACTGTAACCTTGAGACACACGTTCCACAGAGATAATCTCTGAGCTAGGCAGTGTGATTAGGTATGTGATTTAAGGCTGTATCTAAACAATGGATCCATGGAATTCACACAGACCTTTCACATTGCACATATTTATCATGATTTGTTAGACATTTTAATACTCTCGGCATTCCACTCACATCTTCTTACTTCATCTTTCCCCCGTATTATCTGAAAGTTACTAGTGTTTGTTTGGATTTTTAGAAGACTCGTAATGAGGATTTCCACTTACAAAATATGAGCGAATTGCGGCAAATTTTCGCTCAAACTACGTCATTGTTTATTATTACGCATGTGCAAACACTTTTCTTGAGAAATAATTTCTATCGCACATGCGAAAAAATGTAGTTTTTATTATTTGTTTCGCACGAAATATCAGTATTGACCAATTAAAATTTGCCTTTGACTCAATGCCAGATTGTTCCAAACAGATTTCTTTGAGAAATACCTTCAGTTCCCAAACAGTGGAAATTAACATAGCGAAAATTTTCTCGAGTTGAGAAGGAGAAATCCTTTCCCCGCGAAGATTTTTCTCAAGAAGTTTTGTAATTGGAAATCGGCCTTTAGAAAGGCCACTTTTCACTTCTCAAAAAGTTTCCACGGATCAACAAATACGTTTTTCTCTAGCATTTGTGCATTTTGTTTCTTTTTGTGGATCCTCGATCAGTAAAAGTACTGGGAATGAGGTGATATTTTTGTGAAAAACCAGAATCTTACGAAGTGCCATTTCGTGTGTTTGTGAGACAAATTCATTATTAACCTTCATACATAAGATGATTGAATTCTGGCAAAGTTACTTGTTTTGATGATACTCTAGGGGATACGATTTTTTGTAAAAAGAATGCAACATTAACATATCTGCTTCATCTCTAATATTTTAGTACTTATTGCGACTTGGGTTAAGTGGTTAAGTGTCCTCCCCCACTGTGATTGACGTACAAAAACTTTATTTATTCGACTTATTTTATGATAATTAACTTTCTAAAAGCATGATCTAAAAACATTTTCACTCCTCAATTCATTTTTAAACATAAATTTTCGACCTGTCGATATTTCATGACGGAGGTGGCCATTATTATTTTTTATCTGTAAATATGGCTACCATTGTACACACGGAGCTCATAAAAATATGCATGATTCTCAAGAGAGTGCAGTCTATTTTAAATCTTTAAAGTTTAGAAAAATAAATTCTAAATGGCATATTGGTAATTTCTAGCGTTCAAATAAATTTAATTATCTCTGAAGTTTGTTTTATTACAGTTTTGTTGACAGCACGGGATGTGCCGTGTTTTAGACACATAGACGTGTTTTAGACA
This sequence comes from Turritopsis dohrnii, assembly GCA_027922465.2. Lineage (NCBI taxonomy): Eukaryota > Metazoa > Cnidaria > Hydrozoa > Anthoathecata > Oceaniidae > Turritopsis > Turritopsis dohrnii. The sequence goes on from BQMF02000298.1 coordinate 320,333, forward strand.
CATAGACGGTACATTTCAATTACCAGACAGGTCTGTTTATTAGCATGTCTGAAGTTTGGCAGGATGTCTGAAGTTAAAGTGATTGACGGTATGTACTTACTTTTAGTGGTGCAGGTGGTTGTCTACTTAAAAAATTTTTATGTTGGTGTTTTTAGATAAAAAGTTATTTATAATTTTCAATCCTTCACTACAATTATAATAGTTTATGACTTGCTTTGTCACACAATTATTCCATGGATGGCATAGATTTCACCTTATGTTGTGTTAAAGATTAATGGAAGATGAAAGTTGTCACAATTTTGACATTATTTCGGACCCAGATTGATTTAAAACCTCGAAACAAGTATTAATTCATGACACATGGGAAAAAATCTTATCCCTACTTTAAGCGTTCTCACCTTCGCCAGAAGAGAACAGAATTAAACTGAATTGAGAATAGAATAGAATTGGAGTAAAATTACCTTAAGCTAAGCACACACACGTTGTCTGTCACCTAAATCGCCATCATGCAATGGCGTTTTCTGGCAAAAAGTTTCTGAAGGTGGGCCATGCCAGTAAGGGTGGCTATTTTTTGCGCCCAGTGCGCCATATGCAACACACAGTGGAGTGTCTACAAATTTTCGTAACACAAATCTAGTGAAACGACTTTTGTTTATGGTTGTAAGTCAATCAGATCCTTTTTTGCATTCTTTATGACTTCAACTTTCCTATGATGAATCTCGGCGCTATTGCACTTTCGTACCCCCGACGATTCTGATGCAGAATTACACGCTGATTATTGATATCTAACCCCGTCCTAACCCTTGCCTTTTTTACCATTAATTACCTGTTGATTTTGAGACCCAGTTCTTAAGACGAGTTTCCAATGTTAATTACACTTTTATACCTTGTACATACTAAAAATCGAATACAATGTATGAAAATAGATAGGAAGTGCTAATGTGTATTGAAACTTTCTAATGTCGATTTCTTTAAGGGGACTCCAGAGAACCAAATAAAGTGACAACATTTTGAAGTGTATAAAGAGACTTTTATTTCCTGCGAGGCTGCGTGCACATACTCACAGGAAAATGACTTGATTAATGATATTCTATGTTGCAATATACCGTAATTATCGAGCAAAGAACACTGGTGTTTATAAACATTACGTCACTAAGAAACTCATTTTTAGTGATTATTTAATCTATGTGAAATTCTGCATCAGAATCAGCAATAATATTAGGGGGTATGAAAGTGTTATAGTACCTAAATCTGGATAATTCAAATTATTTGCTATGTCAATTAAACATATATATAATTATGTTTTTACTGAAGATGGCGTGCATAAAGCCAAAAAGCTTTTGTGTTTCGTTATTCTTTATTATAATATATACCTAAATGTCATTGTAAATATAGAAGAAAAGAAAATTTCAACGGCTTGTTGAAAGTTTCCATACGGCAAAACCAGATCATCCAGAAATGGGAAATTTTTGTTTATTTTATTTATCGTCAATCTTCCAAACTTCGGACATCCTTCCAAACTTTGGACACGCTAATAAAACAGACCTGCCTGGTAAACGAAATGTACATGACCACTCAACCAAGTCATAAAAGATACTAAAACATTAGATGAAGCAGATAAAACATGTTGAAATGCAATAAGTAAGCGTGAAGCGTAATAAGCGTGAAGCCCAATAAGCGTGAAGAAAAAAGTGATTTTCGATATTAGATTTGTTGTTTAGATGGAGCCTTAAATCAAAGACACGTTATTACGTGCAACATTGATTGCTCTCAAGCGTACAGTCAACTAATTCCAATGTTTGATTTTTGTGAAGTTTCAGATCTAGTTGAATTGACAGTACAGTATGAATTATTATTGATGTGGTTTGTATTTTGCAGATATGTTTTTTTTATGTCCAAAGTTTGGAAGGATGTCCGAAGTTTGGAAGACTGACAGTATATGTTCCATAATATAATTTATACATGGATCCATTGTTTAGATACAGCCTTAAATCACATACGTAATCACATTGCCTAGCTCAGAGATTATCTCTGTGGAACGTGTGTCTCAAGGTTACAGTTGACTTATTCAAAAGTTTGTGTTTGTTAAGTTTAGTTATGATAAGTTTTGCATTTAGTTAAATTGACAGTGCAGTATGAATTATTATTGATGTGGTTTGTATTTTGCAGATATGTTTTTTTTATGTCCAAAGTTTGGAAGGATGTCCGAAGTTTGGAAGACTGACGGTATATGTTCCATAATATAATTTATACAAATTACGTCAGCAACTCAGAAAATTTATATGCAAAAATCCTTCCAAGACGATGGTGATGAAAGACATAACAATGACGTGACGTGTCACGTGTGACATCTATCACCTAATTAAGTAGGTATCAGGTGGAAATTGAAATCTGACCATAGGACAAAATATCATCTATATATCCTAATACGTGCTGTGCATCCTTTTTTTTTTCCGGTCATTTTTGCGGGCACTTATTCATAAATGTCTGTGAGACCTTGGCAGTTAATATTTTTCTACGATTAGTATAAGAGGAAAACATTGCATTGCATTCGATCGTTTTTTTGATTATTCACGAGATCAAGAAACAATAGACAACAACGAAAGTATTGCACGAAGATTTATTAGTGTTTCTAGGGTAAGTCCGCTTTTGAACATTTTCGTTTGTTTGTTTTGTTTTTCTTATAATATAAATAGGGTTACTTTTCCAATAATACGCTATTGAAGAAATGGACATCATGGTTTGTAATCATAATCATGACCTTCTGGGTTTGTACAAGAAAATCGCAATTGTTTACAATTCATATTTTTACACTTTTACGACTTCTGCGTTTGGCTTTTATTTACGTTGGGGTATGGGTTTCATGAAACAGTTATGTACAGCGATTTTAATCTTTCCTGTACCTACAATTTATTTTTTATTAATTTTTGTTCAGAACTCCTGTGTTGATAGTGAACTAAAAAATGCTTTAGCTGGAATAACTAGAGATTTTTAATTATAATAAGGGCGAGGAGTGTTGTTTTTTCCTATTGGTGTTAGATTTTTAACCATGGGGAAGCATCTTCAATTGATACAATTTATTTGACAGAGTGAAAAAAGTGGATGCACAGCGCGTATATTTGTTTTTAATGGGTTTCACAGGCCTGGTCGTAAGAAAATTGGCAGACGTGTGGTCATCGCACGCCTTAATTGATGATATCAGTTATGGCGTGCGATCGAGTTTTTCATCCGTCGCCTTAAGATAGTCTTTATACTGTATGATTTTCAAATAAATTTCAATAGCAATGCTATATATTTTTGTGATTTTGAAATGTGTCATGTATGAAGGAGAATAAGTTTAACAAGAGACAAAACAAATCGATTTTACAAGAAATAAAAAAAAAAAACGATGTAAGGCTGTAAATAAGCGCCAGACATTGGATATTTTCCGACAAGAATTGCACTATGTCTGATGTGAGATCCTGTACTGTCGAACATTGTCCCGTATCAGTTTACCGCCTTGTTCTATGACTGATTCTACCAGCCGTGTTTGACTCTATTTCGCAACAACATTCTCCGAATTAAAAGTATGCAGAATTATATCGTAAGGTGCAGGATATAAACCTCATTAATTATTAATTTGTTTTTCTCATTTACTTATTTTGTAACAGGTAACATATTAACTAGAAAGATCAAACTTTGCATCCTTTTGTTTTGTTACTTCAAAACATGTTTGAATTAAAGTATATAAAGAAGTTTCTGTTTATTATAGTTTGTTATAAGATTTTATCGAAGAACCATTTCTTTTTACTTCCGATGAATGATTTGGGAATGATTTTTTGTTGAGTTTTAAGTAAGAGTTTATTTATTATTGCACTCGTGATTACAAGTTAGGCGTGCGATTGGCACACGCCTAAATATGTCTGGGCGTGTGTGGAGACGTGCGCGTGCGATCGCACGCCTCGTACGACCAGGCCTGGTTTCAGATCTTCCAAGTGAAACAACTTTTTTGTTCTGCGCTCCAGTGTTGATTGCAAACCTGGAAAAATGTTTGATCTATATAGCGTCTGTTTAAGTGGATATTTAAATCAGAGGAACTAATTGCATTGCTCTTCAATTAGTTATTTGGAAAATATCTCTAGATCCTCTAAGAAAATAACTGACATTATTTATGGTCAATGAGACATTGACGAAGGAGTGACAAAGAGAGCTTTGACGTCACTAAAATGGTTGATCGACAATACCTCGGTAACGGTTGGTTGTCACTGAACGATCATACATGCTTTGGTATATTTTTTAGAGTTCAGTAATACAGTTAGGATCTCCCAATTCTATCTCTCTCTAATTCAAACGAATTTTATGGTACCTGCACCGATTATTTCTTTTTATTAAGGTTAGGGTTTTTAGAGAATTAGAGAGAGTTTACAGTATTTACAACACTGATACACTTTCTGTTTTCTGATTTAATTTTTCGACACCATTTTTGAGATGTCATTTTCAGAAGTAAAACCCGTAAAAAATTTTTACATGGGATTTTAGTAAATTTATAATTGATCATCTCGGGTGTTGGCGACACCCAGTTTGTTATTAAAATATCCTTGTCTATGACTCTTTCGTGGTCGTTGTTCTAATTTTCTAGTTAAAACAAAATTGACTTGATCGGGTTCGAACATTTACCTGATTGTTAGGTATAAATGAAAACACACTATACCAATGTTCTATTGCCTACTCTTACTGAGACAGTAATTCATAAATAGATATTTTTTAAAAAACAAACTTCGCCTATTTTCAGTGTTTTTCTTGAAATATCAAGAAACTAGTATATAACCTGGGTAAAATTTTTACTGAGTTTAACTTCGAAAAGGATGTAACAAATTCGCCTTTCTTGTGCGCAAAACCAGTGACGAAAATTTTAATTATGGAATCATGACTTGAAATTGTTCTCATGTTCTCATCTAGAGCTTGAAAATCTGATCAAAAAAATGTATGGGACTGAAATATCGTTGATCAAAGATTTTGATGACATCATAGCCACAGTACCAAATAAAATTTAGTTCCAAAATGTTGTATGTATGTATGTATTATTTTATTTTCCATAATAATAACTAAATAATATTTACAAGAACTGGACCACCCAATAGTGAAATACTAATCAGAGGGGGTGGCCACCAAGTATGCTACCTCAATATATTGGACAAAAAAATAATAAAATATAATGATATAAAAAAATAAAAATAATAACAATAAGAAAAATATATATGCAGCAGAATCAGTCAGTGACGGTATGTTTCACCACATTGATTTAATCCTAGGGAGAGTTGAATTAGACAGGTCAGTGCTAGGATTGAGATTTTGGAAAAAGTTCCACTGTTGGATGGCAAAATGACTTAAAGATCTGAGGCTGTAAAGGGTCAATTTAAAATTGGGACAACTCTTTATCAAAACCTTCCATCTTACTATTACAATCCAGCTATCACGATGAAGAACCAAACTTCGACCCCTGGTTCCGTATAAATGATTAATTTTCGAGAATTGGAAAGTATTAAGCGTGTCTAGAGGTAAACAAGAGTTCATATTTTGGTGCACAAATTGTATGTTAAGGACTTTGAGAAGATCAAAAACATTTAGGATTTTTAGTTCGGAAAAAATCGGAGTGCTAGGTGTACGATTATTAGAGAATGTCATGATTCTTATAGCAAACTTTTGAATAACCAGTATCCGATGTGTGGTTTGAGTATCACAAAGCCCCTAAAGCTGTCAAGCGTAACGAAGATGAGAGTTAAAAAGAGAACGGTAAATTCCAACTAGAGCATTTTTTGGAAAAAAAATGGCAAATTAGCCCTTTGCAGTTTAAGACACAATTCGGAAACATGGATTTTCCACTGAAGATGTTCTTCTAAATGAACACCTAAATATTTCAGACTGGTGCTTGGGTAAATACGCTTTCCAAAAACTTTAAGAACAGGTATGAAAGGCAAAGATTTAGTTTTTGATCTGAAAATTAGAAATTCTGTTTTTTCAGCATTTAGAGCAATTTTATTGGCATTTAGCCTGTTGCTCAGGAAATTAAGGTCAAGATTGACTCTCCTACATAGGCGTTCTAATGAGTTTGAAAAGTATGACAGGTGAGTGTCGTCCGTGAAGTGGTAAGTTTCAGATGACACAATTGCTGTGTTAAGAATAACAAGAATAACAGATACCCCAAAACTGAGCCTTGAGGGACACCATGTTTAACCAATTTGAGCTTGGACTTAGCAATACCAACAGCTACGTATTGAAGACGAGATGAAAGATCAGATCTAAACCATTGGTCAACAACTCCTCTTAATCCATAGTGCTCAAGCTTCGAGACGAGAATAGAATGATCAACGGTATCAAATGCTTTTTGCAGATCGACAAACACACCACAGGCTAAGTCTAATTCGCTCAACAATATTAAATAAAGTGTGAATGGTAGAATGAGATTTCCGAAAGCCAAACTGCTTTTGGTAGATAATATTATGAATATTAACTTTATTACTGTTTGGAAAGCTACCAGTTTCGAAGGAGCGGTTAACAAGGAGAGCAATTGGATTGGATATATCACGATGAAGAAGTTTTAAGATTCATATAGGAATACTGTTAGGACCAGAAGATTTGGAAAGTGAAAAAGACAAGATAATTTTAGAGACAGGAGATAAGAACATGGAATTTGGATTTCTATTACAAAGATAACAAGAACATATGCTTGTGAGATTTGGGAATTTTTGATGGAGTCAGGTATTTTTTTTTGAAATCGATTGCTCCCTACAATCGATTACTAGGTCAATCGATCAAGCCACTACTAGGCAGAGAGCTACACACTCCAGCTAACAATCATTTCAACATTTGGCACTCATTTCTAACTTACCCCTCGCCCAGCCATATTAACCCCGGAACATCCGAAGACTTCGCAGGGGAACGGGCTGGTGGCAGTACCATCAGGGACACGGCCGGTAGAATTTGTGTTTTTCCAGAGGAGGATTTGAACCTGGTACCTCTGGTGTGCCAGTCGAACACGTTACCGTTATGCCACTGCTGCTTAATAAGTGAAAAAGTTGTTAAAAGATTCAGCTACTTGGATAGCATCAGAAATAACACTATTGTGGGACTTAAGGGAAATTAAGCCTTTATCAAAAACTTTTTATATTAGCTGCAGAAAGGTCTCATTAATCTTCTGTGACCATTAAAAATTATTTTAAATGATAACTATACTCAGTTTTTCGTTATTTAGTATCTAACAACGGACGCCATTGCAGTGCTCTGCGATGAAATTTTGACGTCACAGCGCGATCGTTCTTTTTGTAAGGATTACATAAACTGTAATATTTTGTTTTTGTTGATGAAAGTTCTTGTGTGCTTTGTGATATAAAACCTTTATTAAAAAGTATTTCGTTTTAGATTTATAGCAGGTATATGTGCGTAAGTGAGTTTTTGAACAAATGTGTATATTTTAGATGTATAAAAAATGAAATCTTCAGTATGACTGTTTTTGTTTTTCTTGAATCGCTAACGATAAATTTATTTTACATTTGGCTGTTTCTTGATGTTTAAGATTGTTATGTTATGTTCGTGTTTTCTTTGTTGTTTTTCTACCGTTTCTCGTATCTTTAGAACATAGGCGTAAAAACATGTCATCATGTGCTGCCTACGTCTGATGTTTCTGCAAATGAAATTCGCTCTGTGACGTCATGATATTTATAACGAAAGCTGTAATGGCGATTTAACTAAGTTGTTTTTTTAGCAGCTTTTTTCATTTAGAATACCTTTTATACATAAAAAGGTGTTCCTCTAGGATAAATGAAGTATTTCATGCTCAAATTCAGAAAAGAAATTTTAAGGCTTAATTTCCCTTTAAGGGAAATAGGTGAAAATTATTTCTTTGGTTTTATTGAAATTTGCATGTTGTTGGAATGAGTTTGGAAATAAGATGTGAAATGATTGTTTTTGTTTTGTCTGATGAGGCTCATAATCATATTCCTATAACGTTTAAATAGTGCATGAAATTCTGTTTTTATGGTAGGATTCTTAGCTTTTAAGAATTTTCGGAAATAAGAATCCTGTTTAGACATTGACTTGATCATAGCTTTGGTAATCCATGGTTTTTGACGAGTTTTTAGTTGTCTTTTGGTGAGTTTGACTGTGGGTAGATGATGATCTACAGAGTTTTGCATTTTGTCGTTAAAGATATCAAAGCAGTTGCTTGTGTTGTTTGTCTCTGCTTGAGAAAACATTTCGACCCAGTTAATGTCAAGGTATTCAATTATAAAGTTTTCCCGGTCAAATTTAAACCAATCTTTAATGAACACAGGCTCTCTTCTTTCATCATTATCAATAGAGTCAGATTTGAAAAGACAGAACTGAGGTAAATGATCAGAAATGTTATGTATAATATTGCCAGAAATACGTTGATTATCAGTGACGGAAGAAATGTCAATTAAAGTTTGAGAGCTCTCTGTTATTCTTGTTGGAAGAAGTATCTGAGGGAGCATTAAATTTGAGCCTAGTGAATCAAGAAAGTAGGAAACATTTTCATCCACATTTACTTTTAAAAGATTAATATTGAAATCACCTAGTAGTAGAATTTTCTTGTTTTCCTTTCCAATTGAATTCAAAAAGTCTTTAAAAGAAGGAAAGAAAGTCAACCATAGTCATACAAGGATGCCTATAAATACAATTACTTACTTGTGTTACACAAGTAACACAAGTAAGCAACCAACTATTATGTTGGCTTTGTTATGAAGTAAAAATTCAGCAAATACAGATTCAAGTTGCCTAGGAGCATAAAGCAGTTGATCAAGATCAGCTCTACCTTTGTAAGCAAACTTATCAGAAATAAAAAGCAAGGCACCTCGTGTGGTCGCTTCTGTTGGAGTATGGATCGAAGAATATCCAGGCAAATTGAAATGCATTGAGCTGTCTTTTTAAAGTCTAGTTTCAGAAATTTCAATAACACTAAATTGAGTTTTCAAAAGGGTCAGCAGGGCATTTAATTCCTCAAAATGTTTTGGTAATGAGGCAATGTTGAGATGAAGACACGAGATTGAGTATTTACATTGAGAATTGAGCTTGCCAAAGTCATCACACTCATAATACTTGCAATCATTAGTTTTGAAGGTAGATGCACTGTTGTTAATGTTATCGTTTTGACATCAACTGACTACACTATCTAAATCAGACATAAAAGATTTAGTCTGCTCATTAATACGCAACACAGGGCTAGAAATAGTAGAATTTTTGGAATCCAGAGAACAAAACGGTCAAATAGATTCTAAACACTTTAGGCATGTCCAATGAGAAGGAGCATTCAAGATATCCGCACAGTTTAGCTTAGAACAAGATTTTAGATGCATATAACATTTTACAAAACTCAAAAAAAATCGAGGTCACTGACTTCTTTACTGTATACAGAACACATGGATAATAACATAAAAAAGAAACTTTAACAAAAAATATGATATGTAATTAGCCTTGATATGGCGTAGCATAAAGGAGAAAAAAATATGAAGGAGTGCTATCAATGTAGGTAACGAAATGTTAAAGTGGGTAATTAAGACTTTTTTAAGAATACAAACCAGAAATTAAACGAAACTTTATATCATCAATACGAGCAGCAAAGTAACAAAATGATTACTTTTTATGTAACCTAGGAAACGGAAAGAGGCATTTTCTTAATAAACATGGTAGACAGATATCGAAATCTAGATTAAAATTTAAATAAGAAATCTGAAAACAAATCTGAGAGAACATCTTCATGATCAATCTCTGTGAAGGAGTTTGACCCATCCCACTTAATTCGAATCATTCCATTACGAGTTGCAATTTTAGAGATTTTACCAGATTTGAATTGCATCTGCCTCTTATTACTTTATTTCTTGAACATAGTGTCTCATTTATATAAGTTCCTTCCCCTAACTTCATTTTCTAGTATAAGATTTCTTTCACTACTTTTCGGTTTGAAAATTTGGTGATAACCACACCTTTATTCCTATATCTATGGCACGCTTGAATGTCATTTTCTTTGTTTATTTCCAACCCAATACTGGAATTCAATTCCCAATTCTTCCACTTTATCGTCTTCAATATCTTTGGATATTCAGCAAATGTCCAAGCATTCTCTTTTGCTATATTGAGCAGATTTCAGCTGTTCTTTCTTGAGGTCTTTAACTTTCTTCATTAATAAATTTGAGGTATACGCCCCTATTGCAGACCCTAAAAAATGTCAGTTATCTCCATTGGTTCTCGAGATATTTCCCCTAAAACATCACGTTCTATTAAGGATGCAATGCAATGGTTCCCCGTGATCATAAAAATAACTGACGTCAAATGCCACGTGCTTTTATACTAATCGTGAAAAAAGTGTCTCTCGCGTCTGCATGGTTTTACGCACACCTAAGAAGAACTTGACCATAAAATTTAATTAAATTTATCACTCTCTAAAATAAAAGTATGAGACACGTCCACGTATGATATAGATTTCAGATCTCTGGAGAAACGTAGTAACAGAATTTCTTGTAACATATGGTTCTTGGATAATTTTTTTTTTTTAAATGGGTTGCTCCCTGCAAGGCTGAAGCCACTACTAGGCAGAGAGCTACAAGATGAGAAAAGGAAGAATAGTTAAAATAAATATAAAAGACAGAAGGTTCATGTTGAATTTTAATGAAAATCTATTAAAGAAGAAGAGTTATAAACACAGATGATGAAGATGAGAAAAGGAAGAAGAGTTATAAAGACAGAGCAAGGTGGTGGTTAACCCTGGATTTAAAAGATTGCAGATCATACTCAGCAGGAAAACAACTATGAGGGAGAGAATTCCAAAGGCGAGCAGTCCGAGGGAAAAAGCTATAGATGAGTAAACGTTCTTATGGCATGTTGGGACCTGAACAGTCAAAGGATGAGAATTCAAAGAGAGACGAGTGATAGTTGCTTCGAAAAACCATATAGAGAGGGTTTTTTTTACGATTATTGCAAGCATGTGGCGTGGGTGGGTGGGTGGGGGGGGGGGGGGGGGGGGGGTGTGAGGGGTGTGGACCATTGCATTGCCTTCCCAATTGAATGCAACGTTTTTATGGAATCAATCAATTACGGGGTTGGCGATACAGACGATGGGGTGATGAAAATTTTGGGCCTAAATATTTTGGTCGGTGCGGCTATGACGTCATCAAAATCTTTGAACAGCGATGTCTCTCTAAAAGTTGATCGTAGCAAAACGATCCCATACAATTTTTGATCAGGTTTTAGGAGGTCTACAACATGGGTACACTTTTCGTTTCCAATTCTGTATTTAAAATTTTCGTCACAAGGTTCGCACACAGGAATGCGGGATTTGACATTTTTGAAGTTAAGCTCTGTAAAATGTTTTACCCGGATACTAGTAAATAAAAACCCATCTTTAACTTTTGAAAAATGCACTACCACCACATTCTCTTTTAATTGCACTTACTGAGGAATTACAAAAAGCATTTTGGGTCAGTTTTTTTGTGGAGTATTCATTCACCTATACAAAAATGAGGCTTCCTTTTGTGAATGATAACAAAACAAAGCATCCTTTATATGGTTGTGCAATAAAATAAAAAATTTGAATATGACTAAAACTGAACTTTTATTTCGTAAATCAACAAAGAAAATTATCTATAATATTGAGTTAAAACTAAATGGTAAGTTATGAGAATTCAATTCGTCAATTTTCTCTATTCTCTATGCTATTTGTCTCCCACCTTAACTATGTTTGTCCAAGTCTGGGGTCAAAACATAAATGTGACGGTTTATGGGAAAAGGATAACAAGCGAAAAAGTGATTCTTTAAAATCGATTTTTCGCTGCAAAAAAGCGATTCAAGTGAAGCGAAAAAGTGATTCAAGTGAAGCGAAAAAGTGATTCAAGTGAAGCGAAAAAGTGATTCAAGTGAAGCGGAAAAGCGATTCAAGTGAAGCGGAAAAGCAATTTCGAAAATCGATTTGTAAGTTCGAAGTGATTATAAGTCCGAAGTAATAAGAATAAAAATGATTCGTAAACAAGAACATGGTGAAAAACGTATTATAAACTGGCGCAATAATATGAATAGATACAAAAACACCATCCATCTGGAAATAGATTTTTATTTTTAGATTAAAGGCTGTTTTCCACTTTTGGAAAATTTAATGCGGAAAGAAACAGAGGAATACTAGAGTAAGAACGCGATTGCGTCTTTCGCTAATGTAAACCTAGCTTAATTAATAACCAGAATTTATAACAAAAGAAATATACTTGCATGAGCTGCAAAATATATTTTAAAAGACAAATGTGCGCCACGAGTTTAGAAAAGAAAATATAAATTAAAAACTAAAAATCGCTGCTTTCGCCGTAATGAGATTTGTTTACATCCTAGATTCCATGTTTCATGTATGTGACCATCCAAGGGATTTTGATGACAAACGATATGAATAAAATAAAGTAACGGTATCTTGTTAGAATATGAAAAGTAGGATTCTCCTACTCACTACGTTTCGTTTCATTCAACGTCTATGTATGTTTATATTTTTAATATTCCCATGCGCCAGTTTTCGAAGTTGGAACATAACCGGGAGTATTATATCTAATTGCTATTTTGCCAAATAAAAATAAAAATTTCATGAAAAAAAATTTTTTTATTGATAAAGATGTCTACACTCTCAAAAGATGTTGTTGTTATCGCGACTTCGGCATTATTTTGAAAACTTGGTGTGACGGATGTATAATTACAGGTAGCATGCGTTAGTGTTTAATAATGAACTGATTACCTGCTTCTTATTCAGTTAGAGATAAAAGAAACAACAGTTTGTTCTCAGGTTGCTACAAATAGAAACCGTCTGCTATAATTCTTTTGTGTTTAAGTTGTTCTACGGCTGTTATGTGAAATGAACATGGTTCACATTCAGTTTAAGAAAAAAGACAAAAAAAGTTTGTTTTAAAGCTACTACCAATAGGAACCGTCCCTTACAATTCTTTTTTAAGTTGTTCGATCGATACTTTGGTATATTCCTTGGGGGAATGTTTATCAGAATTTTAATCAACACTTGAGTGAGTGATTATAAAATCAAAAAAGCGATTCATTAGAATCGGAAAAGCGATTCATGTGAAGCCGAAAAGTGATTCATGTGAAGCGGAAAAGTGATTCTTGTGAAGCGAAAAAGCGATTCATGTGAAGTGGAAAAGCGATTCATGTGAGTGGAAAAACGATTAAGTGCTTCAAATCACTTTTTCGCTTGTTATCCTTTTCCCATAAACCATCACAAATGTTCACTCTAACAATATCTTCAACATCAAAAACACTGGTTAAGATTGCTCAACTTCTCCAATCTCAATTCAAATTCCCCTCCTCTCTTCCATTACTCAAACATTCTAAAGCTACCAATCCTAGATAGCATATCCCACAAAAGAATTATTATAATTTATGCCTTTAACCTTAGATATTATTCAGATTCACACAACTGGGGAAAATTTTGTATTTCCTTATGAAACCCAATCTAGAATGATAAAGTATGGGCTACATTCTATTGCATATCTATCTATTGTACATTGGAATGAATTACATATCCAGACAATGAACTTGCCTGAATTCCTTAATTCAAACTCAAAAACTATAAAGAGTATCACCAAAATCTTATAGATTTCAATTAACAAATGATCGATGGGTTAGTTAAATTTAACATTATTTAGACCTGCACGTTCCAGAGGTCATCTTCAGACTCAAAAATGATTGTCCAAAGTACTTTCTCAATGCATACTGTCTTGTTTGCTGCATCTCTAGCTGTTTAGCTTGTATGCATTAAGTGATTGTGATTTTACTTGTTTTTTTTAGTAGATTTAATATTTTGCTTTGGTTGGCCTTCTCCTAGTTTTGTGCTAGGGATTATCTATATCCTAATAAGCGCTGTGCATCCGCTTTTTTCATGCTTTCACTCTCTAAAATTTCGGGTCGTTTTTGCGGTCACTTATTCATAAAAGTATGTCAGACCACGGTTAATATTTATCTATGATTAGTATAAGGAAAAGATACCTCTACATTGCATTTTGTTTTGATCGTTTCATTGGTTATAAATGTTTTGATTGATCAAGAAACAATAGACAACAACGAAAGTATTGCACGAAGATTTATTAAGAAGATTTATTTTAGGGTAAGTCTGCTTTTGAATTTTTTTGTTTTTTGTTTTGTTTTTCTTATAGTATGGTTTCTGCATTATTACTTTTCCTTTAGGGAAGACACAAAAAAATAATAAATATAAACGATTGAAAAAATGAGTGTCATGGTTTCAAATCATGACATTCTGGGTTCGTCCAAAGAAAATCGCTAGAAGGTATAAAATTGTTTACAATTTATATTTTGACACTTATGCGTTTGGCTTTTATTTACGTTCCATGGACAGTTACAGTCATACAAGGTTGCACTCCTTCATGGTATGAAAGGAAGGTAACAGCTCGTTGTGTTAGTTACACAGACCCAGTTCGAAGGAAAACTCCGAACCAGGCGGGATTTGAACCCACGACCTAGGAATTCTAGTCCTATCGCTCTACCAACTGAGCTACCGGTTCATGGTGTTCAATCCTCATTATCGATATGTAACTAATGTTGCAGAGAAATCCATCTCCATGAAGGAGCGCAACCTTGTATCACTGATTCAATGCTCGTAAGCTCCAAGTTATCCCGTGATCGTAGTAGTTGGTGGATTCCAACACGAATCACAATAACATCACGTCGGAGATGGATTTCTCTGCAACATTCGTTACATATCGATAATGAGGATTGAACACCATGAACCGGTAGCTCAGTTGGTAGAGCGATAGGACTAGAATTCCTAGGTCGTGGGTTCAAATCCCGCCTGGTTCGGAGTTTTCCTTCGAACTGGGTCTGTGTAACTAACACAACGAGCTGTTACCTTCCTTTCACAGTTACAGTCACAGTTAATCTTTTTGTTGTTTTCCTGTAAGCACAGTTTAATTTGACTTCTGCATATATCGTATCCTGAAAGATGTATTATGAATATTTTGATGTGTTTCAGATCTTCCGATTAAAAAGTTTTTCTGTTCAGAACTTAGGTGTTGATGGTGAACTAAAAATGCTTTAGCTGGAATACCTAGAGTTTTCTTATAAAAAGGGTAAGAGATGTTTTTTTACGTATTGACGTTAGATATTTTCATCACGGGTAACCATTGCATTGCATCTTCAATCAATACAATTTATTTTACAGAGTGAAAAAAGTAGATGCACAGCGAGTATTTTTATTTTTGATGAATTGAAACCTGTAAAAATGTTCTACACGAGATACTACATTCTAAACATTCTACATTCCAAGCAATTGAGGAACTTTATTATACTTAAATTCATTATACTAAGCCTTTGTCTCTGTTCATCTCGCATCGATTAAGACCTGTAAAAAATTTTTACACTGGTTACTAGTTTATGACTAATAATGGGGTCTCCTGCCCTTTCCTATATTCCTATCATTTTAAATTTAATGTATCTTAAACATGCATTTCAGAGATTTTGATTGATTCCACGCAGCTTACAAAAAAAGTAACATCTGTACAAAAGCGTTTGAAGATGGACCAACTGAAACGTGTAAGCTCTGAAAGTTCAACCTCGACATGAACTGAATAGAATTGGTGAACTAGTTTCTTTACTTCAGATTTGTAAAACGACATGTTTGTTAAGAAATGCTTTTCTCAGTCTCTAAACTTTCTTTTTATCCTTTGTGAAACAGTGTGACATTTCATGATGATTTTTCTCTGTTTGGGATAAATGACAATAACTGCCTTTCAGATTATACCTTTTGTATATACAGTTTTTTCATAAACATTTTTGTTAGTTTACCTATTAAGGGCTGTAACCTTGATAAGTATAGCTTTATATATTTTTAGTTATTTTCTTATTTTGCAAGATGTATACTAGGTTATGTTAATACCTACTCACTGTCTCAGCAGGCACATGTTATGTTATGTTGGGGCTTTTGTTTCTTTTTAAATAAATATTTTATCTAAATTCTTCTTTCTGTAATGATTGGCCACTTGAAATATAATCATGGTGTTCAACTTCTAGTTAAATTCACTTGGGGTACTTTATATACATGTTTGACCAGATTTTCAACCAGCTCTTAGATAATGGTTCAACTGATTAGTTGATCATGTTTTCAGTGCAAAACATGTTATCAAGGTTTGAACAAGTTCAACCATGATCAATCGCTGACAAGGTTAACCATGTTTATTTGACACCCTGGTTGTGCATGGGAACTTGGTTAAGCATGTGGGCCATTTAACATGCTGCTACCATGTTTTGCTCATGGTACACTATGTTTCAATCATGGTAAAATCAAAGTTGGATAATGAAAAACATGCTTGATTACTGTGTCTGGGAGACCATGGAAAACAGTTTCAGATTTGAATTAATGAAGATTTTTGGAGAGTCTTTATTTATTTATTTTATTGTTTTACGTGGCTAGCCACACTCGGTTGCTATTGCATCTGTTTTCCAGGAGGGGTCATGGCATAGATTTGAGCCTCTAAAGTATAGTGTAAGTGACATGAACCCAATGAAGGGCTTGTGCTCTTCTAGATAACACCCGATATATTATCTACCCAATTTCCCTCACATGACATGGGCCAACCTGGTGCTGTGGTACATTCACTCACACATGGTGAATCACTGTCAAGGGGAATTGAACCCCAAACTTTCACATGAATTATGACAGTGATAACCAATATACTATGGTGCTCAAATGAGTATAGATTATATTGGCTGACAGCAATTTTAAATTATCCTGTGTGTATTGTAGCGTTATAGTATATAATGTTGCTTTTTGAATTGTTTAATAATTTTGTTCTAGGAGAAATAAACTATTATTATTGATTCCATTGGTTAGATTTTAAACTTTATGACCAATATACAGTGATGGCTTTGGTATTGGCAAAGAAAATTTTTCAACCAAACATTAACCTTGAAACTATCACAGATACTTTACAGCAACTATGTGTGCTTTTAGAAGAATCTCTTGAACCTTCAAATAATTCAGAGACTGAAGTGTTGTCAGTTATCAAAAAGGAACTTAATTGTGGAAATGATCCTGAAGCTAATTTCTTTTCTGGTATGAAATCCACGTGCTGTTTCGTTGAAACCCTGAGTATAAGTAATGTGTTAGAATATGAAAAAGACACAATAAATAACTTTGTTAACACTGTTTTTGAGAAACAGTTTGGTTGGACTGATAGATGTTCTGCTGATGATGTTCATGATGATGATACTTCTAACATGAAGGTACAGCTGGAACTCAACACACTGTGTGACAAGTTTATTACCTGGTAAGACTACACTTTTCCTTTCTATTTCAGTGAAAACTTTACAACCTGAAGATACCAATACACCATTTTTTGCCACTTACATGATCTTTTATTCCACTAGAATCTTATATGCAGAGCAGCATTCTGATATTTCCAATTCTCAATTAGGGCCATGGCTGTATCCAGGGCATTTTCGAGGCCGGTATAGCCGTTTGGGCATCCAAGCTATGGAAAATAGTTTCCATGTCCATTTGAATTATTCAGAAAAGGCATCTGAGGAACTTTTCTGCTGTTCTTTACAGTCTGTAAAATGAAATAATTAAACTAAAAGTTTGCAATCTTTGTTTAAATCAAATCTTTTAAGCCCTCTTCTGGCATACAGTGACTACAGTGCTTTGTTTTGAAAAGTTTGATGTTGTGATCCAGACTTCTCCATGAAGAAACTTGTGCCAGACACCTCCTTGGACTAATTTGCCAGCGCAATTATTTTTTTGTTTGGAAGCTGAAACATGGTGGTCTCAACTGACTCAAAATCCCATTGGTTTAGGAACAGCACTTAAAACACTAATTAAAAGTTTTTTAATCCTGAGTGCACATCTTTTAATTTTCAGAACATTGTTTTTTATAATTTTGTAGTAGAGGAAGATCCACCAATGAAGAAAACTTTTCGAAGATAAGGAAGATTCATGTGCATTTTCTGAAAATGAATGTAAACAATTCCATCTCATTCTTTGTAGCCTCATTTTCAACTAAAATTTAATTTAATTTGCGTTTCTTGTGAGTGTTGCCATTTTCAAGCCAAGTACCAGCTGAGGAAAAAATCCTGTATTGAGCTTGCATGATTATGTTCGAATTCCCAATTCACAGTTTGCCTGGCATTAAAGAAATGAAAAATGAACTGACGTAATCACACAGGTGCGTGTGGTGTAAACAACAAAGACGCTTAAAGAAGGAAAATAATTTAAGCACTCCAACGTAAAAATATAAAAATATAAATTATTATGAAGTAGTTTTAACAAAAGAAAAAATATCTGAGTAACAACTAAGGTGGAGTTTAACGATGAAACCATTGTATGTTGAAGTACTAAATGAAATCTTTAACAAATTCAGTAGTTGATAAGATAAATGATAAATTTTAAGATGCCTTATGCCGTAAGAATTCTAAAATTGTTAAAAATCATCAAAGAGTTCACATCGAATGTTTATAAGCATGAACACCGAGTGTGTTCTATAACCGAATGTTTTTAGATAAACATGCAATGGAATGCAAATAAAGGATCTTCCTATATTTTTCTCATAGAGTAGCATGAAGCCGAATTTAAGCATTAACAATGAGAACCAGCTAATCAGTTCATTTTAATACACAAACGATTGCTATCTGTCAATGTACATTTGAGATAGTACATTATCAACTGGTCAGTAAATTTCCTTGTTTATTATAATTAAATAATTTCACAAGGTTCGTAAATAAATTCGGATGGCTCATCAGGATCTTCAAATGTCTCAAGATTGTAAGATTCTGAATGCGAATTTAAATTTTTCTCTTCCTTATTACGAAGTTCTCATGGAAGACTTTAAACGGCGTTTACACATCTGTAGTTTAACCGTTTAAATGCATCATTACTTTAAACGCCTAATAACTGAGAAATCGAATGGTCCCTTCTCCCTCAACTGGTCACATATTTAGAAGGATCTAATTTGATGAAGAGTCCAAGTAACATTGTAGCTGTTATTTCAAAAGTCCTAAAGTAATGTATATTTCTTAATGACGCTACATAGTTTAAGCAGTTCTACTAATATAGAAAGTTTCATTACCATTCTCACTTCTATCACAGGTTTAAAACCTACCCATGTCAGGAGAGCTGTGGAAATATTACCTTCAAAAGTACCTGCCTTGGGAAAGGTTAAAACTGTTACCTTGGAAACAGGAAGTGAGAAACTAAAGAAAAAAGTGAATAAAAAGTGGAAATAGAAAACAAAAAACAGATGATTTTAATATGGATATTTCCAAACATAAGAATTGTGAAATCATCACACAAAGCTTGATGTTAGTTGAGCTCCATCTGTGCATCCACTCAACAGCATATGACTGGTTCACAAGATTGAATTCCAATTCAGTTGTTGCTCCGCTTGTTAAAGGATAGTCATCACCCCTATAATCGAAAAAAAACTCAATTTTTTTTATTTCATAAAAGATGAAGCTTTCAGAGAGCTTTTTAAAAATGTATGTATGATGCTACAAAAATTTATTACTTGGTACAATATTTGAAATTTAGTGATATTTCACTTCATGATTGTTACAATTTGTGTACAGAACCTATTTAACATGTTTACAAGAATTGTGATCTCTTTTTACAGTAGACTTAGGGGGTGTTTATATGAGAAAAGTCAGCCTGGTTAAATGGGGGCCTCGGTTTGTCAAGACAACTTTTTTTTCTGTTTATATGAGGAAAATTCAGGGCCAGATGTGATCACGTGGTTTCGTTTGATTGTCTTAGCGGGTAGAAATTCAAAATGGCACACATAGAAACATATCTTATGTAATTGCCATTAAACTTTGTTTCTCTTTTTTTTCTTGAAAATCAAGAAAACCAAAAAGTGTAATATGTGGATGAGCATATTATGTAAAATTCAGCCCGTTTTGCCGGGCTGAATGATAAAATGTGTTTACGTGGAAAATCTCAGCCCGGTAAACCGAGATCTCGGCTGTGATGAGCCAAGATCTCGGTTTGCCGGACTGATTTTTTCTCATAAAAACGCACTTTTATTTTTAAGTGAAAGTCACAAGTCAGCCGAGATCTCAGTAAACCGAGGCCCTCAGTTAAGCAGGCTGAAACCGGGCTGATATTTCCCATTATAAACACCCCCTTATTAATTATTCATGAAAGCAAATACAAGCTATTGTTAGACCTCATAAAAATGTCTTGGTTGTTGAGGGATCTTCCCCAAAGACTTTGCATATTGGGGATGCTGTGCAATAGTTCCCTGTGATCAAAAAATGTCTCTCGCCTTGGTTTCATGTGCTCAGTATAAGAACTTGACTGTAAAATTTAATCAAAACATTCACTCTCTTGAATAGTATAGACTAGTATCTAGTTGAACTGCAGAAAGGCTTAGTAAAATGAATTCCCCCTGGAAAGAATCAAACATCAAAATAATGGAAACATTGAAATGTCTGATATTAGTATAATAGATATATTTTTGAACAAAGTGCAACAGGTCCTTGTGACAACAGTAATAATCAGGAGAACAAGAAAGTAACATTCGGGATTGAAAGTTTCCATGTGTTGTCAATTGAAAACTTTGTTTTTATACTCATTGATATTTCTACTCATCTTTCTGGTATTGTTTTATTTCTTCTTTTATTAGGTTTGAACATCACAATCATTTATCGTATAACTTACTTCTGGCTTATCACTTCTCACTGAAGTCGAGTAAGTGTATTGCTCATAAAAAAACATTTATTGGGATCAGTAGGAATTTCAATGAACCTTTTTTTTTCAAGCCTCCTCATCTCCAGTGGTACGCAAGCAAATTGTTTTGAGTGCATTCCGTTGGTTCAAGAATCTAAGTATCAAACGGTCTGTAATTGTTGTGCAAAAATGTTACAGTATTGTAAAGGTAGGAACTTACTTGAGGAGAATTTACCATCTTGTACCTATTTTATTAATTATTAAAGTAATGTGCTCTTGATGTTTTTATCAAGCTCTCAACGCATGCTAGCTGTGAGGAAAACCAAAGTCTTGTACTAATCATTATTATTTAACAAATGATACATTTTGTTATTGTTACAAAATTGAAAGAGAATTTCCTTTAAAATGTAAAAGGGATAATAGAAAAAATAGATTCACGTTGAAAGTGCCGCTAAAAATGAAAAATGTTGTAATCACTTTTTTTCTTGAGAAAGACTGCAGAAAAATACCCTGGAAAGATCTCAGTTCAATAGAGTATGCATTCAAGCAACTCTTGCAACATAACTTTCTGCTTGGCAATGACTTTCGTATTCAGTAACAAGAAAAATATGAAATGCACAAGTTGTTGATATATAACTAATTCTAGCTAGGATAGTCACATGTTAACCTGTTGATGAATGAAATGAAGCCACATCCCTTCTGGAAATTTGTCTACAAGTATTTTAACATAAGTGTTTTTGGATTTGCTCTTCAAAGGCTTTTCGTATAATGGCTTTGAAAGTAAATATCTTTTATTGGAATTACAATGTTTATGTTTTTTAATTTTCATTCAAAACGAATTTCCTTTCAGTTCTACATTATATTTTTAAATTTCTCAGAGCATATATAGCTACCCAATTTGCAATTATGGTTGATGCCAAAAACGTTTGAAAACTTTCATATTAGATGATTGTGATGTCAGGTCTCACAGACGTTTGGTCAGCTATCCGTAAAGACACTTCCTCAAGGATTGCCATTGTTTTGGAGCTGTTGTCTGAAGAGAGATTGCAAGACTTTTTTATGCAATTAATTCAGGTATACCATTTCTAATATTTTGCTAAGTCTGTTATGTTTGAAATTTTCAGTACTTCTGTTTGACTTAATATCATTTGAATATTGATGATACAGGAGCTTGATTGAGATCTCTTCATGTAAATAAACATTTTGATTGGCTAAAAATTTGCCGTTTTGATTGGTTGTGAAAATTGAGCAAAAATTGAATTGAAAAAAACCCAAGAAAAACTGAGCAAAAAAATATGTTAGTTCTTTCATAAGCCCTTCAACTACTAGATATGCAAGACTGGCAAAGCTTTCGAATTGGCAGATGAAACATGGCAGTCTACTGAAGGTGCAATTCGAGGTTGACTTAATTGATTTTGCTTTCAATTCTATCTTCCACTCGTATCAGTTTTTTTTTACTTGATTCTAAATGACAATTGTTTCTATATTCCAAGGTATTCACAAAATTCTAACAAGTTGTAAATATATTGCAAAGTCAAGTGTTCGCCAGAATACCACAAATTCTCCATCTTTAATGATAAAAGTAAGTTATAACAGCTTTCAGGGCTCTTGTATGGCTTTACATCATTGTATGGAGTATTGGAGCATCTGTTCTTCGCTTAGTCTTAAGTTACAGCTTTATTCTTGATTCTAATGCAACTAACGCAAACGCAAATACGTAAACTGTCAATCTAATAAAAGTTAATCCCCTGAAAATTAATAGTAATTTTGATATTCAATAAGAGATTTCGTCATTGTTGGCCTAAATTTTGGTGGATTACTGAATCTCATCAAATTTAATTTATTATATTTTGGAATTTTCATGTGTGTTGTTGTTGTTTTTATTGTTGTTGGTGTTGTTGACAAATCCTCTTACTTTTCTAATCCTGATTAATTTTATCACTAAGAGAGTTACTAACTAGTAAAATATACATGCATTTAAATTTTAGATTGGAAGATGTAATTTTGAATCGTTACCTTTGTATATGAAAGATAATTTAGAGAAAGTTCTTTTTAAACTGTTTGCTCATTCACAGTACAGCGTTCGAGAAATAGCTGGACGGACATTTGCTGACTTCCTGCAAAAGTCAGAATTTTCAGTAAGAAAAGATTTTTTAAGTAGATTGAATGTCGATTTCATAGATTATAAAGATGGTGCACTCTATTATTTAGTGCCTAATGCATTCATTTGATAAAGTAATTCACCATCTTGGAAAACGAATACCAGAACATCAGGTACCTTATGAATCCAGTGTTTATTTTTAGACTATTATTTGAATGCTGAAACACCGGACCATTTTAATTATTATTCTTGGATGAGCAGCAATTTGAAAAATTAATTTTTCAACTTTTTAATATTATATTTTCAGGGCAATGAAGTGTTGAAATTCATGGATGCATGCAAAGCTGAAGGTTTCATGAATGCTGTTCTTTTCCTCATCAAAGTAAGAAAATCAGCTTTAATGTCTTATATCTTTGTCTTTAGTGTATTGTAATGTTGCCAGAACATATCTGATTGTTGTTCGTTTTGATAAAACTGTCTTGACTAAATATGTTTATTACTTCAGAGTGTCCCATTAACTTATCTAATTTGCAACTGGCTGCATTACTGGTTGATATTTTCACATTACCTAATTCACCCTGCATCCACAGTACGACAAACAGCAAGCACTGCTTTCAAATATCTTGGTAAGTATGGAATAGAATGCAATGCTGATGTTATTCAGTCAAGCAAACCATTGATCTTCTATTGTTGTTTTCTTAGTTTCGAAAGACCTTACTTCGCCTAATTATATGAACTTAGTACTGCAAGAGTTATGCTCAAAATGGAATACAAACATTCAACACCTGATACAGAAGCTGCATGAACACGAAGAAGAACGTCCAAGTGTTTTAGAGGCTGCGGAAGGTTTGTTGCAATTAATATTAGATCATTATGCTAGTTAAGCTTCTGTTCTTGATTTTCACAATGTTTTAGTTGTATTAAGTGAACTCCGTTAATTATTTCAAAATAGACTTTGGCTGAAATACGTAATATTTCTTTCAAAGCGATTATCTTGAAATTTGTTTTTCCTGTTATTAATTTTTCTATGTTCTTAGTAGCACAAAATTGTGTAAATATTTTCCAAATAACTTTTTTAATAGAGATATATTTCACATTTCCTTTGTCATGATCAGCATAAGAGCTAAGCCGAAGTACAAGTAGTTTAGTAAAAACCATATTTTGAAAAGGTAAAAATTTTTACCTTGTCTAATTTCAAAACAAATGTGTCAAATCCCTCTTTCCCGTGCCAAAATAGGTGCCAAAAAATTAAATCATCAAAATCTTGAACGGAGAGTGTACCTGTGTCGTAGAGCTTGAAAAAAAATGTATGAAACCATTTTGCTATGATCAACCATTAGGGAGATATTGTCAATCAAAGATTTTGATGTCACACTATCATCAGTGTCACAGACCCCAAAAAACATCAGCCTATTGATTCTTGAGGTATTTCCCCTAAAATCATCATGCTCAATTGGGGATCCTATGCAATGAGTTTCCCCTTGTGATTACAAAAACTGACATCATGCCACGTGCTACTACAAACATATTGTAAAAAAGTGCTCTCGCCTAAAGAAATATATATCACTCTCTAATCTAAAGTTGTATGCACAAAATCCCAATTGTTATACTAAGATATACTAAGATATACAAAAGTTTAATAAAATAAAAATGATTAAGAATGCAACACAACGCAAAGTGTAAGCCCTGACTGGGGTGCAAGTTTTAGTTTAGCAAACCTTCTGCAGGAAGAAATTGCCATAAAGTGGCAGCAATATATAGTAATAAGTCAAGTCTTCTTTTTGATAGGATTTGATTTCAAATCTCACCTGATCTCAGACTATAGCTAGTCATCCTTCAGTCAGTCCTTCCTACATGTTAACAGATAAGCCATGCAAGATAGGTTTATGTCAGTTTTGGTTTTGTGAATGTCCTTCAGGAGGAGTTTAAGGTGATGCCTTTGAATATAACATAATGGTTATATATTATGTAGCATTTTATATACTCCACTGATATCCTGTATTCAAAAATTATTTTATTTTTTAGACATTACATGTTGTTGGGAATGGCGGGAAGGACGATTATTTGCATATGAGCTGATCATGAAGTTTCTGATAACAAATCATGCATATTTTTCTTTAACGGCGTCCAACAAAAGATCTCCATCTAAGAACTTCATTAGTTTTCACAACTCCATTGCTGAGGGACAGCTCAAGTTTGTACTTGTTTCTTTCTTGTTAACTTCATTGTGTCAGCAGATTAAGCTTTATTTGGCAGGTTGAAATATCTATAATATGACAGAAATTTCTGTTTGAATTTCTGTTTTAGTGCTCATTTCCACTTCTATGCCCCAAATTTCCTTTGACCATTCCAAAAAAAAACATATAATATTTATTTGCATTTTTATTTTTTAAATGAGCAGGCCTTTTTAGTCTTAGTCATTTTCAATGCATAGAGAATCTAGTAGTAAGGCAAACACCAAGACAAAACTACTGTATTGCTGTCTGAAAAGAAGTCATTGTTTATAGCAGACTATAGACTATATTGGTAACCATTGGAATAACCAAGGTTTTTTGGGTGCATAACAGACGTGGGAAAAGTTTCGAGATGTTTTGAAACTGTAACACCAAGCATGCTGACAACATGTTCCCACGCAATTCTTTAATTTTTTTATTACAACTTCCATGTGGTTTAACTTTTCATAAATCCTAAAACTTTAATATTTTGGCTTGACAACTGATTATCACTTACACAAACATCAGTAATCATTTCAACATTATACTTATTGTTATTACTTATTTAGGACCGCACTTACCTCACAGTTGTCGGTAGATATGGTATCAATACCATCTTCAAGATCACAAACAAACCCAAAACCTCTCCTTTCCAAGTCTTACACACAATCTGTAAGTAGTAATAGCATAGTTTGCCATCTTTGTGATTGGCAACACAGCTTTGGTCAATATTTGAACTAAAGGCTTTTTCTTTTGTGTTTCAATTAGCATATATTCCTGGAAGAAAAGGAACCATTATCACTGCAAAGAAATATGAGCAAGGTAACATACGATATTATATTTTTGTTTTTGTTTTGTGCTTTTATAATGACTGTTAATAATGGCAGGATAAATGATCTCGTCTGTGATTATATCAACATAGTCATAAGTCCTATTGACTCTCATCTGTTCAAGGAGTTTTTCAATGCTGTTAAAGTCAAAATTGTTGTATTCTGGGTTTTGATTTCAATAGCCACCTTCAATAATAAATATGTCAAAGGCTGATAGCAGTACTAAGGTATGATTTTAAGTACTTTATACAAAACGTTCAAGTACTTGTCAGGTGATTGAACATTTTTCTTTTTGATGACAATTCATGAATAATCTTAAGTTGTAATAATTTCCTATACATTCTCCAATGTAATATTATAAGTGAGGACTATGTCGATATTTAGATTATAAATATCGTATAAGGGGTAGGTTACACATACAATTTCGCCCTGGGGTGAATTTTACCCCGGGGTGAGTTCAACCCTGTCTGTGAAGAAATCACTTTGTCTGTATACACGTTATAGCCGGGGTGAAACACAACCCCAGGGCTTATTTCACCCCTGTTTATAAGACAGGGGCGAAATTCACCCCGGGGCGACTTGAGCATGATTTTGACGTGTATGCATAAAATTGCTTTCAAACCAGGTTTAAAATGTGCGCAACTCACCTTTTTATGCTGAATTTCACCCCGGTTTTTAACCTGCATGTATCGTAACAAAAATTTACCCCGGGCTGAAGTTTCGCCCCGGGGCAGTTTTCAACCCGCCTATGTGTAACCGACCCCTAAGATGAAAATTATTTTATTCTTACTTCTCCATCATTCAAAATACTTTTGGACGAACTATTGTTTTAAGATTATACACAATCAAGTTCAAGTACTCAAAAATATGATGATTATGGTTCACGATACTTGATCCGAAAAGTTTTAATTTTGTTTTGCTTTAAGGCTGTATTCTTGCAAGAATCAGTTCCAGAGATATCATTTACAAAGTTTCCTGGTTAGTTAAACATTTTCTTTGCACAATTATAGGATTTATTTCGTCAATCTATTTTTATTGATATTCCCTGTCACACCCAAAGTTATTTAGATTGATAATATTCTTTTCCTCATTTTCTTGATAGTTTTACCAAGCCTAGTTGAAATGTCACAAATGGAGCAAAACAATGCAGAACAAACAGTTTCGCAATGGCTGTCAGAACAAAAATATGTACCTTTCAGAAGCTTATTAAAGCAGGTAAAAGATTAAATTTTTGACAAGGAAATTCAACTCAATGGCACGTACAGAGTTACATTAACACCCTAATTTCCAATCAAGATGATCAGTCTTGTTATTATATTTCTGGTGGCAGTTTTTATAACTACATCGTTGATGTTTTTTCACTGGTTCCTTTGGTTACTTTTACAGGTACTGTTACAAACTATCGAATGTCTTCAAGATTCTCGATGGGAATTGAGAAGGATGTCAAGACAGGTACGTGTGTGTAACTGTGTGAAGTGAACAAGATGTCAAAGTACAAGAAAAGTAGAAGTTACAGAAAGGATCTTTAAAATTATGAGTTCTATCATTAGCTTTCACCTCAATTTTAAGATAATCTTGTTAGCCAAACATTTCCAAATCAAGATTTGATCAAAATTACAACCCAAAGCCTTTGTAAAATCTTAGTTTCAAATGCCTTTCATGTGAACATAATCACATTATGGACAGTGCCTCTTAAATCCTAGTATAAATTCTGCCGTATGTTTCTGAAGTATGTAGCAATATTGTTTTATGTTAGTTGCTTCCTAATGTTTGTGATGTCATTCGCCATCTGGATTATAACCTCATGGAAGAATTGTTTACTACATCGTTTGCTTATCCACATTCGAGGTTGTATTACGGCGCTTTGTTATGTTTATTACATTGTATCCGGACATATATGCGTTTGAAAAAAGCTCACTTGGAAAGGATCTCACCAACCAAGGTAACCAACCTACTTACCAACCTGCTTATTTCTGCCAGCTGAGTAGATCGACCTGAACTATCAAAAAGATCAATTTTAACCCTGACATATTGTTTGCAAACAACAAAAGAACGTTCAGAATCATGTATCTGCAATCATCTGTGATTTTTTCAGACATTATGTTTATCAAAAAAAGTTGATTATTCATTTTAATCTTCATCCTTTTAATTCATGACGTTAACCGTTTTCTTATCTTCTTAGTACATAAGTAAGTAACAGGGAGTTTTTTAGTCCTTTGGCTTCCATCTGTAATGGCTTTTGTCTTTTTCTTCAGATTCAAGAGCGAAGGAAAACAAACAATGAGTCCATCCTTGCAGACATTGAGAAAAACATAAGTGATTTTGTGGTGAAAATATCAGATTATGTCTCAGTGAAAACTCCACTAGAATCTAATGTGGCAGTTGACGTTTTAATACTCCACCAACTTGCCTTTTCAAAGGAGGTACTTTACTTATTATTTTGCATTATCGTTTCCAGTCTCACGCTCAATGTTCCAATTTTCAAACCATCCTCTTGTTTTTCAGCAGCCTTGTTTGGACGAAATCATATGTCAATATTTCCATTCAATCTCATTTTCACCAAGGTAAACAAGTGTTAATTCTTATTTTCAGTAAAAGACATTTGAACTTGAAACCAAGGAAACTGTTGGTTGCTGTATAGTATAGGGCGGGTGAGGGATTAGTTGTGGTATAGTATAGAGTGGGTGAGGGATTAGTTGTGGTATAGTATAGGGTGGGTGAGGGATTAGTTGTGGTATAGTATAGGGTGGGTGAGGGATTAGTTGTGGTATAATATAGGGTGGGTGATGAGATCTTCGGTTCATTGTTTGTGCTTGTGCCAAACGTTCCCATAATTCCTTTATGTGTTCATTTTCAGTGTATTGGGTGAAAGATCTGCTACAAAGGTAAAACTTATTCCAAACGAATAATCGTATCTGTATTTAGTGAAGGTGGTCTTCAATCCTGCCTTACAGAAACATTCATCAAAAATTAAATCACTCTTAAAACTAACTCTTTGCAATGTTTTCTGTTGACAGCTTAACACTCAACGTAGCGTTAACTGGAGAGTGGGATTCGAATTGAATGCTTCAAGCAGCCTTAGTTAGCCTAAACGGTGGCTTTGATTAGAACTACTGGAACTATGAGGTTATCCTAGATAAACACTGAGACTTATATCTGTCTTTTGTTACAGAATTTAATGGATTTGTTATGTGAAACGCAGACCCATCTCACTGATTTCTGCAACCAAACACCTGTCCAACACACGGTAAGTGAGACCATTGATATATAAACCATTGATATATAAGCGAGATGTCAGACTCGGCATTTTGAAGTGAGGCCATCTTTAATAGTGGCAAAACATTGAAAACGAAAGTGAATTTACACTGAAATCCTGCTCAGCGGATGGATGTATAAACTGTTTTGATAAAAATAACAACATCCAATTCCATAAGTTTGCCTTATGTGATCAAGAATTTTATGTCAGATGGTTGCTTTCCATGAAAAATGAAGTGTAGCCCCTTCCATTTTCATTTTCGCGAAAAATTCGACTCGACCCCAATTAACTGAAAATACTTTCTGAATTGAGTAGCCACCCTAAAGTACTGATTATGAAAATGCTATGTTGATAAGATTCTGCCTTTAGTCGACTGTACCTTTAGCCCAAGGTAGTTTAAATTTACGAATTATGTTGTTTTCATTCCTGATGTTTGCCACAAGTTAAAGCTATCAAGAAATGCACTTGCAGATATAAAAGGAATTGTTGACTCTGGGGTATTAAAATAAAATGGAAACATATTCAATTACTTTACGGGGAGAAAGTTTCGCGAGGAAAATAAAACGCCAAATTGTAGGGATTTACTTTCGCTAATGAGTGACTTAGTCTATTTCGTGTAAAACAATCTTTCGCATTCAACTGGAAAAGTGAATTTCGCATGGGATTAACTTTCGCGATTTTCAGTTTTTTTCTCTAAATATTTTGAAATTTTTACAAATAAGACAGAGATTTATTGATTTAGACTGTCTTGTCGAAAGAAAAACACGTGAAAGCGGGTTTCTGTTTTTTTCTTCAATTTAACTTTCGCGAATCGGCTTCCTAGGCCATTTCGCGTGGGTTCGCGAAAATGACCAAAAAACGCGAAACTTTCTCCCCGCGAAACTCCCCGTAAAGTATTAAATGATCTTCAAGATAAAAAAGCATTAAAATTTTGGAATAACATTTCCAACAGTTATATAGAATTCCATTGTCACAATTAAAATATGAAAATTGAGCAGTTTTGTAGCTGGATGCGATATGATTTTTGATGAATTCAGGTCATCCAGATTTTGCAGATGTTTGCAGCCACTATAAAGTTCATTAGAAATCTTGTTTGTTGATGTTGTAAAAGTGCACTCGTAAGGTAAGAAAAAGCTTTAACAATAATCCAGGTATCAGATAATTAAAATCAAGTCTTAAACAAATTTTGATATGCAACACAATAACCGGATCACAGAAAGCCAATTGTTTGACATTCGAACCTCATTCTTGTGGATCCTCAACAAATGGAAATTACGAAATGAAAAATCTATGAATTCTTGATATCGCATCAAAGTTCCACACAACTCCCAATGTATAAGGCATCGATCTTGGGATATATAACATTGCTGGTTAAATCATTCATAAGATTTCAAAACAAAGGTATAGAGAATGCTTGAATGCACCACCTAGTTTTAATCAACAATCACTGTCTAACCATTCCATATCTTTCGTTTACCAATCAAAAGGATTTTTTAAACCATCCCTTTCTGTCCACAAAATTGGTTATGAAGAAGCTACATGGTCAAGGTCATCAGTTACATGGCTGTTTCACATTATATATCTAAAATCAAAAAAAACGATCTAGTGTATCAAATCAATCAATAATGGCCACAAAAAGATGAAAACTTGTTCCCAGAATTGCATGTATGAGTAATCAATACAGGAGAGAAGAGTTTTCAGTCTTTTAGTGTTCTGTTTGATTGATTAAGTGTTAAAAACAGATCTTATTTTATGTTGTCTTGCAACCAATAAGCCATCCATATAGTAATAAAATGAAAGTATTTTTCCTTATTTCTTATTTAGTAAATTTAGCAACAATTCTAAACGTAATAAACAACAAATTTTTCTTCAGTTCGTGTGTAATTTCCCCTACACCGAAGGACCTTTTGCCACTATTAAAAATGGCTACCAATGCCTCACTTCTGTAAGCGTGATTTTACGGGAGTTAGACATGTAGCGCTTCGCTTACATATCGAGAAACGCTATGTTAATGCAAGAAATAAACGCTTTTTTTTTTAAAGACATTTTGGATTAAGTCCTCAGATGTTCTGACGGCAAATAAACATCTTCCTACTCTACCTTACCAGTGATGGTTTCACGAAAAGATTCTTTTGATGATTCTTCTTTGTAGGTTTTGCTACTACCAGTCTTCTTGCGAGCTATTTCTTTATCGCAAAGTAATTCTTTGGATACCAACGTGATGCTCAACTGGTAAACTCTTTTTGTTGTTGTTGTTGTTGTTGTTATCTACAGAATGGACAACCATCCTGATGTTGATTATCTCCCTAACCTGTCACCCACCTGTTCACCCCTGTGTGTATAGCCTCCACCCTCCATTAACCCAAGCTATTAACGAACACTCCTAACTCAATGAAAATCCATGATAGCTAAAATTTTAAAGCAAAACAAAACAAAACTACCGTTTGCTGTCACGATTCTCACACTTTTTACAATTGTCTTGGCTAATCCTTCTTCTTACAAAAGCTAGTCATTTTGGATGCTGTGGAATAATACGCGTACAACACTTAATTTACTTTTAGAAGGAGATCAATAACATTTGTTCGCTTTCATTTCCTTCTACTTTCGTACTTCACTGCGTTCTCCCACGTCTACTTCCGCACTGCATTAAATTCACACTGCATGTTTCCAGTGGAACCAAGAAGTGCGTCTCATTCAACATTTCTGTTTATGTGCCTTTTTAGCTGTGAAGTTATCATCAGCCATCTTGATGAAGAAAGTAAATCTGATTTAAGGTATTAATTGAAGTTACCATGGAGATGGAACCTTTGTTATGATTGTACTGATGAGTACTGCTTTAAGTTTAAAAAGAAACTGAAAAACAAAGCGAAATACCTCTTTGCTTATCAACAAATAATTTGTTTAATGTCAAAACTCCCTAGCAATGCTAATGTATTCAGAACGTTGCTTGGCGACCATTGGACACTGACTGTACATTTCCCGATTTCTTGCCAACTCGATTAAAAAATTCTTGAAATTCTTGAAATCCCAATTTCACTGATCCGAATAACAAGATTTACAAAGCCAGTTCAATACAAATGGGTAGATGAATATACTGATTAGCAACCGTTCAAAAAAATTATTTTAAGTCATTCTTTTTTTTGTCCTTCCTGTGGAAATCATTTTCATTGTCTTTCGCGTAAATATTACAATCATTTGGATACCATGCTTATTTAGACTGTGGGATTCAGTTCTCTTGTGCTCGTGTGCTGAAGTCGCTCATATCTTCAGTGACGCTGTAAGTATTGCATACCTTATTTGAACGTTTTGCCAAAACTTATTTCCTTCCTCATCCACGCCTATGTTAATACAGTGGAATCTCTATAAGACGGACACACCATAAAGCGAACATCTCCATAAGACGAACAGTAAACCCAGGAACGGATGTATTCCCGGTCAAACTCTCATAAGGAAATCCCTATAAAGCGGACAAATATAAAGCGGACATTCCGTAAAGCGGACGGTTTTTTCAGGAACGAAATGGCATTTTCCCTTGAAAATACTCTCTCTAAAGCGAACAGAGCCAAAAAAACACAGAATAGTCACTTTTATTTATTTTATTTATTTCAAGCATTTATCTATTTTGTTTGAGATCGCATCAGCACACTTCTCGACGCTCTTCTCCTGCCAATGCACTGCATTTTCTGGGCCTGCTGCCGTGTACTTTGCGGGAATTTCCAGACCATATCTTGCGAAACAAAAAGCAACAATCCATTAAGGACTTTCTTTTGTAAACGGGACGATTTTTGTTTTTTTCTTTCCAAAAAGATGTGTCCACTCATTGTCTGTTGAACATTCTGTTGTATTCCCAACCTCATCCCCAAGTTCTCTTAAGAAGAAGAAGCCAAGAAACCCTAGGGGAGGCTGTTCCAAGACCCTCTTTTATGCAGTAGTGTTCTTATGTACCAATGCATGACTAACTTTTCTAGTACTAAAGAAGTGTCCATAAATTTGTCCAAAAATAGGTTGTAGAAGTTTTATTGGAACTTTCTATAAAGCGGACACTTCCGTAAAGCGGACACTTTTTTCAGGAACGAATGGTGTCCGCTTTATAGAGCTTCCACTGTAACATCTTTTGATTTTCAGGGTTTTGTTGAAACAGTAAGCCTTGTATTTTTAAGTGCAAATTTAAAAAAAAAGATAATGAACTATCATAAGGTCGAGAAAAAATTGTGTCAGCAGTTTTCTTGTAGGATAATTTCCACGAGGAAGCCATTTTTTTTTTTACTTTGTTTGAGCGCTTTGTTAATAATAAACAGCTGCTCATTCCCAGACCATTTCTCAATTGTTCTATTTCTACTGACATCAGCATAGTGCAGCCCTCAGCTCTACATATAACAGTTCATTATCTTGAAGGTTCTCAGGGGAACAGGGTTCGATGCACTGTTGCTTTTTCGGATAGAATCCGGATTGAGTTATTTTCATGTCCGTTTTTTTAGGAACTGGAGCAGCAAGAATTACGACAACTCTTTAATGTCGTTTACTATTTGCAATCACTTTTAACTGACAGATTTCCATACCCATCAATTGTTGACGTTGTCATGACAATACTTTCGAAAGTATGTATGATTTTGATGATATCATCGGTCGATGAATTTCTTCAATCAATGTTGTGCCAAAAAAAAAACTTAATCTTGCAAATAATAATTTTCTTGAACATATCAAAAGAAATTTATCTTTTTTAGTCGCAAATAAATTTTCAGCCAGTCGTTTCATGCAATTGCACGAACTGTATGGATCAGGCTTGTATGGAATAAACATATATAGAATACAGTGGATATTTCTCATTCGAGATATTAAGACGACATTTTTAGTAGATCTTCCTTCCTCTTTTAAGTTGAACACATCGAGAGTGATGATGAAATATCCACTACCTGTTGCTAAAAGTCGTTTAGAAAGAGGTTAGTGCAACCTATCACAACTCATCGTGATTCCTTGGTTTTCGTTACCCCGCCCTATATGAGGGCGTTTTCAGATGTTTTGAGGGCGTTTTCAGATGTTTTGTTATTTTCCAGCTTCACAATCTGATGACTTGTTATCTTACTCAACGACAAGTTTCGACTCAATGCGCATGTCAGACAGTAGTTCAACTGAAAGTGAAAGCGAAAAGGATTTCCGCGCTGAGGAAGAAGGATCAGACTGGGATTGGAGTAGCAGTGATGAAGCGGACAAGGTTGGTTTATGAACACATTATCAATATAATTTAAAACTCCTCCGTCAAAGCTTACTTTATGATGGAGTGAGGGTATCAGACCAGTCTGAAACAAACCTTTAAAACCGCACTGCGTAGATATGTAATTTGTTTTTTTAGGACGAGAGTAATTTATACGATATTTACTCGACGTTTTTGAAGGAACTGAATAACAGAAAGAAGGCTGATATGGCTGGCAAGTAAAAAAATCCGTGATGGAGTGCACATGTCATCATTTCATAACAAAAGCAGCGCTTTAGGTCGGTTTTCCACTTGGCTGGAAAACGACGATTGTCTTATACAACAGAATCGCAAACGAAAGTGAAATGATCGTTTGGCTAGATTTCCTCAGTGGTCTTTCTTATCCCAACTTTTTCGCTGACGTTCTAGGATAACTTGTCTAGAAATAACTAGTTCACTTGGTGTAAAGCGGGCTTTAAGTTTAAGTGTTTCATTGAGTGGTTGGGTAGATATGAAATCTCTATACATCCAGTGAAATCTCTATACATCCAGTGAATTTCGTCGATATTCCGTTATTTTCAAGGAAAATCTCTCAAATGGTGTGGAAGGTGTGTCTACTTTTTGTTATATCAACCCCTTTGGAGAGCGAGCACTTTGATTTCTGTTTTTTTTTAAAATAAATTGTTATTTATTTGAATGTATATTTGGAAATGTATTTCTTTGATATGGTATTTATGAAGTTTTAGCAAATTTTTATCTAGATCCTTTTTATTATATAGTCTGAGCAAATTATGAGAAATAATATTTACCTGAATACAAACATACTAGAGTTTTATTTGCTAATGATGAAATGTTCCACGAGTGTTTGCTACGTGTGGAACTGCATCGGAAATAACAGAAAATGATAGTCATTACTGCAGCGGAAATAACAGAACATGATTGTCATTACTTTGTTTCACTTACGGAATAGCCCGACCGTATTTTGAATGTTTATAGTCGGAACTCATCCGTTGTAAGCCTTAGATTAATCGATGATCCGACTCTTCAATACGCAGATGGTCCGTCATAGACTAGCTTGGCCCAACTCAGTAACTCAGTAAAGCAAGTTATAGATAGCCGTAAGCCTGGTCGAAAGCTTTGAGTCTTCACTTCGGAGTGAAGTGTTTACGTGAGAATTTCAAATCAGTTTTTTAGTTGCATGTCTCACGTAAAAAGCCTGGTGGTATGCTTCGCTCCAATCTAACTTTGAACGCTATTCAACATTTCAAATTCGAAACACTTTTTCAATCACTATTCTATTAAAATAGGTTACCGTATTTCCTCTAATAAACGGAACGCCGCCCTCTAATAAACGCCGCATCTTGAAAAGCGGTGTTTATTATAAAACAGGCTAAACAAGAATTATAAAAAAGCTTTCATTTCATGCAAGAGAACGGCGACAGTGATATTGCTCTTCTTTGACATTTTCATGAACATATCTTTTTCTGTAAAACATTTTCACACAATCTTTTGTAACCTTTTCAATGATAAGAAAATATTATTGTTTAAGTTTGCTTCTGTCAAATTTTTCATTTTGTAATAAAACGCCGCATCCAAAACCTTGAATTTGTAATAAACGCCGCGGCGTTTATTAGAGGAAATACGGTATGGAAATTTTATCTTAAATAACATTAATCAGCAAAAGTCTTGCTGTATATGAAACTCTTATACTTGGAAACTGTACAAGCGACAACAACATTTCCACTCAAAATATTTTATCTGTTCTAAACTAATTATTGCGACGATTTAATTTCCCGAATACTAAAATGCTAGAAAACAGCTAAGGATAACTTTGAACCAAGAGAAAAACATCCTACCTGAGCCTTCTGTTGATGATACGATCGTAAATTAAAGGAGAGGCTACTGTTTTATTTCCTTTAAATCAACTTATCTAGCTGTTCAAATAAAGTTGTCCATATTTTTGCGAAGAAAGAACAAAATAAGACAAGTTCAAATCTGCCCCTTAATTTTCTTGAAAAAACATTAAGCAATGTGTTCAAGGACAGACGTCCGTTAATAAAAGGCGTCTCTTGGTAGAATTTTAAAGGTTCTTAGAAAAGAGACGTGTATTTGTCTAGGTCTGTGTTTATACGGTAAATCTCGAAAATATCCCCCCAAATCATTTTATCCTGGCGACTCCAAAGAGTATTATTCCCAGAAAATAGCAGCTTCCTTTGGTGAATTCTGACTCCTTTCGAACTTTTCGAACAAGAGAATGAATCAGACCCATGCATTCTAAATTCACGTCGTTATTGCAAAATTGAATCCCGATCATATAAAAAAGATAAATCAAACTAATACCCAGACCTTTACCTGTATGGTTGGCACAGGGAGACTGAAATTCTTGATTCTTTATGGTCATTGTTTCACAAGTAAAACATATCCATCTGCGAGACGAATCGTTGAAGAAAGGGAGAACACGACATCAGAATATCCTCACTATCTGAAATTATCTTTCTAATTGTTGAGAAGATGTAAAAGAAGTCTTTTAAAATGCACAAATTCAAATGAAAAGGATTTTCACTTTTTGAAAATAATCGTCTAGCAAGAACGAAAAAGGATTTTTATTTTCAATTTTTACAGACTTGGAACGGAATCTGAAAAGATTGGAAATTCTTCAAAATTTTTCAAAACAAAGGGAATCTTACTCAGTTAAAATAGATCGCGGACCATCGAGTTCTGATAATACTCGGTCGTCGTAATATAGTCACGAAACTAAATCAAGTATATATGCTTAGTACATGTCTTTTCCATACCAATCCGTAAAAAAATTATATATACAAGAAATGAAAATCCTGTTCACTTGAATATTACGTCTGTTTCGGTTGCCGTGATATTTTGTCATCCGGTCTTTTAAAGCTTACAGGAGCAGGTCTATATTTAAGCAATTCCTTCCCATAATACCTCATGGCGTCTATTTCTTCACCATCTTTATCGTCATACTTGGTTGAAATGTAAACATCTCGTTCTGCTTTTCTCTTAAGTGAGACCGTTCGATCTAACTTTTCACCGTAATATCCCAACCCTGTCCGTTCGCGTGGAGTTTTACCTTCAAGATCAATCGGTTCGGATATGCCTTTCCTGGATGATCCAACACCACTTCCTTCGGACCAACCTTGCTTCTTCAAAATACGACTTCCAAAACCTTTAGAATGTTTTTCAAATGCAGCAAAACTATTGGTCATTTTCTCTCGATGGAATTTTTCTTTTCTTCGAATTTGGGAATACTTTACAGGTCCATCATCTTTACCTGCTCTTCTTCTTCGTTCGACTTGCATTTGAAGGAAATCCCGAGCAGGTTTATCGCCTCCACCTACATTGTAAAAGAAAACAATATCCAAATGAAAGTTGTTGAATCCAAACTAACTTTATTCACAGGTTTTCACACTCAAAATGTGCACAACCAAATTAATATATTTTTGTGAACATTGTGTTTTCGTCAAAAATTCTTTGTGCATAATACTAAGCACAACCTGATTATCCAACAGGATATGAATTGCAGGTTCTGAAATCTTTCACCCATACAACAAGCCCATACGAAAAGCATTTTGCATTTCAAACACACACACACATACACACACAATGCAATTGAACAAAAAATTGGAACATTGTGAAATTGTATCCAAGTGGGCATTAAGGCATGAGTAAGGGAAAAAGCATGATTTTTTATATCAAAACCATGAATCTGCTCTATCAGAAAAATATCAAAATTTTGAAATAATAATAATTTCAGGTGTGTGTATTTTATATTTGAAGCTTCATTGTCAAAACGGCTGAAGCTACACTTATACTGTTTGGCGTTTTCAAATCATAAGATGTTAATCTTAAAACGGTTTTTTTCTTTTTTTCCTAAAATTGTTTATTTTTGAAGATATTTTCACTTCTTATTTACAGCTTATTTTTTTCTATATTTTTATCAAAGTTAACAACATAACTCAAGTTCTGTTCATTTTTACGAAAAAAATAAAAAAACATTTTTAGATCAGTTATTTAGCATGACTTATTGCTAGATTTCCACCTCAGAACATGCAGAATATAAATCATTATTCTGATCAGAAAAAGGAATGTTTTAATGAAAAAAACGAATTTCCAATTTATTCTACCAAAAAACAATTGCACATTCGAAAATCCAGGTCATTTTACATCAGATTAGTGAAAACAATGAAAAAGCAAAATTTTCACGAAAGTTTCCCTTACTCACGCCTTAAAGAACCTTCACCTGCCAGTGGACAAAATTGTCAAAAATCACTGTGACGAAGAGCATTTTCATTGAAATTGTGTGGATATTTCTATAGAAATGCACTTCTTCAAAGAGGTTTTTTAACATTTGTGCCAGCTGGGTGTCTGTAGCTGGATGGTGGATCTAAACAAAACATCAATAAAAACAAAACTTTGCATACCATCTTCATAGTAAATGCTGTAATCAACGTCCCAATCATCTACAGTATCTTCATCAAAATCTTTCCCTTTCATTTCATTCCAGTAATATGCATCTGTATAAAACACTAAACCACTGCCACCCTTTTCCCACTTCACTTCCAAATCTTCCTCAAATAGTCTTTCTTTTGGACGTGATTGGTTATCCACATCATCGTGGAGTGCCTCATGTCGTTCCCAGTCCTCTGCATCATGATCCTCTCCAAGATCGTCATTGTCTGATGAATCGTTGCTGTTTTTCGTTTGCCTATGCGGAGAATCTTCATCAACTTTGTTGTCTTGTGTCTCTGTTCCAAGCTCCTGATTTTCATAGTCTAATGGTACATTCTTATATATATATCTAGAGTTTTTTTTTGGAAACTCCAATGCCAGACTTTTAATGACAGTCACTGGTAATTTACACTGTCGAATAAGCTGGTGGAAGTGCGCAGTTGGCGTACCCACATTGCCATTTGGCATCAGTTCTGGTGGATTCATTTCAATCATAATTTTCAAATCCTCCAAGTAAACATCTTGGTTTGATTCATGTCTGTCTTCCCTTAATTCTTTATTGGATTTATACTTAGTAGATGAACAATTACTTTTCACATTCAATTTTTTCATATTTACATGATCTCCATGAAAAACTCTTTCTTTACAGTGCCATTCTTTGCCATGGTATTTTTCTATAAATTGTCCAAAACTCTTTGGATCTACTTTAACAATACAACAACATGTTTCACTCTTCTTCGTTACCGGTTCTGTGCATTTGTCTGATAATACAATTTGTGTCTCTGGTCGATGTCGGTAGTGGAAACATTTAAAAGCTCCCTTTTCAACAAAAGTTTTAAAGAAAAATCTCAAATCTGCTGACTTGAGTATTTTGGGTATATTTCCAATAAAAACAAATGTTTCCTCAGATTCCTTCTCTATGGCATCACTATTTTCCTGTCGCTGAAATATGTCTTTTAAAGACATTTTTCTAGCAAGGAAATCAAGATGAAGAGGATCACTACAGAACTAATTCCATTGTACTACTTTTGTGCATTTCCATTAACCTTTTTCCATACATGTAGAGAAAAGCTTTACCTGATAAATGGTAAATTTTTAATATCATGTCTTCCAAATTTCCTAAACTAATAATATAGATCATAATAACATATAATAGTGTATACTAAGCCCTCACATGTGTAGGAACAGATTTCAGAAAAGAATAGGAAGCAGTTCAATAAAGTAATGAATACAACATTTAGTTATATTATATGGAATTCAACAAAGCAAGCCACTAGTGAATCCTTGAATTCATGAAAAAGGAAAATCAAAATACATACGTCAGCGTCTATTGTTAAGTTTTTCCCTTGGTAAATTACCAGTTCATTTTGGTGCATCATTTGAAATTTCATCACTTGATGATGTTTGATTTTTTTATCACAGGAAAACCCCTGCATCACATTCCCAATCCAACGAATCAAGAACAAATAAAGATAACTGATGTTTTTGAGGTTCTGCAAAATTGGTGATGGGGTAATGAAAAATTTGGGTTTAACGTTTTGGGGACAGGTCTGTGACATCATTGAAATCTTTGACTGATGATATTTTGGTTGTTTTACAGTTGATTGTAGCTAAAACAAACCTATAAACTCTTTTGATAAGTTTTTTGAGCTCTACAACATGAGGATACTTTCCATTCATCATTGTGTGATTTTATGTTTCATAGACTTCTTCTTAATTAAAACCTGTGAAAATGTTAGCACGGGATATTACTTTAATCGGATTAATCTTTGCCTTTTTCGCGAAAGTTTGTATCGCGAAAACACGTAAAATCGTCGGTTCGCGAAAATTAATCAATGCAAAATTTTTCAAAGTACTCATTCGCGAAAATAAATCCAGTTTTTTGGGGTTTTCTTTCTTGTTTAATTTCTTTTTGTTCATTAATTGGATCAAGAAATGACAAAATGAACACAAGTTAATTGAATATTTTCCCTTAAAAAGTGCTACATCACTAAATTAAATCTAATGTAATTTAAAATGATGACATTTTCTTCTTGTTTTTTTTCTGTTTTGTATCCTTCAAGAAACTTCTTTCTTATGTCCATAGATTTTAGCTCTATTTTTTTCTTGGTTGCTATGACATTCTTAGGGCATTTCCTCTTTTCTTTCTGCTCATACTCCATTTCCAAGTTGTTGGTAAGTATGTTTATGTTTGTCAACTCTCAAACCCCTTCACACAGGATAGATTGTTGATTTCTATAATTACATCACTTCTGCTGATATGGTAAGGAAGTAATCAACAATAAATGGGGTGCAGCAGGGATTGCTGACGCTAATCATCTGGGTTTAAAAGAACTGTCAAACTGAGAACCAATAATGGGTGACAATTTAATGTTCGAGGTGAGCACAAAAATGTCAATGCCATATGCAATCTAATAGTCGATGAAACAGAGGCTACCATAACTTTTACCTGAAGAGACTACTTTTCAATTATATATAAACCTTTTGACCACGAAAATAAATCCACAAGATATTATTCGAAACAACCATTCGCGAAAATTAATCCACGCAAAAATTTTCAAAGTGCGTATTCGCAGTCTTTGAAGTCGCGAAACATAATGTCGCAAAAATTAATCCGATTAAAATAGTATAAAATCAGGAGCAGAAAAAGGCACTAATTTTACACAGTGACTTGTATTATGTTCCTTGTGCTCACAAGGAACATGAATGATGAATGAATGATATTTATTTATTTGTCAACAAAAAGAGTTACAAAGATGTTATATACATTAAAAAGACAATTAGACTGGAGACCATCCCAATAGACTAATCTAAATAGAGGGGGTGGCCACCAAAATGAGTAAAAAAAAAGTTGTATTGCATTTCAATTTTGATACCTATATAATTTCACAAAGAAACTAATGTCTTCTCAGAAAGAGGTTGATTTTGTAGCACTCTCCATCCTCTTTTTTTCAATTTTTAGGAGATAGATGTATTTATTTCTTCATCTTTCTTTCCCCACCAACCATGCACATCTTGATAGCCTCTTACTTTATACTTTTTCTTAATGTTCTTGTGAGCATCAAATTCTTGAAAGAACTTGAAAGTTTTGCTGTGACCAACCTTTAGAGATATCGTTGATCATCAAAGATTTTGATGATGCCATCACACACAGACCTGCCCCCAATAAATGGCAAAATTTTTTGTCACCCCATGGCCTGTATCACAGATCCCAAAAGAATTTTAGAAAGAAAAAGCAGAAGAACATGTGTTGCATTGATAAGTGCTTCCTTCCTGTTCTGTAATGTACTTGAACCTTAATACTTTTAACTATCATTAAAAAATCACTTCTAACAATGAAGTTTTGTATTGAGGGGAAACTTTTCTCATTTTTTTCTCATTGGATGAGGCTTTCCATAAATCCATTTTGCATTTTGATTTTCCTTCAATCCAAAATATTATTTTAATATCATCATCAGATTTGACCGAGAACTGGATTTCCATAACATTTCGCATAGGAAGCTTGCAAAATTAAACCTCATCATCATTTATGTAACTTCTCAAAAATCAAATTAAAAGTGGAACACAGATGTTGTTGTTCTACCGCTACTTTGACTACCATCATGCGATGTCTCATTCTGTTACGTAATATCACCAATGGAGCCAACATGGTTTCTGTAAACATTCCAAAATTTTCACATGTGCAGGAAGAGCAGCGAAGGAGGAAGCATCGGAAAAAATAAATAAGGTTTGGAACTTTCTCATTTGAAGCTAACAACCGTTTCCCTTGGACCTGGGCGCCTGAACCTGAATCTTTAACTGTTTCTTTATTGGACAAAAAACTGTTTCCTCATTGGATAGCGAGTTCCTACTAAAGGTTTCCAACACAACAGGGAAAACCTAAATAATAACAGTTAGGACCACTCGACCAAAACTTGCGATAAAAAGCGTTTCATACTACTATATGACAACCACACGACGAAGTGCATTCACAACTTTTTCTTCTGATTTGAGAATACAAGATTGAGAAATGTATTGTAAAATTATGAAAGAAGTAATTACCGTCAATCGTCCTAACTTCGGACATTCTTCCAAACTTCGGACACGCTAAACAAACAGACCTGTCTGGTAAACGAAATGTACATAATCAATCAAACCAAGTCACAATAAATACTAAAATATTAGATAAAGCTGATAAAATAGTGTGTTCAAACGCAATAAAGTCAGCATCCACTATGGAAAAGATCTCGATATAAGAAATTTATCTGTGTACTTGGATAACCAAGGAAAGAGGATCACCTCGAAAGAATTTGTTAAGGACTTAGGTGTGATCATGGAAAATGATTGCACCTTTACAAAACAAATAAATTCAATTATAACTAAAACAAAGGAACTTTCAGCTTGGGTATTGCGAACTTTTCATACACGAGAAAAACTAAGACTGTTGACATTGTGGAAATCATTGATAATACCTTATTTCGACTACTGCTCGCCGCTCTGGTCACCAACGAAAAAAGGAGACATTCAAGAGATTGAGAAGGTCCAAAAGGCTTTTGTTAACAACATAAACGAGGTGCGTCACTTGAACTACTGGGAACAACTACATAAGCTTGGACTATATTCCCTTGAAAGAAGGCGTGATAGATACCAGGTTATATATGTATGGTGTATTCTCGAAGGGATAGTACCAAACTTCAGTCATTTCAATCCAGAATCGGGAGACCAGATTGGGGGAATTTCATCATATATACACAATAGGCACGGACGACTATGTTCCATACCTCCTGTTTCACGTGGAAGATTTCAAGGGGCCATGTACGGCAGCTTTCGCTACAGAGGGCCAAAATTATTCAACTGCTTACCTAAAACACTCAGGGACATGACCAGATGCTCGAAAGATTTATTCAAGAAAGAACTAGATGTTTATTTGAAGACAGTTGCAGATTATCCACAACTACCTGGCTATGCAACTGGAAATGAAAAATCAAATGCTATGTAGTAGTAGTAGTAGTAAGTAGTAGTAATTGTTTATTTGTCATTTTAAAGAAGCACATTACAAATCAGCATAAAAGTATGATAATATTAATGGCTGGAGACCATACATATAGCCAAAGGCTAGACAAGGGTATGGCCACCAATAATTTAACAGTTGGATCAATAGACTACCATAAACAAGTAAAAACTAATTTGCGAAAAATCAATAGTTAATAAAAGTGATGCTTTTGAAGAGTTTGATTAAGTTGTGCTTAGAGATGCTAGATAGGTCTGATTCTGGACAATGCAACTGAAACTCATTCCATTGAACAACAGACTGATAGATAACAGAGTTTAAACCAAATTTAGTGGTATTGCATTTAGGTCTTGATAAGAGTCCCAATAAATTACCCCTGGTGTTGTGACAATGTGGATATTTACTTAGATTGTAAGCAGTAATTAGAGCTGGAGGTGCAGAGTTAGAGAGTATGTGAAAAGTAGAGATAATGTTAAGAAGTTTAACTAGATCAGAGAATTTTAGAATTTTAAGATTACGAAATAAAATAGATGAAGGAGAGTTAAATTCAGAGAAGGTAATCAATCTCATACTTTGCTTCTGAAGTCTAGAGATTCTAAGGCAAGGTGAGTTTCCCCAAACCTGACAGGCATATCTCATGCGAGTGTCAAAGAATGAAAAATAAACTTGAAGAAGAATAGATCTTGAGATAAAATGTCGAAGTTTAGAGATGATACCATTTGCTTTCCTTAATTTTACACATAACAATTCAAGGTGTTTTTTCCATGAAAGAGTGTTATCTAAGTGAACACCAAGATATTTGACTGAGTCATTGAGATCAAGGGGATGACCATTTAGTATAAGCCATATATTGTAGTTGGGAATCTTATGTGAGCCATGGAATAATAAGACTTCTGTCTTAGGAACATTCAGAGAGATCTTGTTAGCGCATAACCATTTGAAAAGTCTCCTTAGATCTAAGTTAAGACGTTTTTCTATAACCTTAAGGGAGGAATTTGAATAAAGAATACAG
Source organism: Turritopsis dohrnii (assembly GCA_027922465.2). Taxonomy (NCBI): domain Eukaryota; kingdom Metazoa; phylum Cnidaria; class Hydrozoa; order Anthoathecata; family Oceaniidae; genus Turritopsis; species Turritopsis dohrnii. The sequence continues at coordinate 365,094 of BQMF02000298.1, forward strand.
GTATCATCAGCAAATAAAGTAGCTACACTAAAGATAAGAGAGTTAGGGAGATCATTAATATAAATGATAAACAGCAAAGGTCCCAGAACTGATCCTTGAGGAACACCGTGAAAAACTTCCTTAAAATCTGATTTTCGATATGAATAGGGCTGGTTTCAACGAAATGGGCCGATGAAGATATCATCAAAACTCAACAATAGGTAACAATAGGTAGGTAGGCATGAAGCGTATAAGCGTGTAGAAAATAAGTGATTTGAAAATAACGATAAACGTCATCCTCAAGGGATTGCAATAACAATCTTGTCGAACAACTTAAAATAGTATTATAGCAGACGGTTTCTACTTGTATTAACTTTTGAAATAACTATATATTGAATCTTTTATATGTAACTGAATGAGAACCAGGTAACCAGAGAACCAAGCATTGAATATCATTGAGTGAAATGTTTTGTTTACATTTTTTTTCGACTTTTTTCTTTGATACTAATCAATTGCATATGGTGATTTTATATACAATACTTCTCTACGTAATGAGCACCTGCGTATGTTTGTATTTATGTCCGTGGACAATTATCCATAGTGGATATTCGCCGTTAAACGCGCAGTGTAATTATAAATCATGTTCGTCTCAAGGGTACAGTCAACTAATTGAAGTGTTTGTTTCATTTTTGTTAAGTTTAGTTATGACAAGTTTTAGATTTATAGTTTAATTCACAGTGTAGTATGGACTTTTACTGATGTGGTTTGTATTTTGCGGATATGTTTTTTTTATGTCCGAAGTTTAGAAGGATGTCCGAAGTTAGGACGATAGACGGTATCAATCTGATTTAATTTGTAACTTAGGACTCTTTACTTTGTATACATTCGCGTCAATATAAATAAATTGTCCGGAACAAATTACTTGTGTTTTTCTATGAAACCGAGAATATGTGAATAGAATTCGTCGAGATACAGACGAAGTTCATCGTAATACTAAGGCACAAAAGATTGGGAGCACAAAAATTCTCGCGACTTTCGCGACATTTTGTGTACGCAACATTTTGCTTTTTTAGGATTCACGACTTTGTATGCTGGTGACTTTTAAATATTTTCACAAAAAACATTTCACGGGTTTGCAGCCATTTTTTTTTTCATTTCCGGAAAAGTGAACCTGCAGGGTGCTCGTGACTTTTTCATATTCAGATTGAATAACTTCGTTTCCAGATCCCCAAAATAAGTAGGGGTGCACCACCCTCGGATTGAGTTGGCCTTCTTTTTTTACCAAGCAATTTTTCAAGCGATATTCTTTCTACCAAATTTCTAAAAGAGCCATCCTAAAAAAGTGTGACATTCAGTGTCACAAGCTTTATACACTTAAAACAACATACTTTTCGTCACAAAAAGCACATTAAATTATTGGTAGACACTTTGCTGGTAAACAAATCTAAGTAACTTTAACGATTTTCTGACCATTGAAAAATTTAAAAGGTAGTTCTGACCTATTTGTAGTTGCTCAGAGTAGCGTTTTTTCGATGTCACAAAGCCAATAGCAGAGGTTTATTTACAATGGCTCTGACTAAAATTTTATGTGTATAAGGTTATGTTCAACGTTTCTGCTTTCGCTCTTTGCAGCTTTGATTGACTCATAATTATTCAAATTAGATATACACTGCTTAGAACACTAAGTTTACGTTAAAGGGAGGACTGAGCGTGTTATTATGAAATATAGATGTTCTGGTGAAGCATGTAATAACCATTCGTTCGTTTGAATTATTCATTCCGAATGCTTCCCGAAAATTTATTATTGCAATGTTTGGTATTGTCATGTTAATGATTTTAATAATCGTTTTGTCGATATGCCACACAATAGCGCAATTTAATTTTACGACCATTATTGAAACTGATGCTAATGTTAGCTAGAAAAGTGGTACTCCTCCAAAGATGTAGAAATTGTTCGTTTTCTTCTTTCTTCATTTTCTGAAGAACTAGGCCGAAAGGGAAGTTTTGACACGGTAAAAAGTTTTGTTTTTGCATAAAGTTTCACCACCCCAAAAATAAAAAAAATTTACCGTGTCAAATTTTCCCTAGAGCTATGTTTCTATGTGGTTGCTATGCTAGATCGTCATCATTCAATCGGATGTATTCAAATAGGATAGCAAAATAAAATTATGGAGGCAATTCTTTATAACAAATCACGATTATTTTAGCGACGAATTCTGGTCGAGTGGTCCTAACTGAATAACCGTTTATAGTGTTTTATATTATAGTTATAATTATATATATAGTTGGCTTTTAGGGGCACTCACTCACTCGGCATCATCTTCCACAGTAAAAGGCAAGAAAATAATGTTTTTAGGGAAACAGTTTCTGAAATTACATATACTCTGAATGACACCGGCATCAACTAATCTTTTGCCCACAGAATCAGAAACGTATAAATCAGTCAATAGTTACTAAAGAATACACATAGAATTCCCATAGACTGAGGTCACCATGTGACTTCACTGTCCTTCACTATATCAGAAATATATACAAGAAACCCTACTGCTGGGCATGAAGTTGTCAGACTGCCCTAAGGCTTCAATGAAGGCTAAATGCAAGTTGTCACATATTGCTATTATCTTAAAGGCTTGTTCAAATAGAAGACACAAAAATCTTTCCCAGACCTCAACTGCTTTTAATGGTTGCTTTTGCGCTTCACATTCAAAATTGCAGCAATCATCTGCATAATATATTTGGGGTTTACATCTTTGTATATAGACAGGAATCACAAATAAAGTGTTCTAATTTTCACGTGGATTTATTTTGGCAAGTCAAAAAAATTGCAGGATACCTTTTTACCACTTAAACACTTAAACCAGTTGCAGCAAGTTTAAAATCAAGTTTGAAATCAGCCATTTAAACAATCAGAAACTCCCTTTATGATGTTAAAAAATAATTTACAAGAAAACGAATGTAAATATAACAAAAGAATTAAAAGATTAAATAGCCAAGATATACAGATGAATTACCTTTAATTATGTCTTTTTTCTATCCCTTAAGGGCTCAGCCTACATTTTTTCTCACATATGCATTGCATAACTTTTTCCGATTATTTCTTTTTACTTTTTATTTCATTTATTATTTTATTTGGTAAGAAAGTCATACAAAAGCTGGCAGTGTTTTACACTGATGTGAACCTACTATAAAAGTCTAAAAATTATTGATTAAATGTATATATCAACAATATATATAAAGCTATAAAACTAATCATTAAGATTTAAATCTATAAAATTTAAAAGATTGAAATTTCAAGGAATTTCAAATGCCATATGTTAAAGTGTAAGAGAGACTAAAATAAAATAAGCAAAGTAAGGTGCGTAAAATTTGAGTTCAAACATGCAACTTAGGCTTAGACGAAGAGAACTTAAGGGCAGGTTTTGGAACAAGTAAAGTGCCTGCAGACCAAGCAAATGTAAAGTACAAATGTTGGATTGTGCTGGATAACGGATGTAATAATTCAGATAAAAATTCAGATAAAATTTCAGGTTCTATATTATATATATAAATAATTTTCAGGGTCATGTGCCTTAGTAGTGGAGTTGTATCCAAAGTTAATTTGGTATATATAGAATATTTGAATTACTCAAAACCGTTTTGAAGGCTTCCAGAGAATGTTTCTCTCTGATGTTCATGGGGATGTTATTCAGGGTTCGTACAGTCAGGGAAAGTCAGGATGAAAAGTGGCTTTTTTGATTAAGTCAGGGAAAGTCAGGGAATGTCAGGAAATGTCAGGGAATTTTTTTTAAAAGTCAGGGAATTTTTTTAAAAGTCAGGGAAGCATAAAAAGAATATGTATATATGCTTCTTTATCTATATTTTATCTGTTAACTCATTATTAGAATGAGTAATAAAAAAACTTATTTTCAAGATAGTTGGCTTCTAGATAAAACATCTGTAATTTGGCTGCAACGTGCTCCACACACTGTTTTGTCAGTGTATAGACCACTCAACTGCCTGTCAGGCATTGCAATATCTAGTTCATTAGTCAGATTACACTGTTGGTTGCTCAATACAAGGTTTAAAACCACTAATATGTATTGAGGTACAAGGAAGAAAGGTTGATGATGAATTGCATTTAAAATGTTGAAGATTATAATGAGAAGGAAAAACAGACTGTGGTAAAGAATTCCGGAGAGTAGAGGAGCGAGGAATGAAACTTTGTTGGTAAAAAGTTTTAGATGACTTTGGGATGTTCACAGTGTGATCATGACAATCAGATGAATATCTTGTGTTTCGCTTGAAAGTTTTTATAAGCAGGGATGAGAGAAGAGAGCTCAGTTGAACATTTTTCGTAAAAGTATTTATAAGAGGCAAAGAGACGCCACAGATCTGCGATGGGAGAGTGTGTCAAGTTTACTTGCAAGTTTATCACCAATAGCATTACAGATACGTTTCTGAATACGATCTAGAAGTTTAAGAGAGTCTGAGGGTGCACCACCCCAAATATGGCAGCAATACTCTACAAGGCCGAATAGTAGATTTATAGAGGTAAAGAGGTATGCTCTCGCAGGAAGAAGGGAGCCCACCTTCATTGAGACTGACTTAGCAATTGCCTCAATGTAGGAACACCCGGAGAAATCCTGTGAAAAAGCGATGCCGAGCAGACGAAAGGAGTTGTTTTCTTCCAACTGGGTGCCATTCATGGAAACTGACGGTAAAAAGGGATCTTTAGTATGATTTACAGAAAGAAGTTTGGTTTTTGAAGAATTGAATGTGACTAGCCATTTCTCTCCCCACTCAACTATAGATTGCAGATCAAGTTCAATTTCGCCTGCCATTTCTACCTGGCTGAACAAATCTGATTTTGGAATACAGGAATAGATGGTTGAATCATCAGCATAGATGGCAAGCTTGGAAATAATGTCATCAGGCAGATCATTGATGAAAAGAAGAAAAAGGGGTTGGCCCAAGGACAGAACCTTGGGGAACTCCTGCATTGATGGAATGTGTCGATGATGATTGCCCATCTAAAACAACCTTAGGCCTACGATTACCAAGGAAGGAACGAATGATCTCATAAAGGGGACCCTTAACTCCATATGCAGCAAGCTTTTTCAAAAGACCAGTGTTGCTTCAGGAATTGTTAGCCTAAAGTCAGGAAAGAACATATGCATTTAAGAAAAAGTCAGGGAAAAACATATCATTTTCAGGATTTTTATCAGGGAAAATAGTATACTTTCCAGGAAAAGTCAGGGAATTTCTTAGGTTAAGGACTGTACGAACCCTGTTATTCCATACTATAGCGGATCTGTACAGGAACAACCTTTTGTAGGGGACATATCAAAATGGTTGCTGTTCAATCCTCATTTTGTTCCTCGTTCCACTTGGCCTTGATAAGGCCCTTTTGTAATAGAATGAGATGGGTTTCCACTTTGTGATTGCAAGAGATTTGGTATCTTGGATTTCTTTGCTGATGTGTTCGATGAAAAGGAGCAGCTTTTATGTGGATTTTTTCGATGCCGCACATTAGATGGTCTGCACAATTACCCCAAATAAGTATATATGCCGTAAAGGACAGATGGTAGAATTCCATTGTCGTATATCCTCCTTAGTGACTCTTTATCCAACAAATTCATTTTGTACAAGTTTTAAGCTTTCTGCTGAAGTCATTTCAGACGAGTTGGGTGTGTGGTCCCTATGAAAGTTATGTACAATGACGCCCAGGCATTCTGCAAAATCAATGGGTGAACTAGAAGACACAACTCCGTTTACTTTGGTAACTTGTGATCTTCCTGAGGTAGTAATAAAACTCCCCAGTTATACCAGATACAGAGAGTTTACCTTACAGGACTTGATGGGAAATACTGTCAAATGCTTTCTTGAAATCCACTTGAAGAATGCCAACAACCTTTTTCTGATCTAAGGCTGACTACCATGTTTCAGTGATGTGCAGTAACAAATCTTCAGTTGATCGTACCATTACATTTTAAGTAAAATATATTTCGTGAAATTGTGTAGTGCAATAAATTTTCTTTCCAACCGTGTTTAAGATGTTATATTTACATAAATAATAAGGAAGAAATTATAGTCCGTATAGTCCTTGTTTGAGCTCCAACTCTCCAAGAAAAAGGTTTTTAAATGTTTTAACAATCCACAATCAGTGGAAACAAAGTGTCCCAGGAATCTCAATTCATAGTTTTGTTCAGGAGAAAAACAGTTTTTTGCTTTTTCCATACTTTTGCACTATTGGATAGTTGAGCACATTCACAGATTTTGAGCCAATCAGGAATTTTTTCTCAAATCGTGGGCACGCATTTTCCTTAATAGGCTTTCATCTATAGCTGTCCAAAGTTTTAAAGGAAATGAGCCACTTGCTGAGAAGGTAGAGCTCAAAGAAGGTAGAACACTAATAATTTTTTATCACATACATGACAATATGACAGCCTTTAATAAATTCACAAGGTGAGCTGCTAGTTTAATTAAATGCTTTTTGAGTTATATTTACCAAATTATATTAAAGGTTGTCATAACTTAGAAATTTTGAATAACAAAAGTGCCCATAACTTTCTCAAAAAGCAATATTTTTCCCTATAAATTCAAAGGAAGTGTAATAACAACCTAACGATTACAGGTGTCAAAAAAAATTTGAAAAAAATAACTTCACTTTTGAAACGTACGTTGAGCCCTTAAACCTGTTTCCGATATAAGGAAAATTTCAGGCGAAGCAGTAAGTAATAGAAAGTTAGTAAAAAAATGTATGGAATCGTTTCCATATGACCTACCATTATGGAGCTATTACTTGTCAAAAATAATTTTTTACATATGGTATCTACCATTTTGCAAGACAGGCTGACAGAGATTTACATTATGTAGATTGCTCTAAATTGCAGCTCCATTTTGCCAATAGTCAATGACTTCTAATTGCCTTTTTTGTACATTTCACTATAAAGAGCTAAAAAAATAAAAATATTGAAGATACCTTGGTTTTGACCCTAGGTAATCAATCCTGCACATTTTTATTGATCAGCTTTTCATGCTTTGTAACATGGGTATCTTGTAACCATTCTATTATTATTATATTTTTCACCATCTTTTGGGACGTCATTTTAGCTGAAGTCTACTATGTATCCAGCTAGATATGCAATAAAAAAACTCTACCAAAGTCATCTCAGCTGAGAGAGCATGAAGTGCATATACACCATAGAAACCAAGAGGGCATCATTCATATCACAGATCATTCCACTCATAATATTCCACTCCCCACTGAAGGTTTAAAATAAAACTTTCGAAACCCATCCCCAAAATTTTTCAACCCAATTTTTTCATCACCCAATGGATAATGTATTGGACTCAAAATAACGTCAGATATCCCTATTGGATCTCACAGTATTTGCTGCAAAACATTGTATTCTATAAGTACAGAATGATTTCAAACTGGCATTGATCAAAGATTTTGATGTCAATTTAGGTTACATATGACCACACAGAGAATCTGGATATTAACATAATAGTTACAATCATTCCTTTTTGTGACCTATCATTACAGAGATATCATCAATTCAAGATGATTATAAATGTAATTAAAATTTCAACAATGCCTTACAATTGTTAATTGTAAATAGGAGTTTATCCCATTTTTTATCATTTAGACCATGAAGAACAAATAACATACTTTATATGAGATATAATGCCACTCACAAAGAAGACAAAAACCAAAGAACCATTATGGAAACAATGGGACTATGCTGCTCAAAAGAAAGGTCAAAGGCACACCGTATACCTTGTCAATGGTGATCACTATACTGGGGAATGGGACAACAACTTAAAAAATGGTGGGTGAACTTAAAGAATTCTGCTGCTCAATCAATCAACGAAATATACTAGGATATTAAGCTAGAAATCAGTTTGATTGATTCCACTTTTGTCTTAGGGAAGGGAACACAGTTTTGGAAAAAATCAGGTGCATACTATGATGGAGATTGGAAAGATAATTTAAGGAATGGTTTTGGAACATATAGCTTGCCATCAGCTGCTAATAGCTCGGGTTACAGGAAAGTGTATGCTGGTGGCTGGAAAAACGATAGGAAACATGTAATGTATTTTCAGCACAATAATTTTTTTAGTGACGCAATAAAATTATCTTATTTGCTAAGTTTCACGTTAATGTTATGAATAAACAAACTGTTTGCAGAAGATCCACTTTCTTGACTGTGAAAAGTGATATATTTTTTCAGTTGATCTTCATTAGTAGGTTTGTCTGATTTTTCTTCACCTTATTCCTCTCTATGATAAAATACCCTCCTGAGTTTTTACACAAAGGAATGCTGATATGAAGAAGATGTATTTGTCCAAAATAAATGAGAAATGTTTGCTCGAAATAAGTATCTTTTTAACTGATATCCGTAGGGTCATGGAACGTACTATTACAATACCTTGGAATATTATGAAGGAGAGTGGTATCAGAACCAACGGAGTGGTTGGGGAAGAATGTATTACGAAGATGGTTCAGTGTATGAGGGTGAATGGTTTCATGACCAAAGAAATGGTGCTGGAATGTTACGTTTAGGTAAAGAAATAATGCACATCTGAAAACATGTTACTCTAAGAAATTCTTAGAATTCTTGCTTCATAGCAGTCTTTTTTTGGAGGTACCAACTACGAGCCAAACTAATGTAACGGGTAAGTAAGTAACTGGGAGTTTTTAGCCCTTGGGCGTCCATCCGTAATGGTTGGCTATTCTGCCCGCCGACTTCCAACTAGTAGTTGACTTACCGCCAGAGATACGTATAGCATTGCTCTAACTTGCCCAAAGGGCAGTGTGCAGTCAGTCGATGGCTTCTAATGGGCTGCTATGCTGCTTTTAAAGCACATCGGAGTGGAGTATCGAGATACGACATGACTGGACTCGAACAGTTTCAATGAAAAAATTTTGTCAAGACAGTTGATTTCAGTGTAAATAAAATGCACCAGAGGTGAAATGAGGTGAATTCGTCACCAATGTGAAAATTTCCACCCTCCTAGAAGGGGAATCCTCTAATAATGCACTGCACAACCCTGGTTGGAAATTCACCTGAACATCGACCTTAGAATCTCTGGTATCCTTTTGTGAACTTCCTTCTTTTATTTCAGCGGAAATTTTTGTCATTTGCACCATTGTAGATAAAAGTCTATGAAACATTTGCTCAAATCAATGTCATAACCGTTTTTGACTACACATTTTTTTTATAAGAAACCAACTAGTAAAAGCTGCAAAAATTTAAGAAACTTTTACTACTAAACTCATAAAATAATTCAAAAGCAAAAAAATGCTTCATTCCTTACGAAGACTGGCATACTGGTCGATTCACATTTTACAATCGAATTTTTGACGAATACTGTGTACTGTTTGATGATCGTACCGAAGATTATATTAACTTATCGAGTTGATGCTTTTATATGATTAAACCTTGCTTTGAAACCTTATGTTGTTTTCATGTTTTGTTTTGAAGATGAAGATGACTTTGGATATACCCTTTGATTGATTGCTTGCTTGAAAGACTTGATATTTTAGAAACCCGATAAAATCTCAAAACTTCAGAAACTTTTCCTACCAGATTGGGTGCTTGATTTCTTATAAAAAAATGTGTATAATCTGAATTTTGATCAGATTTTGTCAAGTTTTACATGGACAATTTTTTTATTTTCATTTTAACCATTTTTAAACTGCTGAAATCTTCTGGATCCCAATATAATTTCATTTTACTTGTAGCTAATGAAAACAGGTACGAAGGAGAGTGGAAAGACGATAAAAAGCACGGAGATGGAAAGTTTTACCATTTGGACAAAGGACAAGTATTTACAGGAACATGGATAAATGATATTGCAAAATGTGGTGTCATGGAAGATTTCAATCGAAGCACAGCTGTTGATGCAACAGAGTTTCCTTTGCCTGAGGTAAGAAGTATGAAAAGATGTGATATAATTTCGTAAACTGGGGCTTTTGTGACTCAATCAGCGATGGGTTCTGTGAAGTTCCCTGTATCTTCACCCGTCGGGATTCATAGGATATTTGTGAAGTAGGACCAATCTCTTCGGGTCCTTGAGCGTTGCAGTTAAGCTTGGTTCTCGCTATGAGTGAACATGAGTTAGTCTGGTTAAGACGCAGATATGGTCTGTTGGTTGGAATACGTCGTCCATTTTGTTTTTTTGCTAGGGTGATCGGTTTATTTCGCTTCCTGACTGAAGTTATTGCTTCTTTGGTCTTGCATCATCGATAGAGGGTACCACATTTGGATGGGTGGTGCTCTCCCCCCAAGCCAACTGACAGTATAGGAGCCTGAACTTTCTCTGTAACTGTTGGAAAAATTGAGATATTTCCGTTGTGTTGAAGTGCCATGTAGTACATGGAGTGGTGTCCCTGCCTCACATCAGGAGCGTGTCTCCTGGAGGCCACTATCTCTGCCATTATTACGGCATTGGGTCCTTGCATATGATGGATGAGACTTCTCTTGATGGATCCCGCGCATATTTTCCTGTATAAATAACAAGGTTCTCACATTTAAGGTTTTTTTCATACATTATGGATTCTAACTTCAGTAAAGATAGAACACTCACTAAATCCAAATCACCACAGCCTCTCTCGCTATGCTACTCGAACGCTCGTGGTTTGAGAACTAACTTTCCTTTTGCAGAGTCATTCCGCCCAGGCGGCGTCGCTCGCCACCCGTGTTCAGCATGCGTCCAGTTAACGAAAAATAAATTGAAGAATTGGCAATGATAAGTTTGCCCATGTTGTAGAGTGTTGAATATAACTGGTAAAAATTAAATTTTCCTTGGAGACATAAAAGAATCAAACATCAAAATAACAATAGAAATTGGAACATCGAAATTCTCGATATTCCCTCTTTTTGACTAAAACCATGTTTTTTATACCCAGAAGATGAAATGAAGAGCACATGCCAAACAATTTATCTAATCAGAATGAAAACTTTTACCCTGGAGACGCAAATTATAACCAAACATCGCAACACTTAAAATGTGAAGTAGGACCAATGTTAGACCAAGTAAGTCTGGTCTAACAGGTTCAAAGTAAACATGTCCGTGATACATCAATTTTTGTTTCAATTTCAACAACAATAAACCATTGCAGAGTCATTCCTTGTATTTTTATCAATCTCAGGAACAAGTCAGTTGCGTGGTGTGGAACAACATGAAGAGCCTGTACAAACGATAACGTAATGACTAATGCAGATCACTGAATAATCTGCAGAATATCACTGAATAATCTGCAGAATATCTCTGAATTTCCTTTCTAATTTCCTTTTAGTTGAAACTGGAAGATTCTGCGTCAGTCCTGAAAGAAGCGAAATCAAGCTTCGAGAGGTTTTGCTGATTATAAACCGTCCAATTTATTTGTTTGTGTATAATACATTTTGTATATAATTAACTCGAATGATGACGTCATTTTAACCACTAATACAACGTCAGTATTATATCGCGTCATTTCTTTACGTCTCAGAATGTGTCGCCTTGGTGTGTTCTGAAAGCTGTATTAGCGGGATTCAGAAAAATCATGTTTCGTTTACACGAAACTTTTTTTCTATAGATTTGTAGGGAATTATATACAACTAAGAGGTAGTTTATACGGTCGAACTTTCGCCTTGTCTAATGTAAGTCAATAGACTTGCGATTAGACATTGTCAATACTTTTACTTAAGAATGCAAGATTTTTCATAAGTACAGGTCATTAGATTTACGTTAGACTAGGCAAAAGTGCGACTGTATAAACTACACTTTAGTAGAGTTATTCGTGAATTTTTCCCCACAAAGTCATGAGAAACTTTCGAAATTAGAAAAATCAACACTTGGAATAAGCGTGCAAAGTAATGATGTTTCTTTTGATACAAGAAAATATTTTAAATCTCTGAAGTACCTTTTTAGTAGAACGGTTTTAAAACAATTCTCACAAGTAATTGATTTTTTTCGTGTAACAGGCTCGTCGAGTTTACGAATCTCCCTAATTCCAACGGATGGGTGGATGTCAAGCGCATGTACATTAACCCTGGAAGTTGAAAAAAAGAACCTTTTCAAACAAAAGCTATAAACAACAAAACAAATTCATATAATTTGAAACTGCATAAAATATGCAGTTAGCTAAGGACATTTAAATGATACACTGCTACAGTTAACCTATAATCAGTAAAATTAACTGTTACCATAGTTACCCTAGCTAATTTCCAGGTCTCAGCTAAACCTATGAAGGATAAATTGTTCAGGCAAGGGAAACGAAATTTTAGAAAATGGAACAATTAACGTAACGTAAGGACGTGATTTAATGCAAAATCCACCATAGTTACGATGAGATGTTGATTAATGGTTTTGTCAGCAGAAAATAACAGAAACCTGGAGCGCTCAACCGTAGAAACAATGGCAATAGATTTCTTTGCTTATTTTGCAACTATAGTTACTTGTCATTCTATGTGCAAGGTTCTAACAATACATCATTAAAACATTCTGAGTTATTCGCATGTATGTTAGCAATTTCTTTTTAAATGCTGTGATGTCACGGTTGTCATATTTTGGGGAAAAAAGCTTGAGAATACCTCAGGAACGAAAAATCTTTTTTCAAAATGACCTTCATCGTTTTTAAAGCTGTTTCAAATCGTGCAAAAAACAAACTTGCGATTTTTTGAGCTTGAGCTTTTTGAGCTTATACAATGTTTTCACAAGCTTTTGATTGAGAAATCCTTAGTCTGTGTGTGTGTTTCATCACAATTTATACGTCCGTTAAAAGTAGTAAAGAGTCCGTTAGGACCATGGCAACAACAAAACTTGCTGCTGAGATATTTTCAAAATGCCAGAGAAATATTTGCCCCAGAACAATTTTTTCACTTTCATTGTGCAAAGAATTTGCTTTCCTAAAGCCCGCTAGGGAAAGATTGAAATATTTCTACCATCATTTCAACACCATCCAGTGTATTTACTCAATTCACAACTATTTGGACATACATAAAACTTTAATGCTCATAATCAATCAACCAAGTTGTAAACTGTAAAATTGGAAGAAAGTATCTCTGATATTACACAATATGATATCAAGGAGATAATGAAACGAACCTGGAGCATATTAGCATAAGGATTTCTCGACCATTATAGATAATAAGAGGAAGAGAATGGGTACTTCCATAAGTGCGATTGGAACTTTACAAAATGATTGGAAAATAAGAGCTACGTTTTTCTGAAGGCTTGCCTTTATTATTGTTACTGAATCAAAAACATAAAAAGAAACTTTTCGTTTGTGTATCCTTGGTCGTTCTTCTCACAAATTAAAATCAAATGTTGTTAAGCATTATAAGGTCTGTCATCTTGAATGTTGTTAAGCATTATAAGGTCTGTCATCTTGAATGTTGAAATGTGATCTTGAATGTTCAGGGTTACATGATGCGACTACAGCCTACATGGCAGCGTCAAATTATGTCGCTAAGGCTGAAATACACTATGATTTTCCAATGATAATTTTCCAACTAACATTGAAAAATGACATAATGTATTCAGGAAAAAAATGTAATTTCTTCCCCATTTACCATGGCTTCATCTATGCACTCTTTGTTTTCGTTTCCTGCCAACTCTCTTTTTTGACAAAATGTAAACAACAGCAGCTTAGAGTCCATATTTATAATTTTTAATAAATGATAATTTGTAATCGCGCCAAAATTTGTAACTTTCAATGTGTATAGCTCGCTTGGTAAGACGGTGGGCTTTTAATACAAGGGTGATAGTTGGCGGTGGTTCAAATCTCGACACTGTAAAAAATGCTAATTAATGTGATATGAACACTTACAGAATGATAATGTATGCAGCAGGTATGAAATTGTGAATGTAATGAACGAGCACCAAAAGGTATACATTCCTGGTGGAGGCCCACATCAGTGTATTCACTGCGTAATTCTAGACTACTCGGTAAAATAAATTTAAAAAAATAAAATAAATAAATAAATTTAAAACTTTAAGAATTTTGGGGAGTTTTTAAGGACTATGGTTTACTCACTGTCTAACTGACGTACACAATATGTGAATCATAGTGATTAGTTTTAAGTGGGAAAACACTAACAGCTGAGAAACAACATAACAGCAAAAATCCCACTCACCATTGGTGTAGCTTACTTGAAAAAATGGGTTATTTTTATTATCATGGAGGTTTCATTAGTTTTGTTTCACATTGATTCAAGAGAACTTGAAGACGTGTCATTATAAACATAATGCAATTCCATTGGGTTAGGACAGTAAGAGAAAGACAAAAATAGAAATCACATATGTGAATGATCACAAATCCTACATCGTGCACGTGGGGGACCCACCACACAACACAATGGGAACAACGTTCTGTATTTTAAATCTTAATCTTTAGCTATTTTCAAGTTGTCATTTGGTTATCTATTTGTTATATGTTGGATAATTCATTCTTGAGATCAATGATTTTATTGTTTGTTTACTGAATTTTATGTAATTAACAAATAAAAAAACATTGTTTTTTCGATGATATGAAGTTTATAATCGCTCTCGTGTTTTGTCTTGTCCAATGAGTGAAACATTGGATACATTTTAGCAACTTTGAAGTTTCATTCGGTAAATTATCGCTGAGTTTGTGCATGGAATGAAAAATAAGTATGGTAACGAGGTGCACACCGCGCTGGAGGAAGGTAGCCATTTTCTTTTCTCATCAACAAGAACTCGAAAAATATGTTGTGATGTTTCGAAAATCACCTTTTCTGATCACTGCTCAAGAAATTTACTATATCTTTTTAAAAGGAATTCCATGATTATGTATTACTATGAATAACTTACCAAACTTCAAGAATGAAGATTTTTTGGCTGAATGTACCACGAACGTATTCACTTTGGTAGGAAAATTTATTTTTAGTTCTATATTAACGAATCGTGGCTGCATGCTCAATCCTTTTTATAGTGAGCAATTTTATTTAAATCATTTCTGTGTTAGTTAATTATACTTATTAAGGACTGACTAACCTTTTAAGGCATTGTCATTGGTCTTAAGAAACAGATAGGACTCTGTTCTGTGTGTTGTTGTACATATTGCTCATGAGAAAATGATGACTGATTTCACCTAATATATACAGGTTTGTGTCATCAGTCTAAAGGAAACTATCTGTAGGTTTCTATCGTTGAACCATTCTTTGACTCATACAAAACCTTAATGCTCATTAATTTAACTTTAATGCTGATACCATGAAATAGCAGATGATACTTCTTAAACAATTCATTTCACACTTCATATCTTTCTAGTAATTAGGTTAAATGCCAATAATACTTGTTTTGATACCATTTATGTAGTATGTATATAGTACATTTTGGGTTTTGTGTCAAAAATATCCAACATAGAAAAACAAAACTATTTGAAGCTTCTATGAATCGCAGCATTTCAGTTGTTTAGTTTCTTTAAGTTATATTCTTTATTCTTTTTTTCTCCATATGATTAGCATGTTAAGATTTACTCCTCAAAATTCCAAGGTAACTCCTATTAAAAACGCTTGGTTTTATGTTAAGCTTTCCCATTTTCATTTTTGTATAATAAATAATTGTTGTTAGTCATAAGCCATTTATCTAAATGCTTGAGATCTCGGCTTTATTGCAGTTCACTCCCTTAATCCATTCTATAAACCTGCAATTTTAAAAAACGATTTCTGTTGTTCTTTGCTGGAGATAAGTTTTGCTCTTTCAGGTTTATAGAATGAGTCAATAATTACAGGAGTAAATTGTAATTAAGCCAAGATCTCAATAAAGGTCAAAATTTTTTTGGGAAACACAACTTTTTATTTCAGTGACGTATCCAGAGTTTTTTGGGGGGTACCAGTACATACTTCGGAGTGCAGTGGCCCACCAAAGCCCCACCATGGTTGGCACCGAGCAGGAAAAATTTGGAAATTTGTACCTCTAGATACTCTAAAAATGGACTCTCCAGATATACAATGATATTAAAATTTAGCATGACATTTGTTTTTTTAGTCCTTGTTTCAGCAAAACACATTTTTCAATTTGATCAAATGTTTTGAGCCCATTATATTTATTAATAACTTGAACGCGGTAAATGATATTTCAAGAAATCACCCAGTTTCTATATTTTAATTACAGAAAATTATGGTGAATTTATAATGAACTCAAAGCTGGGATTTTTTTAAGTGTTTCAACAGGAAGGGGAGGAATGCGATAGTAAATATTTTTGTTCGTCAGAAAAATTAGTTAAACATTTTCTTTGGAATATAAGTACTGTACCCCATTACATCCTTCATGCAGAAACCATGCATTATAACGAATTTTTGTTCTTGCATCTACTGAAAAGAGTAAACAATTTATTTTTTATGTGAAAGATGGGTAATGAGCAAAAAACAAAAGTTGATATGTCAATCCAACAGCAAAATGGGACGTAGGGTTGACTGCTTTATAGACGTTTTTGGATGTAAATCATAGCATAAAACGATTTATATGTGAAGGTTTGTAAGAAATAAGATTAAATAATCGTTAAAAGATTGTTTTTACATAAAATATTAAGTTGAAAAATAAGGTTGAAAATTCACGAAATTTTGTTTTTTGGGTGCGAGAGTTTGAGCGCCAATACCGGTCTATCGGTATCAAGTCCTCCCTGGATACATTCCTGTATTTCCTACCTTTAACATTGTTTAGGGAAAAAAGTCATTTGTAAATTTATTCATTCATTCATTTTGCAGTAAATTTTGCAAAATTAGAAGATTGCACATTTGAGCCTACTAAATTCATAACCTTTTACCAGTACCAACAACAAAAAATACCCCTGATTCCGATGTACTTGAAAATATTTCAAAAATTCAACATGCAGAATGTCCAGATGTTCATCATAGCATTAATCTCTCCGACTAGCCTTCATTTTCCCCGAAATACATCAGGGAATCGAGCTAGTTGCAGTACCTCCAGGAGTCATGACTTTTTCAACACCCGACTTCAGCGGGTGTTTGAACCCTTAATATTGGGTTCCTAAGCTCAATGCTTTAACCACTAAGCCTATCCAATCCCAATTATGTACTTTCAGCTCTAAGGCATTGAAGTAAAGACAGCTGATTTCAGCAATCATTTCACTGTAGGAGCATTGAGCTTTTTTGACATTACTTATTATTTATAGGGCATGGTGCTATCAATATGATAAAAGGATGTCAAATTCTTCAAGTCTGACAAAAGTGTTTATTTATGAATATTTTTGAAAAGATTTCTCCGTTATTTTGTTTTTGCAGATAAATTGGAATGATGGCACTAAATGATGGCATTTTTTGAAAATCATATCCTTCCCATTTGCAAGCCATTCTTTTCCTCTTAGAAACTAGCTGCTTTTTGCTGGCACTAACTAAAGAAGCTCTCTATGATGAGTACCTTTGGCAAAAATATATATTTGTTTTGTAAGATATTGTAGACAGTGGTGCAAATAAAATGGTTCTGCTTTCATCTTTGGTTTCAGGCTTGTTTTGAGACAATTGGAAGAGTATGTCTAAGAGATTTGACACATGCTTCAAATGTGTTTTCAAATCTATATTGCTTTGTATTTTAACAATTGCTCTGTCTTTATAACTCTTCTTCCTTTTCTCATCTTGTAGCTCTCTGCCTAGTAATGGCTTTGGCCTTGCAGGGAGCAACCCATTACAAAAAAAATTGCATTGGAAAAAAATCTTAAAAGTATAGGCATGAGTGATGATGGTTATAATGTAGATTTTAGTTACTTGTTGGTAAACACAAATTCTTTGAAAAGGAATGTGATTCAAAGAAAACATTATGATACAAGTCTAAAATTATCTAAAAACAAAGATCCTTATTAGAAATAGCAGTGTTAGCGATATATGTAAAATGTTATCTGTTTTATAAAAGATTTTATTTTTTGTCATAGACTGACCTTCATGGGTTGAGATGGAGAAAGTACTGTTGTCTTTGTGAAAATGTTTCAAACACAACCAACGATCCTGTTCTTCATGCATACACATTGGCTCTCAAAGCAGATATATTATGTGTTTGGCACAGACTTTCACAAGCACCAACTTCAAAAGATGATCCAAACTCACTTCTGCTGAATAGTCCGAAGGAACTCATTATCTTTTGGTATGGAGAGGAACCAGTTGTACCTGATGTACCAGGATCCGATTTGAAAGGTTTCAAAATTATAAATTATGTCTACTGCGTTTTCAACACAAATAAGTTGAAAATGAAAATGAAAATGAAAGAATAAAGCAATGATAGTAAAAAGGTTTTTTGGGATGTCATAGTTATTTCATTGCCCTAAATTACAAGAAAGTACATCATCTTCCATTTCCATGTTAGATTAATATATTCAAATAACAAAATGGGAAATGATGGAAAAGTTAATATCTGAACCTTTTTTCAGCTGTGGAGTTTGGTATGTATGAAAATGGCATATCACATGACGTTCTTCATTTATTCTTCAAGGCCATCCACAACGTGATTGAAAAGTAATTTTCTTCAACTTTGTCATCATCATAAATTTTTTTCGAATCATAAAATGAAGTTATTTTTCTTGGATTGTTTTCTCTCGCCAGGTTCAAATAATATTTTGCTACATGTGACAGGCTCTCCATCAGACAATCTTCTTGTTGATATCATTGAATTTAGCAACCTACAACATACAGATCCTAGTAGCCTTGTGCATAAGAAAAACAACTATTTTAGTGGTTTTCAGTCTGCTAGCAAGGGAAATATATGTAGCTTACTGTAGAAGTTTAATCATTATTCTAGGTTTCTCTTGAATGGAAAATTTATTCGTTTGGGTAAATGGTTCACTGAGTACCAAGATGATAACAAAAACAACATATCAAGGTTATTTCAATTTTTTACTCCTTGTGAATATTTCTCTAGGAGTAGATGGCTTGTTTTAAGCTTTTGTTTTTCTTTTCTAGGTCTTTAGCATTTAGCTTTTCAATCTTCATTCATGGTGAGAGTACAGTTGCAGCTGCCGTTGACGTGCAAGAAAAAAATGCAGTAAGACTGCTGAGTCACGATGATTTAATGAAAACATCTGTTAATGTCGCTAACCCCGAATCTAAAGGTACCTTCATTTTCAGACATATATTCTTTATAAAAGATAAAGGGTGATATTTTTATTTGCCTACAGACTTGTTCCAATATAACTTGCAACTTATAGGATCTTGGTTAGAGTTAAATTACTTGTGAATTGCTTATGAATGAGTTTCTTTTAAAGAAATTTTGTATTGCCTAGTCTTACTTGCTCCAAATGGACTCGACGCGTACTTGACAAGTAACAGTTTAGCTGACACCGATACACGTTCTGTGAAAATATTAGAAGAGTGGAAAAAGTTTTTTCCAGCTGTTAAATCATCTGAAACACTTCCCATGGAAAGAGACAAGTGTCCTGCTGTAGTTGAAGTTATGGTTGGTGATGTCAAAATGTTGTATCCATCTTGTTTGGTGATGGTGCCTGTTACACAGGAAAAAGGTTTCTTCACAACTTTTTTGTTGATAGTCAAAGTAGTACTGGAATAAACATTATACTAGAGAAATATTTTACTATTCTGATTGTTAATTATTACTTTGAAAGCTTTTAATACACTTTATCTTCTTTACTTTTTCACTTCTACCTTTTTGTTTATTATGCAACATGTTATCTAATGTATTTGCATTCCACTTCATCATAGCTTCACCTAGTGTGAACACAGCAAAGGCAGTAGTTGGGAATGTGTGGAAGAAAGTCAAGAATAAAGAAGAACAACATAGTCCAAAAGAACAGCTGTGGGATTTCAAAGAAAATTGCATTCAAACTAGTTGTGGTTGTTCTTCTACGAGCAACTCAACAAGGTTCGTTCGTTATAAGATAAAATAATTCAAAATAATTAATTTTGCAAGGCTCCATTTTGTGGGAAGTCTCACTACCCTGGAATCTCTTTATAAAGACAACAATGTAATTACATCAATAAATTTTGACAAAACTCGTTGGTTGCTTAAACCAAACAAAAACTTTATCCACAAAGATTTCTCCTATTTCTTCTATCTGATGTATGCAAGAACAAAATCAAAGAGCTATTGTTGTTTTGTTCTTGAGAAACAAAAACTTTGATTTTTCAACCATATTTTAACAAATTTTGATAGTTTTATTGTGTTAGGATGAAAGCAATCTGCTCATGTATTGCTTTGTATAAAGCCGATGTAATGTGAATTAAAAACAAACTAATTTTCATTTGATGAAATATAACTCAGTTGTGTGTAGAACTTTTTTTCACATGCTTTTATTTTGAATTTTCTTTCATCGTACCAGTATTTATAACTTTCTCTTTACCCAGGGTGAAGAGTTCTGGAATTGTCAACAACCCATTCAGTAACACATTCAACCCAGCTCTCAATCCTAATTCAGTTTCACAAAAAAGTAAAAATTCAACCACGCAAACGTTTACAAGCTTCCACCAAAGGTCTCTTAAAACAGATAAAAATCGTTTAACTCCTTTAAGTGGGCGCTTGACACCATCTATTGGTGGTAGAGTTACGCCATCTATATCCATCCCTCAAAAAGTTATTCCATCGTCAACAGTTTCAAACTTAGAAAAGCCCATTGTAACAGCTCCAGTTATTCCTTCTTTACCTCACACAATACTGTCTCAGAACGTCGAGCCGTATCATACACCAAGCATACCTACAGAACACTCAACTACTTTCCTGGCTACTCCAACTGCCATGCCTGCATCGCATTCTGTATATATCAATGATAAAAAGCCTGTTGTCACTTCAATTGTAAAAAACATTTACCACTTACCTTCTACACTGAATATGGGCCGGCCTAAGCTACAAACAAATGACATTGAGCCAAGACAAGGAGGGACTCCAAAGATTGTACAAATAAAAGATGGCAGCATTGAAATTAGTTCACTACCCTATGTACTGATTGATGAAGATGAGGATGAAACCACTGAAAAGTCATCAGTTTCTGGGTATAAAAATATTACTTAATTTTATTTCTTTCATGTTATTAATACTTAAAGGATGCTCATAATCACTATAGTACAATTTTTGCCTATGATTGCAGATAAGAAAAGAGTTGAGAAACTATGTAAAAGACACTGTATATTGACTTTCAATCATTGACTTGAATTACATTGCTGTTTTTGTTTTGTTTCTTCTTTAAAACAGTGCCACGAACGATGTCTGATAACACATTTTGTTCATTTCTTACCCAATTGAATTTTTTGAACCTTTTAGAGTAAAACGTGAAGGAAGTGTTAGCAATAATGACATTAATCTGAAAAAAATCAAAGTGGAACCTTGTGACCAACCTGTGCGAAGAGGACCTGGGAGACCAAAAGCAAAAAAAGGTACTGACTTATCTCCAATACAAATCTCCAATTCAGATGAAGATGTTCCAGTCCAAACAACACGCCGTACATCCATTCGAACTGCTAATAAAGTCCGAAAACATGAGAGCCCATTAACTTCACCTCCAGGTGATTCATCACCAAATCCTGCTCAAGGACGAAAGAGAACCCCTAGAACTGGTAGAAGCACCACAAAAACGCCAAATACTCCAAAGTCTGCAGATACCGGTGTGTTTAACTTTAGTTCGGTTAAAAACACCTTCCCTTCATCTCAAACATATTTTTCACCTAAAGACATTATGCCTCATATTGATGATTTGAAGTTGTTTGAAGAGGAAGACAACAGCCTTAGACAAGTAAGTTTTTTTATGCAGAGATATTTTTAGTAAATTTGATATCAAAATGCTGAAGAATCATTATGTCAGTAACTCTTTCATCTTTTCAGAGTTCTGTTGAAGCTCTCCCTGCTTCAACATGTGATGATAACAATGGTCATTTAACGACATCTAATTTAACAACAACGACAGCTGGATTAACACAACAGGACCTTGCACAAATGTTTCCTACTCCACCTTCTCATGAATCACTAACACAAACAATGTCTCCAATTATGTTGGCGCAAACAGAACTTCATGCTGCACCATCTTGTTTATTGACACCTGAAGTGCATCATACCATCCCTGCTGAGCAATCTACAGAACTTCCAGAACCCAGATCTCCATTTACAGTATGTGCTTCTCCCCCAAAGGGACACCATTTTTATGAAGTAGATTTTTTATTTATGGAGCATAAGAATAAATCCGAACGAGCATACAGTTTGTTAATAAATAAAACAACCAGAAGCTTCATCATATTTTTGATTTTGACAAAGTCTTAATTTTTTATTGATATTTTAGGACTCATCCACATTTTGGCTGCCAAAATTGCATCTTCATCCTATACCTCCGATGTACGCGCCGCTTAATTTGCCTCGAAGGAAAAGTGATATATTTCATGTTAAGTTAAAGTATACTCCAAGCTGGGACATCAGCCACAATCCACCGGTGCTATCTAGGAGACCGAGTAGTGGCACTCAAACATTTTTGGTTGCTGATAGTATAGATATTCTGCAACATATTACACACACAGATAAAACAGCAAGCTGTCACGATAAAGTGGCAGTAACAATGACAACAGCTAAACCTTTATTAGACAGTAGTGCAACAGAGAAATCAATAGGTCCTATTCGATCTCTAGTGGAAATATTACTTCTATCAGACTGTGATAGATATGATGCTATGTCAGTTTGTTTTGGAAATGGTATAAGTTTGTTGAATAATCGTAACATTGCAGGACGATGTTTTAGCCATCAAAATTTAAACTGGAAGCGGTCGCTGTCTATCACTGATGACAGTTTGTTTCCCGAAGATCTTTGTCAGACTTTCATGTCAACGAGTGTACATCATGACCAAAGTGTGTTAATGGATGATGTAAAAGCTGCAACGCACACGCTCTCCAATGACTGTTTGGAGATGTTTTTGAAAATGATTTCTTCACCATTTTCTGTACAGTACTTGTATGATACCGTTGTTAAATATTACCCTTCTTCGCATGAAATAAACTCCTCCCTGGAAAAAATATGTTGTATAGATACAAACCATTCTGAGAAGAACAAGTTGCTTAAGGAGCTGCAGCCTTTTCTAGAAAAAGCCTTGCAAAATCCAGCTCGAAAGAATATGTGGGATGTTCCAAAAGTGAATGGACCATTGACGTTCAGTAGATTGAATAATATTTCAAACAAGAACGGCCTGCAATCGATACTTTCTACTTCTTCGTTACTTTTCAATTATGATGGAGATACGCTTTCAATGTCACCTTCAGCAACGAAATACTGGCAGTCTATTTACTTAGAGCCATACGGTGGTACGAAAAACGTGGCGTACATAGTAGTCCTTCCTGACAGTGATTTTATTGTGAACAGCACGAAACAGTTCTTCAAGGAACTCAATTCAGTTTATGAGGTAAAGCTGTCAGATCTATCATTTGTTTTACATGTCTAATAGACTTGTCCCGAAATTCAGTTTAAACATCATGTTATAGCAAAACCAACAGGTATCATCTGCAGAATGGAAATAATAAGTAATTATTACTAAGTAATAAGTAATTGTAATGTAATTTGTGAAACAACAGATTGTATAAAGACAAGGCCAAACTTGATAGCAAAGCATTAACACGGTGTTTAAACAGAAATTCGTAACAGGTCTATTTTTAGATCAGATAATTTTTGTAAACGTTTTCACTATCATTAGAGAGTTAAAATTGGTAATACAGCTAACAGTACACAAAGCACTTCCACGTTATATTTCTTATGACTTTGAATGTTTCTTTTCACTATCTGTATATTTGTTTCAGTCACTGAATCTTGGGAAACATTGTCCAATTGTTAAGGATTTGCGTCAGGGTCTAATCAGAATTTCACAAAAGTATTTTCAAAAAGTATCTGAAACTCCAGTCGATAGTTGGTTTAGCCAAAATGATTCAAAGTTGATGCAAAAATTGAAAGTTGTGGCACAGTTCTGCAAACATCAATTAGGTATACATCAATTCTCCTGCTTATAGACCTGATCGTAATATGTCTTTATTGACTACAGCAGCATTTCTTAATACTAGGGCCATATCTGGCATCCTTGACGTTGGATAATTCTTTATATGTCAATAAAGCTGAAGTTGAGAGAAATGTTTCTTCTGCAGCTAATGCTGCTAAAAATCCATCATCACCAGGTGGGAATGTATCATGCCAGAATGCTTCAAACATGTAAGTATGTTGCAGCAGCTCTTACATCATCTTATGCCCTAGTGTATAATAGTTAGAATTGGTTTTGAGGTCTTACCTATTCCACTTTAAGGATAATATTTGATTACTAAATAGTAAAGAAATGAAATCACTGTGAAATGATGGAAGGTAAAGGGTAAGATCACTAGACAGTATGGTTTTAAACCTAAAATTTGTGTATTATAGTAAGATAGCTTAACCAGGGTTTTCATTGATACGTCTGTAAAAGTTGTTTCTTCTCTCCAACAACTTGTGATCACATGCTTACTAGAAACTCAAAGCATTGTTAATGCTTGCAACAACTTGTGATCACATGCTTACTAGAAACTCAAAGCATTGTTAATGCTTGCGCAAAGTTATGTACGTGAGAACGGAAGGAATCTTAGTGGACTGCTTCTCGTCTGTTAGAAAGATATGAGACTTGTTATACCACCAGCATTAGTTTTATATCGTGTAAATTCTTACAAGGAACTGACTGCAGATAGGAAGGAAATTCATGCCAGAATGGAACCTATACGGAGTGTATTCTTTTAAGTGAAGATTCTTTTACAAACGCAAGATCAGAACAGTGGGATAAACATTTCATATGTATTATTATTATTGTTGTTTTATAGTGCTTCATCAATCCCAGCTTCTGTGTATGATGATACACCTTCCTCTGAAAATCGCAAAGACCAGCCTCCTGCTGTGGTGATATACATGGTAGATCCGTTTCATTCCGATTCTCTGGAAGAATCTTGTCCCCGGCTTTGGTCGTACATCGGTTTGATGAAGTGTTTCGTGGAAATGAATAACGAGTTCGATAAGTTGAAAGATAACATCGTATTGCAGGTGACGCCCTCTTAAAATCTTCCGCCTTCATTCAAAGCTTCCACCATTTTTGTTTTGGCAACAATTTGAAAAGGACACGAGCCTCAGATTTTACCAAAAACAACAAAAGTTAAGACTGAAATCATTTTATTCGAAAATTAAGAACATGTGACTGCATTTTTGTTTCAAGCTGAACTGAATTTTAAAAAAATCACAGTTGACTTTCTAGTAACATTTGCAAGAGTTTCAAAAATTATGATTCGTTCCTCCTGTCATGTAGCCATTTAAAAATGTTGTTCAAAACTTCATCTCCATGGCAACAATGTTCAAGAAAACATTGTTGACTTACAAGTATGTAAGCAACTAAAGAAATTTCATTCTACATTGCTAGCATTTCCTACGCCACAAACATTTATACTTATCAAATCAATAGAATTCGTTGTGGGTACTTCGCCTTGTTTCCAGGTCTCTAACGAGTTAGGATGTGATCTCGAAGTACTGATAAATATTTTAACAATGACGTCACATATTTTTAAAATTTCATGCAATTGAGAGTCCTTATATCAACACTGCTGAATCATCATATTTTTAATTACGTGTTAATTTATGAACAATCCTTACCAGACATATTACACATGTGGGATTTGGTTTATATTTTAATTGAAAGTACAAAAATGATTTCTAACTTTCTAACGATTCTAGCGTGATTGCTGTTACGTTTGTTGCTATATCCGTTTCTATAATTTCCTTTACGGCTATACTCACCTCCTGTTTCGTTTTCTTCTCGTAGGTAGTACCATTGGAACAGATTTTACAGCTGAATTTAAACTCACGTACGAAAAACACCGGTGGAAATCAGAACGGCGAACTTCAGAACTTGGCACTCAGTATATATTCCAGGTGTAAAGCGAACCCTATGTCGTGGGTGAAGAAGAATGACAAGTGCATGACAGGTTTTGGGATGTGTAACGCAAGGGATAATCTCGTTCGCAGGAGACAGGTCAGTCATTACAACTTTAGCTATAGCGAATTTGTTGAAAAATCACTGCAATGGAGTGCATTTTTGTTGAAATTTACACACCATTTTAATAAAAATATTCTTCATCGCTGTGACTTTTTTACGATTTTGCCCACTGGGTATGTTCTTCACAAGCGATCGGTCCTGTACATTCTCACTGGAAAATTTTGTTCTTTTACCACAGATGGAGAACAATCTCCCTCGCACTGTTTACTTGCCGCCATATATCCTTTCGGATCCGTTTCAATATTTAAAGACAAACTCTCACGCGATGGTAGATGCTGACTCAGCACTAAGTACACGTGACATGGACGTGAATATTTTGTTCTGCTGTTACTGTTTATCACGTGATCGTCAATGGTTGCTGGTTTCATGTACTGACAAGTCAGGCGAACTGAATGAGAGCACATTTATCCGGATAACATATCCAAAGAGGTAAGAAACCACTTGTTGATACCAATCGAACAGTTGTTCACAGTTATATTACCTTATTAAATGAGAAGCACGTGAAGTTATTAAGGAGTTATATGTAGGATATTACCACAATTAATAAGTGAGCTTTGTTGAATGGATTGAAAGCAGGATTTCCGCACCGCCTCCTGTCAATCCTTAAGGATAGTCTAAAGCTGAGTGTTCACCAAAGCTTCACCAAAGCGCCTATGATAAACGCAAATAATTAGATATAAAATTTATCGCCGGCGCCAGAATGTCTGGCGCAAAAACTAAACGCAAACGTGTCCATTGAATTTTATTAAAATGTTTTGAAACGATCAAGTATAGAGAATTGATTTGTGAAGAGGAAAACGCACTTGATATTTTGCTAGTAATGTTGCTACGAAAAAGACGTCGTCGAAGAACAAATGCTCATAAAAAGAGGGCTTCTGGGTACAGGATATTTACAAGGACCAAGAAGTGTATGATGCAACAATTTTTAATAAATTGAAAGTTTCGAATAGGGAGGACTGTTTCAATTATTTTACTTGTAATTACTTTTTTTTCTTCCCATGTTTTATTTTTATCGTTTTTCACTCAATAGCATTATTTTATCTCACATTTCCATGAGTTTTAAAAATATCTTAAACGCATTCCCCTATCACAATAGATTTTTTGTTAGCACCACATGCTAAAGATCATCGGCATTTCTTTGACTTCAGAATATTTTTTCGTTATAACCAAAATTTTGGCGTTAAAAATTTGCGCGCGCCTACTTTTTTTTTTGCGTTAGTTATTTGCGTTGAGGGGTCCATCTACGCGCGAATTTTTTTTTTTTTTTGCCTTGATCATTCGCGTTAATGTTTTAGCGCGTTGGTGGACACTAGGCTTTAATGAACCTGTTTGCTCAAAAAATAGCAAAACATTTTTTTTAGCGTTTCCTATGTAATTTTTATCATAGATTAAGTTTCTGGAGTCAAAAATTTAAATTTAGAAGCACTTTTTCCAAAAACACGTTCTTGTGTTCTACTCAATGTTTTTAAAGTAAATATCTTGTGTTCAAACATGTGATCTTTTTCGAAGATTCAATGAACGTTGTTGATCTTTATTCGTATTTTTCTTTCAATCATGCGTCATTCGCTGATTTCTATTCAGATATTATGTAAACACGTTTGATCTTTGAAAAAACTTAAATCGTCGATATCTCGACAACGGTTTTTTAGCTGTTATCCTGACTTCGCCGAGCTCCAAGTCCCCTACACATCAATCGATGTCGACGGAACGACGTTTATTGGAACCAATGGGATCTTAGGGAAAAAACCTTGCCTCACTTTTGTCTAATATTAACAGCTGAGAAATTTATGAATAAACGAGACAGACCATGCGTAAATACCGCCCGTAAGTATATGAACAATGATTAAACGATGATTGTGAAAGATCTATTGGTTTTGAAGGAAAAGTGAGGAAAGGTTTTGTTAGCGATATGATGGGGATCACGTAGATATAACTTTCATAAGAAACGGACAAGGCTGAGGACTTGGAGCTCGAATAGCGCGGGAAAAGTCAAATTCGTTCAATAATTTTTTTCTTGTTTGGAGTTTAATTTTTATTAAAGTTATTGTGATAGATCGATAGAGAATTTATTTAGCTTTCAGAAAATGTATACTCTTATAGGGGAAAAATGAAAGTATCTGAGATATTTCATAAAAACTGAACGTGTGTTTAGAGTGGTTAGAGGCTATCCTTAAAAGATAAATTCGCCTCAAAAGCCTAAAAATTGAACTTTCTGAAAAAGTGGTGTTTTGAAATTTTGTTTGTTTGTTTTTTTGTTTTATCGTTTATAGTGTGGAGAATTTTTGTATGTTTTTGTATGATTTTGTATGTTTGCGCGGATGTTAGGTTTGAGTTTACTGACCTTGGTAATCTCCGAAATCTTTCCTTGATATTTTCCGTTTTGCCGATGAAATTCTAAATTCTTCTAAAAAAAGTTTACTAAACAATAAACGTGAAACCCGATTACACAATCAATTTCACATGTTTCGCTGGAACATTTCTGGAACATTTATTGAAAAACCACTGTGGAGGTGTTCTTTTCTATAGAAAAGCTCATACATGTACACACCATTTCGATGAAAAAGCACTTCGTTGCAGTGACTTTTTTGACGATTTTGCCGACCGGGTTCCTTTCAATGTTGTCAGTATTCTGTATGTTTCTGTCTTCTTTTGTAGAAAAAAAAATAAATCGTTAATATGGAGTATCACTCTGCGGAAAATGTGGGAATTTATAACAAGCGTCACCTCCTATACCGTCATGACGTGGCGTGTGGTTTTATCAAAAGTCGGCGATATCGGGCATTTCGAGTTAAATGGTATTGCGCTCGCCTTCCTTTCCGTTTTCAGATCCGAAAATCTTTCGAGAGAGTTTACAGTTGTTAATTTCTTTTTAGAACTGCACCGAATCATCCAGAATTCCATTCAAACTATTACCCCTTCGAATTATGGCAATTTCCGCGCCATGTCACCGTTGAACGGTGAAGTATGTGCTGCATGTACGAATGATGGTAAAAGGAAAGGTCAATGCGTCTTTCGTAGTATCTCACTGTGTAGTATCCATAGATACAGTGACATCAAGTTCCTTACCGTACGATTAACACGACATATGGCTATGACTCACAGTCGTGTATTCATTATGCCGGCACCGAATAGTTCGTCGGGAAAGAGTCCAATTAAAATGACAACTCATGATTTGTTTATTCCAGATAATCAAAGTTTATTGAACAATTCGTTCGATGATGATGTTGAACGAGATACTTTCCATTCTATACTGCCTATGTTAGACTCACCTGACCATTCCATTTTCCAAACATCTCCATCATTGGAAATGTCTAAAATGTTATCTCCACCATATTCAACTTCGTTACCATCTCTCTCTCCTTTTCAACCCATCGCTACGAAAAAGACTTGTATGGCTTCTCCGGCCAAAGTCACGGCTACCGATTCTGGTGAGAATCTGGATCGTTTGGCAGTAGGTTTTTTGTTATCGGGAAGTCCACCGGAAGAAAACCATGGCCAGCCTCACATTATAAAGGTATTTAAGTTTTATTTGAGTTTGGAAGGACGAGGTATCACGTGACCAAATGCTTACTATAGAAACTAATCTGAAACCTACCTGGAGCTTATCGGAAACGCAGTCTGAACCACATTTTATGTTTTGAGCTTTTATAGAAAAACAGATGATTTGCTTCATAACGTATTTCCAATACCTTGTAGTGATTATAATTTGACTTTTCATCGTGTAGAGTGACCTTTATTTACACGTTACGTCATCGGCTGCATCGACCCAATTAAACAACCACCCATTGAACTCTTCCAACAACATGGATGTGCTCAGGTAAGAAAATCCGCCATTTTGTTTCCTCGCATCCATCTTGTTGAAATGCGGTTCCAATAGCTATTTTGACGGAGGTTTGACGGAATTCCCAACGTCACCTCACGTTATTGTAACAACATATAGTCGACTCTCGAAAACTCGAACTTTCAGGGGACCTAAAAAATAGTTCGAGTTAGTGAGAGTTGGAGTTTCCGAGAGTTGAAATTGGTAGAAACATATAAATATTATCTCAAGTTTTCGAGAGTTGATTGTACCCTGTTTTTATTGAGCTTCTTACTCCTTTTCATTTAGATGCATCATTGAGCACTTTGACTCGCTGTCTTGGTTAACAATCGAACCTTCAACCGGTCAGCGTACGTCTTGTTTACCCGTCCATGTGAAGAACGTGTTGCGAACTCAAGATTTATTGGCTAACCTATGTTGCTAACTGGACCATCAGCCACTTTGTTGCAGTAATATGGAATGGATTGTACGAATGTTACAGAATACAATCGATGGGAAGATGGGGGGAATGTTTCATGTTTTCTGGAAATTTTATTTTATTTTCTATTAAGGAAAACAAATTTTTGGAGTTTGCTCAATCACTTATTTTTAGTACGTTCTCTCTAGATATTTATTTCATCGTCGTTGTCAGTGTATATAGTTGAATAACCGTTTATTCTTTGTTTCATGTCAGCAATAAATATTTCTAACCCCCGTTGTCATCTTGGAAGAATTCGCTTTTCATTAGGTTCTTGAATTCGAGATTTGTTATGCTCGTTCAGTTTGTATGGAAACCTCGTCATTCTTCTTTTGAACCAATCACAAAGAAACTTCTTCAAATGCTTAGCTTAGGAACTTCGTGATGACGGCACTACGGATAATCTCCAACGTGCATGGTTTTTTCTTCTCTCTTGTACAAAAAGTTATCCTATCTTTGGTTTTTTTGTTTTTCTTTTTTTTTTTTTTTTTTTTGTTTTTTTAATGTCAATAATTTTTTGTTTCAGTTTTAATAAAGCGCGGTGACCAATCCTTTATGAGAACATTTAATTGTCTTTCTTTCTTGGTGTCGTGAATGTGTGTAAAAAAATTCTTAAAATACTCTTGCATGCAAAAAGTTTCGTTAAAAATCTGTTTTTAAAAAATCGGAGAAGTAAAAGTTATTGCAGCTTTTTTACGAGACTTTTTTTCATACCTTTTTGTGGAATCTTCGAACCTTCTTCCTTGCTTGATCTTTTAATAACCTTGTTCATGACCACCTCCCTCAATTTTTCTTATTGCTAGTAGTGCAGTCGGAAAAACCTCTTTAAATACAAATATTATATATAAAAGAATAAGTAATTTTTTAGAAATGATTTTGTAGAGGATTTTAAAGCCGTTTTAAAATAACACTGCCACTCTGAATTTCTCCATTTTCCCCAACACTGTTTCATTCCTTGCTACTCCCGTTTTCTTCTTTTTCTGTCACATGATAGTATAGTAAACTCTCTCTAATTCGATCCTAGAAGGTACTGACAAAAACAGTCGATTTATAGAAAGTTCAGATTAAAGAGGTTCATTCACAAAGAAATGATTGGTGAAGGGACCACGAAATTCGTTCGAATTAGAGAAAGTTCGAATTATGGAGGTTTGAATTATAGAAATTCGACTACTACCATAGGAACATTTTTTGTTTCATTCTTTAGAAACTTGTTCCAACTACCATAGATATTTTTCGAGAAATTCTAACAATCTCTGTAGATCTATTGGCTCTGTGTGTGTCCATGAAGCCAGATTTTCGTTGAAACGCATTCCAAGTATCTTGAAAGTTTTCAATCTTTCGATAACCCGATCGCCACTTTTTGTCGTGGTGGTAAGTTGAGTAGGTTGTATCTGCGTGATAACTGACTTGTCGAGAATACTGTCGATTTGGTCTTTTTAGCGTTTAGAGATAGGTTGTTTTTCTGCGACCATTGGTTAATGCTATCAATCTCCGCTTTCATAGATTTGATCGTAGCTGACAAGTCCTTGACTTTTGAATGCCGCATTAGTGTTGTATCATCAGCATAGAGCAAGTAGCTGCTTGGACCATTCGTGTTTATTGTTGTCACGTACAAGTCTAGTCTCAACGTCTAATCTCTTACAGTTTCTATCATCAATCTGAACATATTGCTTTCTATTTGTTAGGTAATCTCCAACGAGAAGCAAAGACTGACGAGAAAATCCCAGTTTAGCTACTAAGGTGTTGTAAGAGAGTACGATAGTTAACAGTATCGAATGCTTTAGAAAAGTTTGCAAAAACAGCTAGCGTTACTTCGCCTCTGTTCATCGCAGCTTTAATGTCATCTTTCAGTTTTAATAAGATGGTAGTTGTCGAATGCGATTTTCTAAAGCCTGATTGTCGTTCCAGGTATATAGCCTTTGCTTCAATATGGTCGGTGAGCTGTTGCAAGATCACTCTTTCGAATACCGTAAACCTCCGAATATAAGCCCACCCGTCTATAAGCCCACCCGTGTATAAGCCCATCATTTTACTCATTACTAACGATTTCCATGTATAAGCCCACCCGTGTATAGGGTTGCAAATGCTTGGGAAAAAGTGACAGAAAGCAAAGAGTGCGTAATTCGATCATTTGTTAAGTGTGGATTAACTAATAATTTAGATGGGACAGAAGATAAACAAATTAACATCCGAGGTATAGACGACTATACAATGCCTCAACCAGAGGAGGAATTCCACCTTGAAACATCAAGCGAGGAAGAAGATGATGGTACCGGAGACAATGTAGAGACAGCGACGTCGAGCGAAAGTGAAGATAATGGTGATAGCGAAAGTGAAGATAGTGAAGAAAGTGGCGATGAGTGAAAAGTTTTTATTACGTAAAATATATGCATAGATATTAATATGTTGCTATTGTTTTCCATGTATAAGCCCACCCGTGTATAAGCCCACCCCCGTGTATAAGCCCACCCAAAAAAAGCTTACGAACTTGTATAAACCCAGGGCTTATATTCGGAGGTTTACGGTACTTTCGATAAGATTGGCAGAATGCTTATCGGTCTATAGTCAATTAGGGATTGTTTTTCACTTGTTCACTTTTGGTACCGGCCAAATGCGACTGATTTTTCAACCATCCGGAAAGGTCGAACCATTGATGCAACTATTGATGATGTGTGTCATCGGTGAGACGAGGAATTTTGATACAGGTGAGCTTCTCAGTATTTCTTCCTGTAGTTCGCATAGCCGTGGTATTGAAGAATTGGTTGATATCGTCAGGATCAACGTCCATTCGTTTCAGTCTGGGGAGGAGAATTTTGTTGATTATTTTCCAAGTTTCTGTAGATTTGTTTTGTTTGAGAGTAGGCTCTTCAAGAAAGTTCTCCTTGCTTCCCGTATATTTTAAATTCAGAAACTTTCGCGGGCAGAAACTTTCGCGATTTTCGCGATTTTTGCCTTTTTTCGCGAAAGTTTCTGCCAGGTAAGGAAGTAAGTTTTTTTCGCGAAAAGTCAAGCTTTTCTAAAAATCGCGAAAGTTTTTTCAACAACAAAAAATTCTCAAATAACAAGGAATCCAAGAACGGAGTGATTTTAGTTAATTTTTAGGGATGTTCTGAGATACAAACAGAGAGAGGGAGATCGAGGATAGAAGTGATGAAGATTCGGAGTGGGAAGAAATGAATGACTCGCTCTAAAATGAACTAAACAATCTTTACTTTATTTCTATTTACATTTCGATAGTTTTTTTGCAAGAAAGTTAAGAATTTTTAAAATAATAAAAATAATTGTCATTCGCGAAAGTTTTTTCCTCCGAAAGTAAAGTTTTTGGAGGATTCGCGAAAGTTTTATCAGTAAAATTTATTCAAAAATTGTTATTCGCGAAAGTTAAATTTGCGAAATTTCGCGATTTTCCATCCTCGCGAAACTTTCTGCCCGCGAAACTTTCTGCCCTTAAAGTAGTAGATTTAAGCTTATTTCGAAAGTGGCTCAGTTGTGCCAGGTGTTGCTCGTTTCGATTATTCTTCAAGTTCTGCCTCAGGAGATTCTTTTGACGTTGCAAATGTGCCGAGATCTTTCATCCAGGGTGAAGGTGGTCGCGTTAATTTGGCTTTACGTATTGGTGCATGTCGATATATACACTCTGAGTTTGTTGAGCGCGTCAACCTCATCAGAAATATCATCAAATGCATAGATGATGTTTAGTGGTAGTTGACGAAAGCCATTGATATAGTCGTCAAGTACAAAGTTGTGTTCGTCCCGGATACAGAATGGTGAGTCATGGTCCGAGATTTCATCACAGTATATAACATCGCTTCCAACAAGCTTTTTGTCGTAATTTGAAATAACATGGTCGATAAGAGTAAGTAAGTAACGGGAGTTTTTAGTCCTTGGGCTTCCATCCGTAATGGTTGGTTCTTTCGCCCGCCGACTTGCAACTATTAGTTGACTTACCGCCAGAGATACGTATAGCATTGCTCTAACTTGACCGAAGGCCAGTGTGCAGTCAGTCGATGGCTCCTAATGGGCTGACACGCTGCTTTTAAAGCGCATCGGAGTGGTATATTGAGATACGACATGACTGGACTCGAACACGGGTCGCAGTGGTCGCACTCAAAGGTACTAACTACTACACCATCGCTGCACAAGACTTTTAGATTTTCATGTACTAACCGCGGTCGCACTCAAAGGTACTAACCACTGCACAAGTTGTTTCAGGTTAAGAGTTTCTAAGATGTTCGTTTCTAAGATGAAGCGGAGTCGGGCGAAGGTTGTAGGAGATCTATATTGAGATCACCTGTGATGATGATAGGACCACTGTGCACAAGTGTGATCTGTGATGGAGTCTCGAACTTAGCAGCCAGTCCATT
Source organism: Turritopsis dohrnii (assembly GCA_027922465.2). Lineage (NCBI taxonomy): Eukaryota > Metazoa > Cnidaria > Hydrozoa > Anthoathecata > Oceaniidae > Turritopsis > Turritopsis dohrnii. Next base: position 399,686 of record BQMF02000298.1, read on the forward strand.
TTCTGGCGGGAGTTGCTGCTTGGTTGATACATCATTCCGATTAAAACGTTTGATAGTTGATTCTTGCCGGTTAATTCTATCCATTGATGCTCGATGGTCGTGTCCAGCGATTCAATATCTTTATAATCGCTTTATGTGGAATGTCCGACTTAATGCTATAGCTAACGCCTCCACCACATTCAGCATCGCGATTTCGAAAGTTCTTATCGTACCCATCTATTTCGAGGTGCGTCAGAAGCATTTTGTTGTCTTGAACTGAATCTGTAATAACCATTTGTGGAATAAATCTTCCTATTACTGAAAATAGAGAGAAAGCAACTGATAAAACAGTCTGGAAGCAAACAAGTCTATTTCTGGTCTGCTCCACTTTTTAAAAAAAATTTTCCGTAACACTTGTGAAGACAGCTGTCATTTGCTGCACTCCACGAAATTTCTGGGCATCCAGTCGCCTTCTCTCACATTTAATTCTCTCTATGAAGCCGTTATGCAGTAACTGTGATCTTTTGAGATAAAAGGTGTCTTTACAAGTCTTTTGACAGTTGAATTATTTGGTTCCCCCATCTTGACTAAGAATGTTGAGTTTTTCTTCAATATCTTTTCGAAGAACAAATATTTTGGCAAACATTTTATATTAACGGATAGAGCATGAAAAGCTCTTTCTTGTAAAAATTCACAATATTTTATCAGACGTGTAATGAGATATACGCCTTGAAAGTTGGTGGATAAGACATTTTGATACACACTGTAGATTCATGTTTTACGACCTTGGTATATAGATGAGTTTCTAAGTGACGTGATGTTTATAAACATTAGTGTTTTTTGCTCGATAGTTGCTGTGAGTTTCAACATAAATGCTTAATAGATCAAGTCAATTTCCTACCAATATGCGCACGCATCTTGGTTGGCAATTAGATGCTCTCTGCACACTGTCGGTTAAACCAGTTCTCAGGTGGCGTTTTTAAGACAAAAAAAATTATTAAAAATAATACTCATTAGCACTCAAAATCTATTTTTGTGAAGTTTATTAAATTTTTAGTTTAAACAGATCTTTAACTGGTAATTAACATCAGAAACTCATCTATTAGGGAGATTCGTAAACTCGACAAGCCTGTTACACGAAAAAAATCAATTACTTGTGAGAATTCTTTTGAAACCGTTCTACTAAAACGGTACTTCAGAGATTTAAAGCCTTTTGTTGTATCAAAAGAAACATCATTACTTTGCACGCTTATTTCAAGTGTTGATGTGAAGTTTCTAATGACTTTGTAGGGAAAATTCATGAACAACTCTATTAAGCTGTGTACAATTCCTTACAAATCTATAGAAAAATAGTTTCGTGTAAACGAAATATGATTTTTCCGAATCCCGCTAATTGAATATTGGAGTGTTTACCAAGTAGTGTCGAACGTTTTTATTTATACTTGCTGTGTTCCTGATTTTACGTGGTTTTATTTCAAGTTTTGTGCTGTCAAAGTTGTTGGTTTGTAACAATGCGGCGTTTTTCGAAGGAATTGGTTATATTGCTTTTTTATGTAGTATTATTGTTGGATTCTGAAATTGTTATGTAACAGTTTGAATATCGTTGATGCGGGATCGGTGCAACAACTTGCCCGCCGATTATATCTGTACTATAATCCGGAAATAACCGTCACGTCTGCTGCGACGACATCGGATGTGGTACCGGTACCTATTGCCACCTGTACCTCTACTGCAGGAGTAGCATCCACTAGTGGGGTAGGGGTGCTTGTTTCAGATCCTGGTCCTGCCGTTGGTGCATCTTCGCTGGAACAAGATTCTTTAGATGAGCGTATCGCCCAGCAGATCGAATTGTTTTTTACACGTCGTTCTACCAGCCTACCTTTCTTTGCCAGCACTTAATAATATGAACACTCTAGATCCTGCTCATGTTACTCACAATAATAGTTCAACGCGGCTTGCTTCTGTTAGTCAGCATCATGGCGCTTTTTAGTTGCGATCTTCCGCTATTCCTGCATTGCCCACAGCGGTCATTGAGCAAATAAGGACTGGTAAGTTTGTTAACTTTGATTCGCTACTTCCGCACACTGCAGTTGGTTCTTCCGACGATTACACCTTTCAGTTTATCGGGGGTTCTTCTCCAGGATTTTCTTTAGTTCCACGGTCGTGTTGTTCACCCAAAGTTCGTGATTTTGCATCGTGGATGATAGCGTGGTCTAACTTTCTTCGGATGCATAATCATTTTTTTCCGGAGCGCACGGCTGAACTTCTTTACTACCTGTTAGGGTTTACTTTCTCAACCTGGATCGAATGTGATAGGCTGTTTCGGCATCAATTGGCTTACAATTCCAGCTTACTATGGAATAGAGTTGATGAAGATTTGTACAATAGGATTCTTAGATCTCCATTATTGAACGTGTGTTACATTTGCAGCCAATGTCTGTCGTTTTTTCAATGATGGACAATGTAACATCAGTCAATGCAGGTTCCCTCACCAATGTCGGTTGTGTGGAGGATCCCATTCAGCCTATCAATGCTCACGTCGCTTCAAACGTTGATTTTTGTCCGTTACCCTCTGTTGTACTTCTAAAGAAGTACAACGAGGACATACCTCAGCCCCGTTTCAAGTACCACCGCTTTCACCACTGCACTGTTCACCATTGGGTGCAATTCCAAAAAAGGATGAAACGTTTCGGATAATTCTCGATTTATCGTCTCTACGGGGTGAAGTTATTAATGAAGGTATCTCCAAGGGTAGTTATTCTGTTCGTTATACGTTCTTTGATGAAGCCATTAGCCTTGTTCGTTCTTTGGGCTCTACTGCGTTCATGACTTTGTCCAATACGACCAGATTAGTGGGGTTTGTTAGGTTACAGGTTTCATGGTTTGTTCTTTATTGATACTCGGTTGCCTTTTAGTAGCCGGTCTTCTCCATATTAATGCATTTGCTGATCTTCTTTGTTGGATTTTTACTGTTTTTGGAGGTATTGCTTTCGTTATTCATTATCTTGACGACTTTTTTTATTTGTGACTCATCCCCGGAGCAGGTAGGCACTTATTTGGGACTGGGCAGATCGGAAAAAGTGTACTAAGGAGAGTTGTTGCCTCTCATTGGCTCCCTTTCGTTTGCTTGCAAGTTCGCCCTGGTCGTATGTTTCTCCGTAGGCTGGCTGATCTGTCTGCCTCAGTTTCTAGCTTGAACCACCACATTTATCTCAATCAAGAAGCTAGGGGGGATTTACACTGGTGGATAGACTTTCTCCCATCATGGAATGGGCCATTCCATGATGGGCCATTGGCATGTCTATTATTCCTGATGATGATTACTTACTGTCCTTGGCAACCAATCAGACTAAGAAGCCGTCCAGGTTGACGGTTTGTGTCAGGTTCAGTTTACATATTACGCAACTCCAAATATCCCTCAACCACCAAAAACATGTCTTTTTATTGCGCTGACGCCCTTAGCCAGTTAAAGTCTGCTAAGTTTACTTAACGCTAGTCAACCGGCGGCCTCAGCGCTAGCGATGTGCGATGGGATGCAGTCTCTAGAGTAGCAAAAGCCAGCGCGCAGTGAAACGCCCGCCAGCTAACAAGGGCTAAGTAAACTTAACCACCATTAACTGGCATGGGCTAAGATAGAATAAGGCCGAACTGGGGATTATCCAGGTGGTACAATCTCGGTCAAAGTTAGTCTGTCCTTGTTGACAGTAGTATATTAAGTCACAATTTATCTGTCCTTGTTGACAACAGTACAATTTACATATCCTCTCTTAGTTGACAGTTCCTTGGTGTGATAGTCCTTGTTGACTTATTGTATACGTCCTGATTGACGTCTGTCCTTGTTGACAATTTGTTTTACGAATGCACCACCTGGATATTCTCCAGTTCGGCCAAATACTTGTTCTTATTGTGTCTTAGGGGCTGATTACATGATCCCGTTTAGCCGGGATGAAATTTCATCCCGCCTTGCCGAGATAAATTTCAACTCGGTGTTACATGCAAAATTTTCATCCCGTTTAGGCGGGACGGGACAAAACTAACCCTTTGTGTTTTGAATTTTTGACAAACTACGCATGCTCAAACGTCAAACTTGTCCCGATCGACCGGGACGAAGCGATTGCATGGGAAAATTTCATCCCGCCTAACCAAGATCCCCGCTCTTGATAGCCGGTAATGTAATGGGAAATTTATGAAGATTTGACCAGGAAGCCAAGACCTCGGCAAGGCGGGATGAAATTTCATCCTGGCTAACCGGGATCATGTAATCAGCCCCTTAGCCCATGCCAGTTAACAAACGTATCATTATTGTTTAAAGGTGCAAAATCTTTTATGCCGTAATGTGACATTTGAGACTCTCAATTGAAGGAATTGCGACATAAAATTTATAAAAATTAATTGGACATTTTCTGCAAAAATGCGATGGAAATTTTCGTTGCCAATTTTTTGAAACACACTGTATGTTTTAGCAATTTCACGAAATAGGCGAAAGTCAGTTTTCGATTTTGTTCATCATCATCATCATTATCATCATCGTCATCATTGTCGTCATCATAATCATTCAACTTTTCGTTTGTCAAAATATTTGTTCTTCGAAAAGATACTGAAGAAAAACTCAATGATTTGCTTCATTAAATTCTTAAAATTCAATTAACTCAATTTACAATGAAGGCCATTTATAAACACAATAAAAAAAATTAAAATCATCACACAGTAAAAAGATCATTTTTATTTGCAATTTTTCAGATTAATTGTTTGATTATTGATTGGCGCGCGCGCGCAGCTAATCTTTAAAACGTCCGTGTAACGGCTGGCTGCTGCTGTCCGAGTGTCGGTCCCGCCAAATTCGAAATTCGAAATTACGAAAGGGTGTTTATTAACTTTAGTACTTTTTTTATATATATACCTATATACATAATATATTACAAGATATATAACATCATAGCTGCGCGCGACAAACATTTCCCACAAAATAACCCGTTACATAAGATCTTCAATAAGAACACGGTAAAATTGAGCTATAGTTGTTGTACCAACATCAAAAACATAATATCATCACATAATCGTAAAATTCTTTCTCCAAAAACAGAAACATGCGCATGCAATTGCCGTGACAAGACGAAATGCCCAATGGACCTGAAATGTCAAACTCCAAACGTCATTTACCGTGCTGACGTGAGCAACGACGTGAACGACGATAGAAAATTTTATATCGATTTATGCGAAACGTCTTTTAAATGTCGCTATAGTAACCACTTGAAGTCTTTTAGACATAAAAAATATTACAAAGAAACCGAATTATCAAAATACATTTGGGACTTAAAAGATCAAAATACAGTGTGTTTCATTGTCAGTTAGCCAGAAACAATATACAGTGTGTCCACGAGAAAGTGGGCACCTAACTGTCAAGAAGCATATCTTATGTTTTTCGTGCTTGTTTTTTTCAGTTTTTATACCAAAAGAAAGAAAATTTTTTGTTCTCTCTAAATACATGACCTGTTTAATAGAAAAATTAATTTTGGGGGAATTATAATCGATTTTACCATGAAACCACGCAATTAAATCAATAATGATCAATTAACGCTTGCTTGAATAGGAGTTAATGACTCGAGTAATAAAGAAAGTCGTGAAAAATTAAAATATTGTGATAAAGCTGCATTTAAACTTGGAAAACACATATTTTTTTTAGAAACTTGAAACATAAAAGTTTCATTTCTAAAAATCTTTTACGAAGATTTAAAAAAACTTTTTAAAATGTTTTTTTTGCTTATAAAGATTTTGGCAAGGCTTTGGGAATACAAAGTTATTAAATCATAATAAAAAACTTAAAGTAAATTTACACAATGAAAAACATTTATGCCTTTTCAAAATATTTCGTGACAAGCTTATCACAACACCACCAACAGCGGTTGTTTCAACGAAACAAAAGGTTAATTGCTCGTTAAAAGTCTGTTTTATTGATCATTACAAAATTAACAACCGTGTCGAAAGAAAAAATAGTCATTATTCTTTGAAATAAAATTTTTTACAAATAACAACTTATATTTTTGGAAAGCTCGTAAATTCTTCTTTCTAACGGTATAAAAATTGCATTGTATTGGTGAAAATTCGCAAAGTTATTTGTGTTTTAAACCAGGTGCCCACTTTCTCGTGGACACACTGTAAAGAAAATAAACGCAAAACAGTGTGTTTCGTAATGTTGGAAATGGAAATTTTAAAGTTGTTTTTTTAAATGAATATACCAAATTTCAAAATAATTTTTACATCAATGGAAAGCCATGTTCAAGCTCTTTCGGCTAGTATATTTTTGTGAAAAATGAAAAAGTGGGTTTTGCAAAAATAAGGAAAATGTCATCGAAAAATGTAATTAAATTTTTAATGGTCGATTAACACGTAGTTTAATTACATCGTGCTTATTGTTTCAAAACACTGAATCCATTCAAATTTTTTATTAATTTTATGTTTGCGCTGAGACCCCCAAATTGATATTTTAAAACATAAAAGTTTAACGTTTTTCGTGAACACACAGCTTAAATTTGTTTATTGTTTTCCAAATTTCTGTCATTGTTTCAAAAAATCTTTTCTTTTCATTCACATCTTAATCGACCATTAAAAATTTAATTACGTTTTTCCAAGACATTTTCCTTATTTTTTTAAGGACCACTTTTTCATTTTTCACAAAAACATACTATCTGAAAGTACTTCAAAATGGCTTTCCAACGGTGTAAAAATTATTTTTAAATTCGTTATATTCATTTAAAAAAACAGCTTTAAAATTTCCATTTGGACCGTAATTTGGCAATTCGGCAAATTTGTATTTTTGAAACCAGATATGTATTGTTGTGTTTTGTCCTGAAGTCTTCAAGCCAAGCGGCTTCTTGTTACATATAAAATAGAGATAAAATTTAATTAATGATTGACTACAGCCCGCTGTTCGCAAACTCCTGCGTCATTGATTATTTTTACGTTCCCGTATATTGATCTACTTTCTCGAATACATCTAACCAGAGATCTTATCAAGGAAAAGTTCATTTTACGTTTGATATGTGATGTTATTTTGGACTTGTGTAAATGTCTTTTCTCTGCTATCATGTCTGCCAGTCGATCGAAAAACTTGGAGCATTCTCGACCCATTCCACCGGTTGCCGCAAAGACAAGAGGTGTGAAACTACCATGTTCAACATTCATGATTCTGCTGTTATATTTATTCTTCTTCTCCTTCTCGTTCACACGATAACATGTAGGTAGCTCTACATCTCTGTATTGTTTAGCCAATGGGTTAAAGACCCTAACATCATAAAATGCCATTTGACCAGAGATCCAGACTTTAATATTGCCCTAGTTTATTGGCTAAAACTTCCGCCATGTGATCATCTCGGTATTTTTCGACTTTCTTTTGCATGCCGTTGGCATAATGGTGTACTATCAGCGTGACCAAAGAAGCCCACTTACATTTCCAAAAGTTAATTGATAAATGTGGAATAAATTTAAAAGAAGATTTACACTTCCAAAAGCACAAGTAAAGGGTAGAAATTTATAATTATATAATTGTAGTTATCCAATGATGTGTTCATTCTTTTCTAAAAACAAGTTCTTAATGTTTTGTAAAAACAGTATGTTTTTTGGAAAATGTCTGGGATTCTTAAGCCTTTCTAAATACAAAGGATCGTTTGTTTAATGTGTGGGCTGTAAAGCTTTTTAAGCTCTGGATGCGTACAGCTCAGCTCAGTTTCCTTTTCAGCTCCAACAACAACAAGAATGTCTGTCTACTATATATACCTGCATCATTTTATGTTTGTTGTTTCTCTCTAGCTATTTTAGCATATTTACTTGTATAGCTTTTGACTGTTTTATCAATGTCCTGGACATCATCCTAAAATACAGAATTCTGCTTTCATTTTCATAATCCAAATCTTTGTTTACTTTTTGTGTTTGGGAAGTCTTTTTGTAATTAGGAAGATTGCCCGTATATATTGAAAGACGTACATAATCACTGTGATATCTTAAAGCATCTAAATTTAATGTTATTTTCTTCATTAAGTTTGTGGCAGTTGACGTAAGTTTTTATTGTGTCAACTTTGCTTTCATAATCCCCTCCTGTGGTGTATATGCGTAGCTAAAAATTTAATGTTTTTTAGTTTGTGTATAAATCTTTTCATGAAATTTAGTTGAGATAATGCATGTTTGTAAATTAACATATTAATGACATATTGTTAATGAAACTTAAGCACAAATTTCTGTTTTCAGTTATGTATGTTGATTTTGTATGTATAGTCTGTTCACCACATTCATGGCCAAATCGTTAGTTTCAGTCTGATAAGCTTTCTCATTAGCACATAAATTAAAAAACATAATACATAAAAAATACCACCATAGTATGTTTTAAAACGGGGGTTGAACATATTATTATTATTATTAATCCGAACAAAGGATAGGTATAATCAACTTACGTCCTAATTCCATAGAAAAGTTGAACAGAGATTATTTTTTCCATAATTCCTACATTGTGTCCTTTAAAAAACCTTGTTCTTTTGAAATAAGTGTTACATTGAATGTATTACTCACATTTCAACGAAAGCCTATTGTTCTTATAACAGGGCCGACAAATTGACTTTTGAAGTGGGGGGGGGGGGGGGGGGGGGGGGGGGGGGGGGGGGCAAATACAATAGTGACTAAGGGGGGGTCCACCATGGTTTTTTGAAATTTAGGACCTTCAGATTGGCTAAAACGCTATCCAAATATCTGAAATTTATAGTATTAAAGACGAGAAAAAGTTATTATATGCGTGTTTATATTATTATAAGAAACTTCTTTTAAAAGCATAACGTTAAGATAAATACAATGTAGGAAACTTAAACTTAACAAAAAACAACAAGAAAACAAGTTAAAATTTTTCAAAGTAACTGAGTCTTCCCGAGCCATCACAAATTCTTTGCAAACTTCAATAACATTGATTTGGTCAGTCAATTCTTTGTGAATAATCAAGATAGCCAAAGCGTTGAATCGTTGACTTTTCATTGTAGACCGAGCCATGTTTTGAGCCGCCTTGCGGTGGAAAATGATCGTTCTGGTGTGCATGACGTTGATGGATTTACCAAGAGGAGTTTGATAACATGCATCAAATTTGGGATTAGGTCACGATCAGTCTTAGAAAAATTGTTAATCTCCTTGAAAATATCTCTAAAACACACAAGTTTTGATTCGATTGGCCCCCCCCCCCCCCCCCCCCCCCCCCCCCCCCCCCCCGGTTTTGTCGGCCCTGTATAATTTTATCAAAACAACTTACATGCACGATCTTTTAGCATTCATAAATTATCTAACGATGTGTGTATCCAACCTCCTGAAAATTCTAAAAGTTCAGACATAAGAGTTAGCTTTATATATAATAGCGATCACCAAAGCATTCAGTTGTGTTTGCACATGAATGTAGTGAACAAACTATATATATGGATGTATTTTGCATGGTCAAATTTAAGTTTTCCTTTTTGTGCTTGTGATTTAGGAATTCTGTTAGGAAGATTGACTATACATATTGAATTCATAAATTCATAACATTTAGATTGAATTACATGCATATTCATTGTTTTATCTGAATGGATTACTATATCCTTGAGCGGTATTTTTGGGTACTATTTGGAAATTTACATTCAAATGGCAAAAGGTACCCCCTGCACTTTTGAATTTAAAGCTACGAAAATATTCTAAACCGCCCTTGAACAGGCCTTTTTTTTGACCAGTTTTTGGGAATAAAAGAGACAATTGAATTTGTAAAGTTACATTACTACTTGCAAAAGTACCAAATGAATCAACCTCCCAGCAGGCACCCAACGTTTATCTAACGTTAGTCTAACGTTGGTTCTAGGTTTAACGTTACCAACGTAAAACCAACGTTATTCCAACGTTAACTACTTACGTTAGTACAACGTTAGAAAGTTACATCAGGACAACGTTAAATTTCGTAAATTTACGTTGTATTAACGTTAGTGTTACGTTAGTTTTTACGTTGTGGTAACGTTAGTGGTTGGTTAGAATGGAAGTCTTTTTTTAATTAGTATAACGTTAAATACTTATGTTAGTATAACGTTAGATACTTACGTTAGTATAACGTTAAATTTCGTTAATTTACGTTATACTAACGTTAGTGTTACGTTATTTTTTACGTTGTGGTAACGTTAGTGGTTGGTTAGAATGGAAGTCTTTTTTTAATTAGTATAACGTTAAATACTTACGTTAGTAAGGACTATCATAAGTAAGTCCTTGAGGATGATATGAATTTTGATTCGCACTTGCTACACATTTTCGCCATTTCAATTAAGAAGTGTATCTCTTGAAAAAACTCGCTTTTACCGTGCTAACCTAGTATTTCCTCTCCATTTTACACATGGTAATATGTCTATTATAAATCTATTGTATACTTCGCGCTAGTCTAGCCTTAAAACGAGAAATCAGTTTGATTATTTAATCTTGGTTTTGCTGGCAAGATCTGTACTACATGACTTATAGATGATAGCTAGAGTATTAGGGCCTGCTACTTGATTATTTTTAATAGAAATCTTTTACTCAAGGTTTCTGATGAATTTTGTTGTATCCCCAGAGTGTTTTGCTTTGTTAACATATGAAAGCACAAAATGTCTGTTCTATGGACATTAGTCAGCTGGAAAATAGATATCTGTTCTAGCATAAATTTCTATTGATTTTCATTTATTGCAATTTGCCGTAACCACAAGCATTCGTTTAACACCTTCACTTATATTTGTTTCTTTTTCTTCTATTAGGCATGCGTAAATATTGACATAAAAATATACTTTTCTTGTCAATTACAGGTAAATATCAACTTCTATGACTATTCGCTGTTTTCGTCATTTGTCTTACTTTGTTGGGATGGACACCGGGATTTGTTTATAATGACTTCAGAAGTCATTACAATGTTATAACATTTTGATGTTGTTAACGAAATTTAACGTTGTCCTGATGTAACTTTCTAACGTTATGCTAACGTAAGTATTTAACGTTATACTAACGTAAGTATTTAACGTTATACTAACGTAAGTATCTAACGTTATACTAATTAAAAAAAGACTTCCATTCTAACCAACCACTAACGTTACCACAACGTAAAAAATAACGTAACACTAACGTTAGTATAACGTTGGGTGCCTGCTGGGCTGTAGCTCTTTTGAAGTTTACACAAATGGAACACTTTAAATTATGTCGAAAATTTTGAAATGTCTTGATGTTAGAAAAATCAAGATGTTGTAAATTACGTAAAATAATCAGATTTTCATTAAAATATGTGGCCAATCATAAAAACCAGTTACTTTGTCAACTTGGTTAAACTCAATCACGTCACACGGGTGTGTATTTTGCTGACCAGGTTAGCCTATACAAGGATCCCGAATAGCATATATTATAACCCTGTCTCGTTTTCAAGTTGCTTGCCATAGCAACGAACTCTCCTTAAAGAATTATCGAATACAAACCATTGCAGTGGTTTGAAATTAAACGGATATCCCTTGTGAATGCTAGATAATTCAAGTAACTGCAACCTATGCATTAAAATAGCCCCATCGACTAACTCTTGCGCCAATCTTAAGCCCAGCGGGCTCTTGTTGGGAAATTAATACGCAAAGCTATACTTTGCAGAATCAGCAGAACAAAAGATAATTACATCATTAAAACGTCAATAACATGTCAGTTAATTGACTTTTAAGAATTTAATGAACCAAATCGTTGAGTTTTTCTTCAATATCTTTTCGAAGAACAAATATTTTGACAAACATTTTACATTAATGGATAGGGCATTAAAAGCTCTTTCTTGTGATATAAAATTCACAATATTTTATCAGACATGTAATGAAAAATGCGCCTTGGAAGTTGGTGGATAAGACATTTTGATACCCACTGTATATAATGGTAGCAATTATGTTGTCAAAGCAATATGATGGAAAAGAGCAAGATTCTAAGAGGTGCGTTTGTTTGATTGGAAGCATCAAAAGTTAAGGAACTTAAAAGACCCTTCTGTGTTTAAGGTAAGAGTGGGGATATTTTATCTTGGAAAAAAGGTCCGAGGAAAAGTTTTTTGCAAGTGACTAAATTTTTCCCAGACAAACTTTTTCCCAGACTTTTTTTCCCAGACTAGTCTTTTTCCCCGGCAAAGAATTTATCCCGATTTTTATATTATTTTTTTTATTATTTATTTCTGAATTAATTATTTTGATGCACTTCATATCCGGGTCGACCATAAAAATTTTAAGAAAAATATCGTAAGTAAGGAATTGAACAAAATAACAACAACAATGATATAACACAACAAGATATTTGTAAACATTCTTCAATGATGGATCAATTTGGCTTCAGTTATGCAATTCAAAGGGGAAGTCTACTAAAAAAATTTTTTTTTGAAATATCAACTTTTATATATTCATACATATTATCATGTTACAGTAAATCGAAATACCATTTCAATTTTGAAGAAAAGATGTCGGCCAGTTGCCATGGCAACTGGTAACTAAGGAAAAACTGAAATTTGCTTACTTTGCCCCGGAAAAGATTTCTCTTTAGGTAAACCATTAAATGACTTGAAACTTTGCGCAAAGGCCCTTCACATGTGGTTCCACAAAATGTGCAGACAACTTTTTCAAATTTTATTCCATTGCTTCGCTAGCCCTGCTGAAATGTAATGTTGAAAAAATTGTCAAAATTGATGAATTCGTGGACTCATAATTCAAAAACTAAGACCAGTATCAAAAAGTTGTCTGTTCATTTTGTGTATCATAATGGTAAGACCATTTCCTGAAAGTTTCATGAAATTTCGTTGAACGGTTGCGGAGATATTGTTTCTGGCGTACAAAAAATATGCAAATTGAGAAAAAACAGCAAAAAGTCTGATACACAAAAAACTTTACACATTTATATGTTTGGTGGGCTGAAATAATGCAAAAATTGTATAAAAAGCTCTTGATGAAAGCTTCTGATATAAAAATAGATCTCATTTTCATTATCACATCCATAATTACTATGTGTCATCGGTTTCGCCATATTCATTAATGTCGTTAAGTGCTCTAATCCTGAAAGACCGTGATTCAATGTTCTCATTGTTTAAGTTTCTCTCGTATTTAATTTACACTAATCCTTTGTTGCTACTCAACACTTCTTTAGGACAGCGTTATACAGTGTGTCCCAGAGAATTTCGGTCTGAGATTTTAACAGCTCATAACTTTTCACACATATATCAGATTTCCGCAATTTTTACACCATTCGATAGGATTTTATTCATAGATTTTAAAAATATACATTTTGTTCTCCAAAACCTTTTAGTTTGGAAACAATCAAGGATTTTACCATGAAAAAATCCATTTATCTTCTTAATGGTTAATTAACACATCTTTCAATAACACCTATCAAAGGTCATTATCAAAAACAATATCAAAGTCAAGTGACTGTAAAACACAAGAGTCATTAAAAACAAAACTTTAAGCTGTCTCAACATGTCCCCCGTTTCTCTTGACACAGTAATTTTCTGTTGCTGTCATAAAGAGTAGCGAATAAAATTTTGATTTTGTCTAAAATTATTTGCTGAGTCAACAATTTTACTTCTTAACACTGACAGACTCTGAATCTCAGTGGAGAAAAGTTTTTGTAGCAACTAAAGATTGCTCATATGATGTCAAAAACTTTTTTAGAAGCCCCCGTCTCAAAGTTTTTAACTTTGTGATGAGATTATAATTTTAATGTGTTCAATAACACCACGACATGTTCTTAATAAACAAAAGAATAATCGCACGTGAAAACTTACTTTTATTAACCATTAAGGAGTTAATGACCGTAACAGTTTAAAGAAATCCTTAAAGGTATTGGACTAAATTATTTAAAATATAGGTTTTTAAAATCCTTGAAAAAAATGCTATCGAATGATGTAAAAATCTCTACAATCTGATGTATGTGTGAAAAGTTATAGCTTGTTAAAATCTCAGACCGAAATTCTCTGGGACACACTGTAAAGCCGCATAATCGCCGTGTCGAATTAAATTAGTTTAATTCGGGTAAAATTCGACAAAAATGCGACAGTCAATTTATACAGGTTTTGTTGCCGCATATCAAATTCGACATGACTTTAGATAGCCGCATAAATGTCGAATAAATTTCTCATCGTGTGTTTCTTACACGCTGTCCACTACTTTCATGCACTTTTTTTCACGAAGTTCAATCAAGCTGTTATTAAATTCGACGATTATGCGGCTGTATAAAGTGATGTCGAATTTATGGCGAAGATTGCCGTTTCATTCGACAAACTCTGCTGAACTTAATTCATTATGTCGCACGTAATTAATTTTTGACTTTATACAGTCGAATTTACGTCGCATTTAATAAAGAGTTTAATTCGACGCGGCGATTATGCGGCTATATAAAGCTGTCCTTAGATGTTTTAAAGTGTTTATCAAATCCACAATCAGAACAAACTAGCCGCCAAGGTTATCGAGATAATTTTCCCTAAACTTCGCATTCGATTAGGGTCTCAATACAATGGTTTCACACTGACGTCGCGCACAAGAAGAGGGATAATTTATGTGTGATCTTATATTGCTGACTCCCCGATTTCTTTCGCAGTTCACATCTACCGTTTTGCGTGACTTACGGACAAACAGACAAACAAACAAACAGAGAATCGGCTATTAATGTATAGACTAGCCACCAAGGCGGCGTCGCTCGCTGCCCATGTTCAGCCTGGGTTGACTTCACGAAAAATAAAATTAAGGAATTGGCAACCGAAAGTGTTCCCATCTTGTAGAGCTCGAAAAACTGATCAAAAAAATGTATGGGATCGTTCCGCTACGATCAACCGTTACAGAGATATCATCGTTCAAAGATTTCGATGACGTCACAGACCCGTTCCCCCAAAAAATTAGACTCAAATTTTTTGTCACTCCATTGCCTGTATCGCGGACCCCAAAAAACGTCAGTTATCCCTATTGGTTATCGAAATAATTTTCCCGAAACGTCGCATTCGATTAGGGTTTCAATGCAATGGTTTCACACTGACGTCGCGCACAAGAAAAAAAATAATTTATGTGTGATCTTACATTGCTGACTCCCCGATTTCTTTCGCAGTTCACATCTACCATTTTGCGTGACTTACAAACAAACAAACGGACAAACGGAGAATCGGCTATTAATATATAGAAGCCGCCAAGGCGGCGTCGCTCGCCGACCATGTTCAGCATGTTTCGAGTTCACGAAAAATAAAAATAAGGAATTGACAGTGGAAAATGTTGCCATCTTGTAGAGCTCGAAATTCTGAGCAAGAAAATGTATAGGATCATATGTCTATGACGCACCGTTTCGGAGATATCGTCGATCAAAAGTTTTGATGACGTCATAGAGCCCCGTCCCCAAAAATTTTGCCCAAATTTTTTCGTCACCCCATGACCAATATCGCAGATCCCAAGAAACGTCAGTTATCCCTATTGATTACCGAGATAATTTTCCCTAAACGTCGCATTCGATTAGGGTCTCAATACAATGGTTTCACACTGACGTCGCACAAAATATAATAAAGTAATTACTCTCACAACTCAATCTACCATTTTGCGTGACAGACAAACAAACAGACAGACAGACAGACAGAGAATCGGCTTTTAATATATAGATTAAAAACTAGCGCATAATCCTTTTCTATCGGATTCAGTCTCATTTAATGATAAAGTTGATGCAAAACATTTCGGGCAAAACAATTCATTGAATCAATTTGATAAAATCTCTAAAAGTCTATCATTCTATGTTCTATAGCCATTCAGTTTGTTTTTCTTGTAGTTTTTCAACCTTTCTGAAGAGAGTAGTGTCCGTATTTATATGATTTGATTGGGTATTCACAATAATGACATTGGTGTCGTCCCTTGTTATTGTTGGTCTGTCATCATATTATCACATATTTACAGAATTCTCAACACCATTTACATCATCCATATTTACGGTATTCACACTTTCTTGTTTCCTCCTTCCATAAAACCTTCTTTTCTTATAGAATAACGGTGTGTTGACATTTTGATACGATTTAGTTTCAATTTTCCCATTTTACCCAACTCTGAAGACTCAAATACTTCAGTGCATTATGAGACTAATATGGAAAAGGTTTTGAACTATTACTTTTAATAAGAGCATGGTGAAAAACAAATTCGATATATTACTTAAAAAATGAGGAGAAATTGTCACTTTCTGGCAGTTTTTTACAAGAGTTTCCCGTTGCTAGCGGCGTTGCTAAGGTATTTCAAATATACCCAGTGTCATGAGAAAGTTAATATCTTGTAAACAGGGTGTTCTTTTTCAATGCGGTTTTCA
The DNA here is from genome assembly GCA_027922465.2 of Turritopsis dohrnii. NCBI lineage: Eukaryota > Metazoa > Cnidaria > Hydrozoa > Anthoathecata > Oceaniidae > Turritopsis > Turritopsis dohrnii. Next base: position 415,994 of record BQMF02000298.1, read on the forward strand.
GTGTTCGTTTTCTAATAGATTTCTGCGAAGCTTCCCACAACTTTTGAAAAAACGAAAATTTTTGAAATTTTAAGGGGGTTTCCACCTTAATAAGATTTCCCAAGACTGTGGACCCTATACAGTGTGTTTTCAAAACTTTGGCGTCAAAACTTTTCATCGCATTTTTGAAAAAAATATCCAATCAATTTTTATAAATTTTATATCGATGGAATTCCTAGTTTTTGGTCTTTCTTGTGATGTAAGCTTTGTAGGAAATGGAAAAGTAGAAGAAGAGAAAATCGAAAAATAAGTATGGAAAAACTCATTAAGTTTTTAGCGATCAATTTAGATGTTTAACAATAAGATCAATTTCCGAAAAGAAAAGCAGTTGTGTAACAATTTGTTGACAACCATTAATAAATTGTTCTTTCTGTTATCACAATAAGAAACAATCCAAAGTTATTAATTAAACAGAGCTTCTAAGAAAAAAATGAACAGAGCTTCTCAAAAAAAAAAAAAAAAAAAAAAAAAAAATGAACAGACCTTCTCAAAAACTGAGCTAAGCTTCTAAAGTAAACCGATAGGAGTTATACGAGATATTGGAATTTTTAAGGAAAAAGTGATGATTATACAATAAGCTTGTCCACACTAAAGAGAAGATTAAAGAAAATGGGCATGGTGAGAAGATCATATGAAAATGTACGGTGCAATATGAGAGAGCTTTCAGAAGCTGTGCGACTTGAACTTAATGGTAGTGGAAGTACGGTTGGATACCGTAGAATACATCGATCATTATTGAAAAAAGGTATAATTTGCCGTAGAGAAGACGTAAGGAAGCTTAATAAAGAAATAGACCCCGAAGGTGTTGACTCAAGAAGGAAGAGAAGATTGGCGAGGAGAAGATATGCTACAGAAGGGCCCAACTATGTATGGCACATCGACGGCCATGACAAACTGAAACCTTTTGGTTTCAGTATTCATGGCTGCATAGATGGGATTTCTAGTCGACTTAGAATTATTTTCCATTGATGACCCAGTAATGGTGGATTGCATCCGTTTCTGTTACATGAATCTTTTGAGAACTGAGCTTCAAAGTATCGCCGAAGATTGGAATTCGCATATTATTTCTCCAAGTCGCTATAATGGTCCTTGAGGGTGACCAAACACACTGCATTTTGTGCTCCATTTGTACGATAAAGATGATTTTAAGACAGTAATTAATGAAGAAGAAATACATGACTTTTACCCAGCTGTAACTACCCAAATGACGGATATTTTGGAAGAATTCAATGAGTTTGCTAGAAGTGTTATTGAATCAGATGACACTTTGGTTTATCCTCCAAACAATGTACGGGAGGCAACAGAATTGTATATTTGCTTATGACAAAGAGTTAAAGATTTTTCATAACCTTAAACGATTGTTTACTTTCACAAAACTAAAAGAGTTTTCTTCTTTATGAAACCGTTGCCATTTCACTTGCACTTTTCTTGTTTTACCAGATGACTTGCTTGCTTTCTGTTTTCCTTTGGATTTTGATCTAATTCTTGAAAGTAAACCACTTAAGCGGCTTCCTGGTTTTATTTCTTTTCTGGTTGATTTTCTTTATCTTCATTATTGGTTGAATTATCACACTGGCTTGAAGTGGATTGTTGGTTAGAGAAATATTTATCTAATGTATTTTTTAATATATTATCCATTTTTTTTTTGCTAAAAACAAATAAATGCAAATATTCAAAGCAAATACAACTGCAGTGCGTAGCACAAACATTATTGAATACAAAGATATGCAATAATTTGAAGCATGAGATATTTGGGATTACATCTTGTACTGGGTGTACTTGCAACTTGTTTGACGGCGAAGAGAAGGTGTCAAACATACAACCCCAACTGTTTAGCTAGTTAAAACTTGAAATACTTACAAAAAATGAAGACTCAATTATAATTGTTATGATAATTTAAAAAACTAGCCGCCAAGGCGGCGTCGCTTGCCGCCCATGTTCAGCCTGCGTCGTGTCACCTTCCAAAGAGTTCACGAAGAATGGAATTAAGGAATTGAAAATGGAAAGTGTTATCATCTTGTCGAGCTCGAAATCCTGAGCAAGAAAATGTATAGGATCATATGTCTATGACGCACCGTTTCAGAGATATCGTCGATCAAAAGTTTTGATGACGTCATAAAGCCCCGTCCCCAAAACGTTTGTCCAGATTTTTTCGTCACTCCATGGCCAATATCGCAGACCCCAAAAAACGTCAGTTATCCCTATTGGTTACCGAGATAATTTTCCCTAAACGTCGCATTCGATTAGGATGTCAGTACAATGGCTTCACACTGACGTCGCACAAAATAAAATAAAAGTAATTTCTCTGACAGTTCACATCTACTACTTTGCCAAATGTCATTTGCGTGACAGACAAATAAACAGACAGAGAATCGGCTATCAATATATAGATTAGGCGCCAAGGAGGCGTCACTCGCCGCCCTTGTTCAGCCTGCCTTAAGTTCACGAAAAATAAAATTAAAGAATTGGAAATAATAAGTGTGTCCATGTTGTAGAGCTCGAGAAACTGATCAAAAAAATGTATGGGATCGTTTTGCAACGACCAACCGTTTCAGAGATATCGTCGATCAAAAGTTTTGATGACGTCATAAAGCCCCGTCCCCAAACATTTTGCACAAATTTTTTCGTCACCCCATGGCCAATACCGTGGACCCCCAAAAACGTCAGTTATCCCTATTGGTTACCGAGATAATTTTCCCTAAACGTCGCATTCGATTAGGGTCTCAATACAATGGTTTCACACTGACGTCGCGCAAAATAAAATAAAATAATCACTCTCACAACTAAATCTGCCATTTTGCGTGACAGACAGAGGGAGAATCGGCTATTAATATATAGATAGACTAGCCGCCAAGGCGGCGTCGCTCGCCGCCCATGTTCAGCATGCGTTGACTTCACGAAAAATAAAATTAAGGAATTGGCAACCGAAAGTGTTACCATGTTGTAGAGCTCGAAAAACTGATTAAAAAAATGTATGGGATCGTTCCGCTACGATCAACCGTTACAGAGATATCATTCTTCAAAGATTTTGATAACGTCACAGACCCCTCCCAAAAAAGTTAGACCTAAATTTTTTGTCACCCCATCGCCTGTATCGCGGACCCGAAAAAACGTCAGTTATCCTAGCGACAGATTCGAAATCAAATATCAAATATCAGTTTAAACAATGGTTCCAAAAAACCCCAAATTTCATGTGTTATTTATTTGCACTCAAAACGTAGAGAGAAAAAAACTTTTTATTAGCTTTTGTTTTAAAAACGTTACGCGCTCTAACATGGGTGCTATCAAACAGGGGGAAAATGGTTTCTCTTCTTAAAAAGTTCACACGGAGGAGAGAAAAAAGGCACGTGCTAAATGAATAAATAGAATAAAAAAACGTTCGATTAGAACGCTTAACAATTAAAAGAACAAATTAAATTATTAAAAGAAAAGCAAAAAAAAAAAAAAAACATTTTCTTTTGATGTGATACTCTTTTTTTACCTATCGGTTTTTAAACATTTTGATTGCTCGAAAAAAAGTTCACCCGTCTCAGACAGTCAGGAAAGCGTTAAGATACACTGGCAAACCGCACATGCTGCCACGTGCCACTGCTGCTTTTTGTCCAAAATGTTTAATCAGTTAGTGTCTTTGTATTTAGTTGATGTATTGTTTTCAAAGCCAACGTAGTCAACGTGGAATATAAAACTAACAATAATAATAAAAACAAAACGTTATTCCTATTAGTTCATCAGCCGAAAAAAGTCACGTTCGATTGGGGGTTGCAATGTATTTGCTTCAAACTCACGTCGCACACAAAAAAAGAAATAATTTCGCTCACAACTCAATCTACCATTTTGCGTGACTTACAAACAAACAAACAAACAAACAAACAAACAGACAGAGAATCGGCTATTAATATATAGACTAGACGCCAAGGCGGCGACGTTCGCCGCCCATGTTCAGCATGCGTTAACTTCACGAAAAATAAAATTAAGGAATTGGCAACCGAAAGTGTTCCCATGTTGTAGAGCTCGAAAAACTGATCAAAAAAATGTATGGGATTATTCCGCTACGATCAACCGTTACCGTTAATTTTGATGACGTCACAGACCCGTCCCCCCAAAAAATTAGACCCAAATTTCTCGTCACCCTATCGCCTGTATCGCGGACCCCAAAGGAATTAAGAAATTGGAAATGATAAATGTACTCATGTTGTAGAACATGAAAAACTGATCAAAAAAATGTATGAGATCGTTTTGTTGCGAGCAACCCAACCTCGAACCCAGGGTCTCTTGCCTTTTCGATATACGGATAGTGGCAAAGAAGACCCTGGCGAACGCTGGTTGCGTGACATGAAAAGTACACAAAATCTGTGTAATTTTTATAAAAGGTGGCCCGAAGAAACTTTGTCCCGTGCATTCAGTTTTTTATATAGTCACATTACAACCAATATACAGACCAAATATAATTCGTCGAGTTCACTCTGGAGCTCATTTCTGCAAAACTTTATAGTTGTTTATATTTTCAAAACTTCAACAGCATTCTGGAAAGCGGTGTTTCTAATTTGATAAAGAATTTATTCCTTATCAAGGTTATTACATTCGACAAACTCAAATCATAAAGAGGAAATTGCAAAATTCGAGTGGTGTTGTGTGGATTTTGTCTTTGTAAACACGAGCTGTGATTTATTTTGGAGACACATCCAGAAACCGTGTATAGAGTCAATGGACAAAGGTAAAAAATGAACAGAAAATTAAAACTTGAGTGTATTGAGGTTCAATCTTCCGCAGAGGAAACATAGATAACCTATAATATATATGGCACACACAGAAAAAACAACCTATGAAGACAATACATTATTTAGTAACACTGAGAAAAGATTCTCATGAAAATGTTTGGGATGAAGAACTTATTCAAATATATGAAATGATTTAACATTGTTATTTATATCAATATTTGCTAAGTTCACTGGTCAGTAGATGTATGTCAATTTCAAAAGCTCTAGAACCTCTTCTTGTAAAGTGTCTAAGTATTATTGAGTCAGCATGCACTTTTGTCACAAAAAAAAAAGAAAAAGAAAAATTTTTAAAATTTTCACAATTCTTTAACCTATGAAGTCTTTCTCAAGTGCCAAGAGTCAATATCTACTTATACTAATCCGCGTGTGTGCATACCACTTTTATTTTAGAGAGTGTTGTGTTTTTTCTAAATTTACGGTCAAAATCTTCTTAATCGTGGTCATTTTTTCGTTAGACCATTGATAATTGACGATTAGTATAATAGCACGCGGCGTGACGTCAGTTTCATTTTAGCATATCACGGAAGAACCATTGCATTGCATCCCCAATCGAACGCGACGTTTTTGGGGAAATATCTCGAGAACCAATAGGGATAACTGACGTTTTTTAGGGTTGGTTACACGAATGATGGGGTGATGCAACATTTGGGACTAAATTTTATTTGGTACTGTGGCTATGACGTCATCACAATCTTTGATCGATGATATCTCTGCAACGGTTGGTCGTAGCGAAACGATTCCATACATTTTTTTGATCAGTTTTTCGAGCTCTACAACATGGGTATACTTTTAAGTCACGAATCTGTAATTAAAATTTTCGTCACAGGGTACACATACGAACACGCGTCGTATTTCTGCAGATTCTTTTCGAAATTAACGTCGTAAAAAACTTTTATGCGAGATACTAGTCTTATTATACTAATTCGCGTTGTGTGTCACACTTTTATTTTAGAGAGTGACATATTTGTTTTTTTTTCACGGTCAAATCCTTCTTATTTTTTCCCTTTTTGTCGTAAAACCACGTAGAGCGAGAACACTTTTTTTAATGTTACGTAATCTAAGTGTGACGTTTCTTTCGGGAGACCAATACAATGCGCATAAAACTGCGTAGAGGCCGATAGACACTTTTTTAAAGTTACGTAATCAGTATACACGTACACAAGTATACGTAATCGAAGTGTGACGTTTCTTTCGGGAAACCTATACAATGCGCATTTATTTTGATTTATTTTGATTGTTTTGATTGACGTGATGCTTTTGAACCAATCAAAATTGTTTTCCAGAATCGGGCAAACTATAGCAACCAATTCGTTTAGAAAGTAAACAAATTTGATAATTTGCTTTGAGTGCAGCAGCTACGCGAGTGAAACAAAAGAATTAAACAAAAGAACAATAGATATTGTTTATATTTAATCGAAAAATACGTCAACGAGGTGAGATCTGTTTATTTGTTTTCATTACGACTGTTTTTCCAGTCTTTTTAATAGAACATTCATCCAGTTTCATCTGTCTGTTCTTAGTTCCCCTACATTGTTTGGGAAAGAACTGTTAGTTTAGCCACTGTCAGCATCTTCTATCTGCATTCATTTTATTTGTTCATTTTATTTGTTGTTGTTAGGGTTGTCGTCGTACGTTAGTTTTGCTGCGCACAGACTACGCCAACGAAGTGAGATCTGTTTATTTATTTTCAGTTTAATTTAAAAATGGCAAACTTTACGAGGGACAGTTTTTCCAAACTTTTAAGTTGAATGAACTTTTCTGTTATGTTCATTTTTCCTCTGCAGTGTTTGGGAAAGAACTATTTGTCAGTTTGGCCGTGGTTAGAACCCTTTGTTTATGTTTTTAACCTATTACTTTTCTAACGCGTTTTCTATCTGCATTCCAGGTTTGTCTTTTGTACGTTATAATTTTTGCCAGTTTATTTTCAAAAGACTTTAGTTCTTAGATAGAAAGGTTTGTTGAAGAATATTTATCATAGTTTCGACTATTTCTTTATATTTCGTATTAGTCAGTTTGCTTCTGCTTCTGCCTAGATTTGTGCTGTTTATTCACAGTGGGTAGCTATCTCTTTCTTTTTGTTGTTTTAGTGTTTCTGAACTGTGATGTTTAATATAAGAGGCACTAATATTATTCCTGGCTTCCAAGCAGTTTTTAGGAATGGCCAGTTTGTGCTCCAGCCACCTGATCAGCAGCAAATACGCTCTGTTATTCAGCGTCGGCATGCACACGAGGATGTGGCTGAGGCAAGGCGTCAACAGCTTCAGCAAAACATTAATATCCAGCCACCAGATATTCAGGCAGATAATGAACGTCTTAGAATCAATGATGCCGAAAGACAAGCTCAGCATCGTCTAATAGAAGGTGATGAGCAGAGATTAGCTCGGCGAAATGCAAATGTTCGTCGCATGAGGGCTAGACGGGCTAATCTACCCTTGCATCGTGCTGCTCGGCAAGACCAACTACCTGAGCTACATTATCTTGGTGCCATGGACAAAGTCTGTCAATTTTGTGGTGCCAAGATGTTTGTTGATGAAACTAATTTTAGGTGTTGTCACAATGGTAAAGTTCATTTAGATAACATTTATTATCCTGATGACCTTAAAGATCTTTTAGTAGGTGATAATAATCAAGCAAAGAACTTTCAAGAAAATATTCGAAAGTTCAACAGTTCGGTTGCTTTTGCTTCTATGGGTGCAAAATTGGCTGTACCGCCAGGTCGTGGTCCACCAGTTTTTCGTATCAATGGCCAGGTATGTCACCGAACAGGTAATTTACACCCACCGCCAGGTGTTCCTCCATCATATGGGCAACTATATATTTATGATGGTATGGATGCATTCAACGAGCGAATGGCAAGACCAGAAAATCAAGGTTGCTCCCCCGAAGTCATGCAAACTTTGCAAGATATCATTTTACGGGAGAGTCCTTATGCAGCTGCTTATAAACACATGAGTGAGGTAGAAGCAGAGGAACTGCATCGCGCAAATGAACAGAATCGCCAACCATCTGAGGTAAGTGGAAATATCTTATTATACTAAATACTGATCTTTCAACTGCTTTTGATAATTTGCTTTTGATTTTCAGGTTAGAATGCACTTGAGAAGTGGTGGTGACAGGCGTCGATACAATCTACCTCATCATGATGAAGTAGCTGCTGTTTTTGTTGGTGAAGATGGTGCACTACCATTGGCTCGAGACATTGTTGTTTACCCTCGAGATAGACCATTGCAGGATTTGCCTGTTCATTCACCTAATCTTGATCCAATGGTGTATCCTGTATTTTTTCCAAGAGGAGAGTTGGGTTGGAGTTCTGACATTCCTCACATAGCAGAATATGCAACAGGCCAGCATTGTCGTACTACCATGTTGCAATATTATACTTATAGGTTTGCATTTAGAGATGCTTTTAGCCCCATCTTAAAAGGTAAAAGGTTACTTCAACAATTTGCTGCAGATTGTTATTGCAAAGTTGAATCCGACCGTCTTAATTACATTCGGCGAAATCAGGGTAATTTCCGGGTTGAGCAATATCAAGGGCTCATTGATTATCTTGAAAATGTTGCAGAAAACCGTGGCCTTCAAGCGGGCAGACCGGTGATTCTTCCTTCTTCTTTTCAGGGTGGTCCAAGGGCCATGCAGCAAAATTATCAAGATGCTATGGCCATGGTAAGTAAAATGGGCAAACCGGATTTGTTTTGCACATTTACCTGCAATCCAAAATGGAAGGAAATCACGGAAAACTTAGATAATGAGCCTGCACATTATCGTCCTGATTTGATAACACGTGTTTTCAATTTGAAATTAAAAGCACTTTTGGAGGACATTAATAAAAATGGTGTTTTGGGGAAAGCCATTTCCCATTTGTATGTTATTGAATTTCAGAAACGTTCTTTACCTCATGCTCATATTCTTATCCATTTAGCACAAGAGGACAAACTGCGTAATGCAGATGACATCGACAGCTTAATTTCTGCTGAAATACCAGATCCTGAACAGGAACCTGAACTTCATAATATCATCAAGTCATGCATGATTCATGGTCCCTGTGGGAATGCTAATCCTAATGCAGTTTGTATGGGAGATGATGGCAACTGCACCAAGGATTTTCCAAAGCGATTTTGTGAAGCAACCCAAATGAATGCAAATGGGTATCCACTGTATCGCAGACGTAACAATGGCCGTACAGTGAGAGTAAGAAATGTGGACTTAGATAATCAATGGGTAGTTCCGTACTGTCCGTGGTTGTCCAAGAAGTATAATGCTCACATCAATTTGGAAGCATGTACCACAATCAAAAGTGTAAAGTATCTCTTTAAATACATTTACAAAGGACATGATCGTGCTAATATCGAGATTAATGAACGTTTGGAACATGACGAAATTAAAACGTTTCTGGCTGCTCGATATGTCAGTGCGCCCGAAGCATTATGGAGAATATTTGAGTTCTCTATGCATGAAAAATCGCATACTATTAAGCGATTAGCTGTTCATTTACCTGATCGTCATCAAGTTTATTTTAGAGCTGGCGAAGAAGCGGAGGCTGCTGAAGGGGCATTGAATGATAGTCACCTTACAGCATGGTTTAATCTGAATGTAGAAGATCCTGATGCTCGACAGTATCTTTACTCAGATATTCCGTATCGTTATGTCTTTCATGGCAAAGAGAAAAAATGGCAAAAACGAAAAAAAACATTTAAGCCTATAGTCGCTCGGTTATATAATGCACGACCGTCGGAAGGAGAACGATTTTTTCTTCGAGTTTTGTTGCTGTATGTTCCAGGCGCTACTTCATTCGAATATCTACGTACTTTTGATGGAGTGGTTTACGACACATTCCGAGAGGTGTGTACTGCCAGACATCTTCTTCAAGATGACGAAGAGTGGCACAATACGTTGGAAGAAGCATCAACCTTCCAGATGCCTCAACAGCTTAGACAACTGTTTGTCACGATTTTGACACATTGCGAACCCTCCAATCCTCTCGAGTTGTGGAATACATTCAAGGGGCATCTGTGCGAGGACTACGCTCGAACATTGGCGGCTCCTCAAGCAGAGCAAAGGGTTTTGGGTTACATTGATAATGTCCTAAAACAATTTGGTATGTCCTTAACACAATTTAACCTTCCAGAGTTGGTTCAGCAGATCCCTGAGGAAGAAGTCGATGTGAATGTTTACATTGACAGGGCCCAGCAGGTAAGGCCTCAGCTTAACGAACAGCAGTTAGTTGTTGCAGATGCGATTTTGTCTGCTGTTTCAAATGTGCGCAATGGATTAGCACAACTTGAAACATTGTTTTATCTGGATGGACCAGCTGGCACCTGTAAAACATTTACATATAACTATGTTATTACAGCATGTAGAGCCAGTGGTTGGAAAGTTGCTACTGCTGCATTCACAGGTATTGCAGCCACTTTATTATCTGGTGGTTGTACATTGCATTCCTTATTTCGTTTGCCTGTTCCTGTTTTAGAAAATAGTGTATGTAACATAACACCAACATCTAAACATGCAGAATACCTTCGAAGTATTGACCTGTTTCTGATCGATGAAGCCACAATGGTTTCTACGCACATTTTCCATGCTATCGACAGGCTGCTTCGTGACATTTGCGGCAATGACGCACTTTTCGGTGGAAAGGTACTTTTGTGGGGCGGAGATTTTCGTCAGTGTTTGCCAGTTGTGAAGAAAGCAAAACCAACTGATGTTATTGAAGTTTGCTTGACAAGTTCTGCTTTGTGGGCATCAGTGGTAAAGTACTCACTTACCGAGAACATGAGAGCCAGGCCAGAAGAACAAGAATTCTGTGCTTGGTTATTACAACTTGGTAATGGTGAACTGCCAACAAAACAAAATGAACCTGCTAAAGGCTCTGTCGAAATCCCTGATTGTTGCGTTGTTCCCCAAAACACGTCTATTATTTCGGTGATGTATGACGGATTGGAACCTCACGAATACGCCTCAACAGCCATTCTGACACCAACAAACGAGCAATCATTGATCATTAACAATGAGGTGTTGGACAGATTGCAAGGAAATGCAATTTGTTATTACAGTGCTGATGAAGTGGTATGTGATGATGAAGACGAGCGGCAAAATTATCCGCTTGATTTTCTGAACAGCATAACACCTTCCGGTATGCCTCCACATTGTTTGAAACTTAAAGTTGGGGCTATCATAATGCTTTTGAGGAATCTGAACATCAGGTAGGAAAGGTCTCTGTAATGGCACCCGCTTGATTGTTCGCGAACTATCTCAAAATTTTATTAAAGCTGAAGTTTTGACAGGGTCAGCAGTTGGAGAAATCATTTTCATACCTAGGGTTGAACTGTCACCTTCAGATACAGGTATGCCTTTTATATTAAAACGCAGACAATTGCCTATCCGTTTGGCCTACTCTTTCACTATTAGCAAGAGTCAAGGCCAAACATTTGATAAAATTGGTTTGTTTTTGCAGAGGCCGTGCTTTTCTCATGGTCAGTTATATGTGGCATGTTCCAGGGCAAAGGCATTTGATAATGTGAAAATCAAAGTTGCTGCTACTGGGAAACAAGGTTATATCAATGGAAAGATGTATACTCAAAATGTTGTCTTTCCACAAGTATTACAGTAACTTAATTCTGCATATCTTTTGTTTTCATCTATATACTTGGTATGTGCAAAGGATTTGGATTATGAGTTTCAAAGATACCGGAAAAGTAAAAATATCAGTTTCCGGTTGTACATTGATCGTATCGTCACTCATTTGGGAGTGATTTGCATTGCAGTTGTTTAAAAGCAGCTTTTCCTCTATAGCGTCATGACTTTTATATTGTAGTATATACTGTCATGAGTTTTCCTATAGTGTCTGTTGCTCAACTGTTAATGATTGATATTATAGTGTTAATTTGTTAATTCAATGACATTTTCTTTGTTGCAATGCTAAATATGGATGTAAAGATATGCTTTTATAGTTACTTAATTATTTTGCCTAAAAAACAGTTTATTTCTGTATGTTTGTTTTTTAGGCGGAGTACAAGTCCCATTGACTTACGTTCACGTCGTGTACTCTGTTACCATGGGTTGTGCATGCATTCGTCTCTTGCATCTTAATTTTGTTTATTATGAAAAGTTCTTGCATGCACCATCCATGAACCAAAAGTCAGGGCATTCATCCTTTTACCTTTGTGAAAATTAATTCTAAGTTGTTTCTTTTTTTAGTGAACTAAAAATTATAATAAAAATAAAAAATGGCAGTGGCACGTGAAGGTAAATGCTTTTTATATGTTTTTATACTGTTGTTTTTGAATACAAAATTAATTTTTCACTGTTTTATTTCAGGTCCTAATGTAACTGATGAAGCCAGTAAGTATATAGAGCTTTCCAATATATTGGAATTATTAAATGCAGTATAAATCCATGTGAGTATGTATTCTATTTTAGTGCTTCATGATGGAGTTCAAGAACCTGGTAAGTTTTCAAAATAAAACTGTCACTATAATAAAGTAAAAGAAAAGACGGTCTATTTATACCTTCTATATTTTAGAGAATGATGAAATAACACCCGAAGGTAAAAGGAATTATTGCTTCAATAGAATACCATTAGTGTCATTTAGAATTACTATTGGTGAATATTAAATTACTCCTTTCATTTCAGAAGAGAAGGGTCTACTGGGGGAAGGTAACTTCTTATTTTCATTCAGCCAAGTTTTGCTTATCAGTCATGTTATTGTAATTTCATTATATTTTATTCATAGGGAATGCTGCAGAAAATGGTTTGATATTTTCCTTTTTAACATTTTACTTAAATACATGTATTTAACTTTGACAGATGAAGTGATTTATACTGTTTCTCTTATTACCATTATAGTAACAACTTCTGTTCAAAATTTGAGAAGTAAGGATTCTTTCTCTAATACATGTTACCTCTTATCATGTTCACTATTGAAATATTCTTACTAATATTCTTTCTGTTTAGATGCTAAAGATCCCAGCAGTTGTGAGTTATAAATTGTTTTACATAAAACATCGTATTAGTCTGTTGATCTGTCAATGCACTTTGGCAGACGTAGTATTTATACTGTTTCTCTTTTATATTATAGCAACAACATCTACCCAAAATTTGGAGAGTAAGGATTTTTTCCTTAATACAAAAATGTCTGATAAATATCAATTGAATTTATTCTTGGATATAATAATTCTCAGCCTTAATAGCACATTTTTAATCTGTCTATGTGGTAATTTCGTTAATTAATGCCTCGCTGTCTTTTTTAGAACAAAAGGAAGCTAAACAAGCTACCCACTGTAAGTAACACAAATATTTCTGTTAAAACTCAACTGAATTTGTTCTTGGAGATATTAATTCTCAGCGTCAATAGTATCTTTAATCTGTCTATGTAGTAATTCCTTTAATTGATACCTATTAATAATTAAATCTTAAATTATTACTAATCATTTTTTGTTCTTACATTATAGTGACACGAAAGGAATTCCATACATACCGAAAAACCCACCCAGGACCGCGGTCTAACCGCGCGTTCTGGGTGTGGAAAAAAAATGGGGGGCGAGACCACGAGGGATTCGTCCCCCCTCAAAAAAAAAATCAAAAAAAAAAACTCAAAAAAAAAATTACTACGTTCCAAAATATTCCGGGTTAAACACACAGTATTTTGTTGAAAATGTTTATTTTAGGTAGTTTAGTTTTTATATGGTATGGAACTACCATACATAGAGCTGAAGCTTTTTCATTAAAGTTAATTTTCTGCGTTTTGGAAAACATCTTTGGCTGGTAGAAGTCTAAATAGCTGCTCCTGTGAATGGTTGATTAATGCCCATTGCCTATTAATAAGGATTTTTAAGAATTTTGTTTTTGCTTAGATCGATTCTGTTACACAAGGTGTAGAAATTCCTCTTTCTAATAAACTATAGAGCTTCTACTAACAAGAAATGCATAGGGTATTTAATCAGTTATTCACGGTCAGTGTATGGTAGTTCCATACCATCGCTGTATATGTTAATATTTGTTGTTTTTAGTTGGAATAAAAGTTGTTACATACTTCCTTTGACCTTTATTTCACTATCCTGTAGCCTGTTTTGTGAAATGACATTACAGGTTATGGTTTAAGAGGAAACTTCTTTGTCAGTTTGATAGATTACTATTCCTAAAAGTTAGTAATTTAGTTTATTGAGGATAAAGAGCTTATTGTCTCTGTGTTAAAGATAATGAATGGAATATGCTGATGTCAGCAGAAATAAGACAATAGAGAAATTGGCTGGGAACGAGCAGCTGTTTATTAATAACAAAGCGAACTGTAATTAAATAAATCACATCTTCTTTCCTAACTAACAAAATTGATTAACTGCTGACACAAACAATCGATGATAATTCGTTATCTTTAACTTATATTTATTCAGATTCTTTAGATTTATAGTAATGAGGTCAACTTGGTGTTGGTAGTTCATGGGAAAAACCTTTTTTGATAGTATCCTATCAATAACCGTATCTGCTGTAGTCTAGAAAGCGTTGTCAGGTAATTGTAAATGAAAGTTTAGTTCGAAGATATATTGTCAGCTGCACATTTCGGATTTTAAATTCAACCTCAACTTTATTTATTTATTTTTTTAGATTCTTTGGTTTCTCTTACGAATAATATGTCATCAATTTTTAAAAATTCACTTTTCGGAAGATCCGATAATTCCAACTGCATGCGTACGTAGATGCAATGCACTCGCTACCGAGAATTATTATTTCCAAGAATAATGGACTAAACCATAAAACAAAATTGGAGGACTGTTAACGAAGTCATATCAATGTTATCATTGCACAACTACGTTCAAAGATGCAATGTACTCGCTATTCACCGAGAATTATTATTTCCAAGAATAAATGGATTAAACCATCGAAACGCATTCGAGGACTGTTAACGAAGTCGATATACACTTTTGCAAAGTGATTAAAGATAACCTTTATTTGGTTTATTTATTTATTTATTTGTTTGTTTATGCTATCTTAGGATGCTTTTTTGGTGTAGTATTGTCAACAGTTTTTCATGAGAATTTATGTTCCTGCTGATCATTCTATGACATTTTTTGCTTATCCTTATAGTCAGCATTTTCGAAAACGTTTTACCTGGGTTAAAACCATCCCATACATTTTTTATCAATTTTTGGACCCAATTCCTTAATTTAATTTTTCGTGAACTGGACGCATGCTGAACATGGGTGGCGATCAATTATTGTTATTGATCAATTATTGTCAATTATTGTTGAATTAGTGTCGAACAGAAATTTTAAATATTTATAGCACGTTTATTAAAAAATATCTGCGAAAGAGTGCATTTCTATAGAAATCTACACACAATTTCACTATGAATGCTCTCCGTCACAGTGATTTTTTGACGATTTTGCACACTGAATTACAGATCTGATTAATGGAGTGCCATCTCATTGCTTGGTTTTGTCAACTTAGTTTCCAATTCCAAACTTAGTTTGAAGTTCGATGATGTATGAAATGGCTATTTAAATTTCGTAGCAAATATTTAATACACTTTTCTGATGAACATATTTTATTGTACTTTTGTATTACACAATAAGTAATATAAGATAAATGCTCACAAATGTTTTACCAATGACACAACGCAGGCTGAACATGAGTGGCGAGTGTCATTTTTCGACACCATTTTTGAGACGTCATTTTCAGAATTAAAACCCGTAAAAAATTTTTACACGGGATACTAGTCTTATTATAATAATCCGCGATTGTGCATCCCACTTTTATTTTAGAGAGTGATATATTTGTTTAATTTTTACGGTCATCGTCCTCTTATGTGCGCGTAAAACCACGTAGATGCGAGAGACTGTTTTTTCACGATCATTCCAAAAGCACGTGGCATCATTTGACGTCAGTTTTTTTGTGATCACGGGGGATCATTGCATTGCATCCCCAATCGAACGCGACGTTTTTGGGGAAATATCTCGAGAACCAATAGGGATAACTGACGTTTTTTAGGGTCCGCGATACGGGTGACTGGGTGACGCAACATTTGGGCCCAAATTTTATTTGGTACTGCGGCTATGACGTCATCAATATCTTTGATCATCGACGATATCTCTGCAACGGTTGATCGTAGCGAAACGATCTCATACATTTTTTTGATCAGTTTTTCGAGCTCTACAACATGGGTACACTTTTGAGTTGCGATTCTATGATTTATTTTTTCGTCACGGGGTACATACACGGGAATGGTGGATTTGACCTAATGTTTTCGAAGTTAAGTTCGGTAAAAAGTTTTTACCCGGGATACTAGTCTTATTATACTAATCCGCGTGTGTGCATCCCACTTTTAATTTAGAGAGTGTTTGTTTTTTTGTTTTTTAATGGTCAAAATCTTCTTAATCGTGGTCATATAGCGGCAGTTCGCCCACGCAAGACACATTCACGATTAGTATAATAGCACGTGGCATCATTTGACGTCAGTTTTTTTATGATCACGGGGAATCATTGCATTGCATCCCCAATCGAACGCGACGTTTTTGGGGAAATATCTCGAGAACCAATAGGAATAACTGACGTTTATTAGGGTCCGCGATACGGGTGATAGGGTGACGCATCATTTGGGCCAAAATTTAATTTGGTACTGCGGATATGACGTCATTAAAATCTTTAATTCACGATATCTCTGCAACGGTTGATCGTAGCGAAACGATCCCATACATTTTTTTGCTCAGTTTTTCAAGCTCTACAACATGGGTACATTTCAGTCCCGATTCGGTAATTGAAATTTTCGTCACGGGGTACGCACACGGGAACGCGTCGTATTTCTGCAGATTCTTTTCGAAATTAAAGTCGTAAAAAACTTTTACGCGAGATACTAGTCTATATACTAATACGCGCTGTGCATACCACTTTTTTCACGCTTTCACTCTCTAAAATTTCGGGTCGTTTTTGCGGTCACTTATTCATAATGGAGTGTCAGACCACGGCGGTTAATATTTTTCTATGATTAGTATAGGGGAAAACATTGCATTGCATTTAATCGTTTCAAATGTTTTGATTATTCGTGAGATCAAACAATAGACAACAACGAAAGTATTGCGCGAAGATTTATTAATGTTTTTAGGGTAAGTACGCTTTAGAACTTTTTTGTTTGTTTGTTTTGTTTTTTCTTATAGTATTAATAGGGTTTCTGCGTCATTACTTTTCAAATAATACGGGATTGAAGAAATCAATATCATGGTTTTTAATCATGACGGTCTGGGTTCGTAAAGAAAATCGCAATTGTTTTTAATTCACATTTCGACACTTTTACGACTTTCGCGTTTGGCTTTTATTTACATTGGGGTGTGGATTCCATGAACAGTTACAGCGATTTTAATCTTTTTGTTGTTTACCTGTACGCACAATTTATTTTTACTACTGCATACATCGTATCGTGAAAGATTTATTACGAATATTTTGATGTGTTTCAGATCTTCTGATTAAAAAGCTTTTCTGTTCATACTAAATATGCTTTAACCGAATACCTAGAGATTTTTAATTAAAAGAGTGAAGAGTGTTTTTTTCTGTATTGACGTTAGATATTTTTAATCATGGGGAACCATTGAATTGCATCTTCAATTTATACATATGTAAAAAGTGAAAAAAGTGGACGCACAGCGCGTATTTTTTTTTTGATGAATTAAAACCCGTGTTCTACACGCTGTTCTACACGGGATACTACATTCTAAACATTCTACATTCCAAACAATTGAGGAACTTTATCATACTAAAATTCATTATAATAAGCCTTTCTCTCTGTTCAGCTCACATCGATTAAAACCTGTAAAAATTTTTTACACGGGTTACTAGTATACTTATTAATATACTTCAAAATAATATGTATATATATATGAATGCTGTATATGTTCACTACCCTATTATATTGAAAAAGAATTCTTTTTATTATGAATTCTTGTAAGATCATGTAAGGGTTTTAACCAGGGATTTGTAACATGTGACAGATGTTGAGTGAAATTTGTTGTGTTAGTTTCAAGGTTACTATTGTGATGGAAAACAGGATGGTATTCTGTATGAATGCCGATATTTCAAATTTCAGGGAAATGGCTTTTTAGATTGTTATCTTCCCTTAAATCGTCTCAGTAGTTCTTGTTAGCCCATTCTTCTCTCTCAGAAGGTACTTAATACATGATGATTTTTATGATTTTTATAACCAAATTATGTAACGTATATATTTTTAAATCATTACATGGGATCTTGAATCCATTATGGCAGATGATTTGGTTTTGAGTAAACGCTGTATCGTTGTTAAGCTCTAAGTGTAAATTTTACCTTTATCCTCCTTATGTGTTTTACAGAGTTCAATCTTTATGTATTATACTGCTTGAGATATGGAATTTTTAAGTCAATGTATACTTGTTATGAAAATCCTACAAATTGTCTTATACCGTAAAATAAAATTAGATTGCAATTTCATTCTTTGTATGTGCACATGCTTGTTTTAGTTTTTGACTCTATTTCTTAGACCCACACATTGAACAATTTTTTTTGCTTCGAAAACATTGTGATTTATATTCATAACCGAAACCACTAAATTCTAACTTAAGGAATGTGAGTGAATGGAAATTATACGAATTTATTGATTTTATGATATTTGAATAATGGAAATATAAGTCAATCTGTGATCAACAAAAGTTTCAACAGATATTTGTGATTTCTGTTGTATTGTTGATAGTATTCATAAATCATGTTATAAAAAGACCCTGGCGAACGCTACTGAATCCCGTATATCGAAAAGGCAAGAGACCCTATGTTCGAGGTTGACGACCAACCGTTACGGAGACATCATTGTTCAAAGATTTTGATGACGTCACAGACCCGTCCCCCCAAAAAAATTAGTCTCAAATTATTTGCAACCCCATCGCCTGTATCGTGGACCCCCAAAAACGTCAATTATCCCTATTGGTTACCGTTATAATTTTCCCTAAACGTCGCGTTCTATTTGGGTCTCAATGGAATGGCTTCACACTTACGTCGCGTAAAAAATCAGAAATAATTTCTCTCACAGCTCGCATCTACCATTTTGCGTGACAGACAGACGGACAAACAAACAGACAGACAGAGAATCGGGTATTAATATATAGACAAAAACAGCTATATATAGCTATTACATGTTCTTAGCTGTTACTTCACAGATTGATGTCAAAACAACTTACATCTCTTACACTGTTACAGCGTACAGTGTTGCAAGTTACTTAGCCTTTCCTATATATATATATCATACGAGACGTACAAATCAACTGATCAAACAAGAAATCAATGGTGGTAAAAAGAGATATAAAACTCAGCAGCCATTTTGTCAAATGAAGATTCCTTAGAAAGCCAGATAAAGCATAATACCAATATAAGTTCTAGTTGCTTGCTCTGCCTCTGATAAAAACTCAGGGCCATCGTACATAATAAGGAGATGGGGGAGAGGAAGAACACGCACACAGAGGTGGATCGAGAATTTTGGGACACCTAGTCAAAAAATATCGGAACATTCATGTTTCCCGATTGGTAACTGGATTTCCCTAAAAATGTCGTAGCAGTTCCCGCTTAAGCAGTGCGATTACAAAATTCTTCTCGACAAAGTTTGTTGCCTAAACCTTACAATTCTTGTTGGGCTAGTGGCATTAGACATTTATGAGACTTTTCACGGGGTATTAAGGTGATAAAAAAAAGAGGTCATGTTTTTATTCAGATGTCCATGCAAAACACTTTGCCAACTAACTTAACTACACTGAAAACACCATGTTTGTTAGATACCCATCAATCACTCATAGTCACTGTTTCTGCCAATATCAGGCTTCATCAGCATACTTAGGAACGCATAAGGAGCCAGACCTGGAAAGCAACATCACACATTGATTTACACATTTGAACATATATAGGCAAAAAGAAATAACATGTCTAAAGCGACCTAAACAAAGTTAAACTAGAAGCCTCATGGCTTAAACAATTTCCGCATCAGGAAATTGCTTTAGCCTATTTTTCAAAATATCTGAATGACTATCCATTCTTTTCTTGCTGCTTATGTGAGAACAAGTTTATCACAATTCCCAAAATATAACTTGTGGTTCACATGGACAATAAAATGATATTTGATATAAGTGAAACAAAATCATTTGAAAAAAGAAGCTGTATGGATCGAAGACTTTCACAATTGTATTGATCTCAACATAATTAAATCTATTACAACCAAATGATTTAAAATAGGTTAAACTTGTTTAAAAACTGAAGACCTCGTCTATTTATGATTAAATCTGCAAAAGTGACTGCCAAATTTAACATCAGGACCTTGTTCTTTGTGCAAACCTTCCAAATTTTTCCAGAAATGTGAATTTGATAACATATTTAAGTAAACATCACATGCAATTGTTCATTAGTTGGATTATGAGTAGCAGGAGAAACTTCGACGAACTTGAGCATATCAAAGATTTTAATCCACGACAGTTAACAGGATGTTACATAAGAGAGTGCCAGCGATTCAAACATAAAAGAAAAACGTTCAAATAATGGCGCCGTAGTATAGTGGTTATCACTCTCGTAATTCATGCGAGAGATCGGGGTTCAATTCCCCTTGGCGGCGATTCACCATGCGCCGAGTCGACCGATGCCATGTGAGGGAAATTGGGTGTTGCAGGAGGTCATTCAGAAGAGCACAGGCCCTTAGTTGGGTTTGTGTCACTCATGAGAGTGTCAAATACTTCGGAGCCTCCAACCTAAGCCGTGGCCCCTGCTGGAAACCAGATGCAATAGCAACTGAGTGAGGCTCATTTTTCGATCCCGACATATTGTCATTTAAACTTTTTGCTCAAAACTTGATCTCCATGGCAACGCGACATCACAATGTTCAAAACGATGTAAATAACTGAAGAAATATTAGTGATACAATGCTAGAATTTTGTATGTGTAGTGGCAAGCACCTATAGGTACCAAATTACTGAAAGTATTTGTTGCCATAGTTACCCTGGGTTTGTTTTCAGGTCTCTTCTGTTTTTTGCTGACAAACCTATAAATGGAGATCTACTCAGGTAAGGGGAAAGAAATTTTAGAAAATGGAATAGTTTTTATTGGACGTAAGTTAAAGCGAAATACGCCATAGCAACAGTGTTGGATGCTGATATATAGCTTTTTCAGCAAAAAATAATAGAGACCTGGAACCGAGCCGGAGTAGCAATGGCAACAAGAGGCCATGAGGCCTGAAGGTCAGCGCTTTCGCCAAAGTTGAAAAATTTTTGACTATGAAGCAAAATGGAAAAACCACGTTTTTGTTCCAGGAGGTCAAAATAGGAATTGATGAGTGATAACTGAAGTAATAGTGAAGTAATAGTGGGAATAAAGACATTCAATGATAAAACCAAACAGGTCTGGTCTCAAAATTGTGTCCAAATTGTGCAACAAAACTTAATTCATTCAATAAAATGTTTATCTAGAAGTTAAAGATACAAAGCCTATCAAATACTTACCAATTGACTTTCATCTATGCTATCTAAGGACATCCTTACAAATGAAACAATTGTCTTTGAAGTGAATTAAATAAAATCAGATTGCGAATAAATGCAGGTTTGCATTAAAATCAAAAAAAGTTACCAATTCCTAAAAAAAAGCTTACAGTATACCTTAAGGGGTTTTTTTTTGTGTGGATTAA
Source organism: Turritopsis dohrnii (assembly GCA_027922465.2). NCBI lineage: Eukaryota > Metazoa > Cnidaria > Hydrozoa > Anthoathecata > Oceaniidae > Turritopsis > Turritopsis dohrnii. The sequence continues at coordinate 437,475 of BQMF02000298.1, forward strand.
TTTTTGTGACTTTTGTGAATTTTGCCCAAATTCGCAAAAAACAATCCACTCAAATTTGCTGATTTTATTTGCTCATTTTTTGTCTCTGTCTAGCAACCATTTCCTTGTACTTATGAAGCACCCATTGGTTTTGCAATGTGGTAGGCATGGAAATGGTGAATTTTTGCTGCTACTTCTAAGCTATATTATATAATACACGCATTGCACTTTGTGCACATTCGCAAAAATAAATCCAAACATTTTTCTTCAGAACCTCTGATTCAGAAAAATTAATCCGCACAAAACGCTTTCAAACCTTTACAGTTTGCCCATCACACAGATATCGTTTTGGAAAAGGGACATGGGACGGACAAACGCTAATGAAAGATCAGCTGCTTTTCCGCGCTGACCAATAAATTTCATTGCTATTTTCACAACTGCAGTTATTTACCACTATACATGCAATGTTCTAACAATATCATTAAAAAATGCTGAGTTATTCACACATTTATATGTCAGCAATATCTTCTTGAACGTTGCGATCATGTTTCTAAAAAAACCTTTAAACGGCAATATCTCAGGAACAAAAAATGATTTTTTGAAAATTCAAAAACTGACTTTCAGCATTTTCAAAGCTGTTTCAAATAGTGCACAAAAATGAAATTGTGATTTTTTTAGTTTAGTACCCCTTTAACATTGAGACTGTATAATTGCATTTCAATGGCGCAAGATAATGCCAAACACCACTATATTTAATAGTAGTAATTATATTTAACTTCCGAAACAAAAAAATGAAATGTCATTGAATTTAATTATATTGATAAAGGCACATCTGAAGAGATGTGTTTGATTGAAAGCGTTGAAGGAGTTAAAAGACCTTTCTGTGTTTAAGGTAAGAGTCAAAACCATTCCTACCATGTTTTCTCTGTTGGAGATAAAGCAATTTTCGACAAATCTGAAACAGAATAGAAAAACTTGTTACTTGTGTACTTGTGTACTGTAGCTAATGTCGCAATCGCCAGTAAATGTCACATATTCGGCAGCAAACTATCGCAAACTATCACAAATCAACACCGTGTGTCTCATGTGTCGTAACTAGAACTTTTATTTGGTTGAATGTTGTATTTTTTTCAAAATCAACAGCAAATATAATACACAAAGTGATATTTGATCATTTAAAGATAAGGAACAGCTATATGTAGAGCTGATTGTTGCACTATGCTGATGTTGGGAGAAATAAAAAATTTAGGAAATGGTTTGGGAACGAAGAGATGTTTATTGTTAACAAAGGGTTCAAACAAAGTAAAAAGAATGATTGGCTCCCTCGTGGAGATTATCGCGCAAGAAAATTGCTGTTTTCTCGAACATATTATCTTTAATGGGGAGAGAGTGCAGGCAAGACTTGCTGATTTTTCAGTCAGGGCTCATTTTAGGGATCATATTAGTTACAATATTACAATATTAGAAACTAACGATTTGGCCATGAATGTGGTGAACAGACTATAGTTATTAGCGAAGAAAAAAATCAAACCATAAACATATACCATATTTCATCTAATAAACGCTGTGGCGTTTACTAAAAATTCTATTTTTTAGATGCGGCGTTTAGTGGAGGGCGGTGTTTATTTCAGAATAAAAAATGAGATAAAAGTCCTCTTCAAGTTTCATAGCTTTCGCTGACGTTAGAGTGGAAAATTTAATTTTCAGAAAATTGCCCTTAATCACACACATCAATTACAATTCATGGAATTCGTGGAAGAATTTGTTGATAGAAGGCAAATAAAGCTATTAAACTTTTTAAAACTATTTCTTGTTTGGCCTGTTTTTTAATAAATGCCACTGTTGTTACAAATATTTAATAGACGGCGTTTATTAAAGGAAAAATGGTATGGGAAACGTATACATTTGCAATTGACTTTAGTGCTACCAAACGTCTTCTGAATATTTGTCAAAATGTTGAAAGCAAATCTCGCCTCAGCTTACTGAAAACTAATGAAAGGCCTTTAAGTGCCGTTTTAGGGTGTGTAACCAACTAACCAGAAATGAATTTTAAGATTTTACGTTAATTTTACAGTCAACTTTTAAACTCTGGTTCCTAATGACCTTTTACAGTCTCAAACATAATATGCAAAATTAATGCAAAATTACTGGTCACAAAATTGCTTTCGAAATTTTATTTTAAGTTCTAAAAAGGTCTGTAAAGGTTACTTTTTGAGGTATCTTTCTGATGGAAAACAGGCATAAACGATAATTATTTAATTGTTTATAACGTAAGTTTTTTATTAGAGCGTACGTAGAAAAAAAACACGCGTTTCTTCGAAAAAAATGTATGCTTTTAGTCATAATTTCTTGAATTAATTTCTAGATCTTTAATCATTAAGGCTTTAAAAGATCTAGTTCAAAATTAACTGTACAAAGACAGTGTGGACAGCTAACAAACGTAGATGGTAATGAGAAGGCCTGAACTGAGCTTTATTGACATGAAAAACATCTACTTTCATCTACTGAAAATCTATTTTCAAGTACCAAAGTACATTCAGTACCATAAGTAACCAAAAGTCTCAGTTTTATGTAGACCTATTTTATTAATATTCATTCCTTCATCTTTTAAGTGATAAAATATCAAAGAAAACCCATTTTTAAAGGTTTATGATGTGAAAGCTTGGAAAATTTAAAAGGCTGTGTTCTTTCATTAGAATTTATATTGAGTTTTTAGTGGTGTCTCGCAGACTAATTGCGATATCGGCCGGAGGAGGAATAGTAGGAGGAAGAGGAGGAGTCCATGGGTGTTTTAATACGGTATTCGCTTTCGCTGCTACCCTAAAACTGTTCAGTAGAAGTTTTAAAGTCAGTTGTAATTGTGTATGTTCCCTTTGTATTCTTTGATTATACACAACATTTGAAGCCAAAAATATCGTATAAACCCACCCATATATAACCCAAAATCTAGTGAAATCAGAGGGGAGGATTATGTCAAATAAACGGCGACATAAAAGATTTTAATAATAGAATTGAAGGGCTTTATGATTCAGTTGCGAGACCTTCTTTTTACACGTCCATGGTAAAACAAAATGTTGGAAGTTAGATGTTTTGTTTTATACGTTTCAATCTCTGAACATGCGCTGATAGGTCCATCAGCACGGTCTCTGATGAGTAGCAGTATCTTGATCGATCTGAATGAGACATGGAGTACTAGCTTTGAGTAGCAATTTTATATTTCTGTGTATTTTTGTTTCAAGTGAAGAAAAAAATGTTCGAACAGAGAAGATTTTGGCAAGAAATCGAAATTAAAAGGTTGTGATATCAGCTATTTTAGTTTTCTACATCAAGGTAGAACTCTATCATAATAATGATGACTCAATTTGATTTCTATTGATCTGGATGGGATAGTTATAAACAACAACAACTCCATCAGTTATACTAACGTTTTCATCTCTTGTTGTTTTCAGAATTTTTCACAGTTTTCGCACAAGTGAAAGAGAAGTAAAGGAATAAATAAAAACGATTTTTCAAAATCTGTCATTAAAGATAATGAATTCTATATGAAGAGCGGTTAAAATTGCTGACACACTTTTTTCTTGACCACAAGATCAATGGTTCATTATTTTTAAATTTTAATGGTAAATTATGTATTATGAGAAGTCAACTTCATCCGTTACACTGACAAAATAGTAATAAGCCAACAAATTAAAAGCTACCACAAGGTGACGTAACCCAGCAAAACCCAGACTCCTTATCAAACATACTTAGATAAGTTTTGAACACAGCCCCAGTAAACACAAAAACGTCTTCAAGACGTCCTTCAAGATACCGAAAGGACGTCTTTATTGGTCAGCGCCGCAAGGTAGCTGATCTTTCATTTCCCCGTGTCTGTCAGTCCGTCCGTGTGTGTGTGCAGTTCTTCACGCCCCAGTTATACGCCCGTAGTTACTAATTTAAAATTTTTCAGTTCAAAATCAGAAAGTTTAAAGCACAACGTTGATTTTTGGAAAATGTATCACTTGTGTGTGACGAAGTAAATATATTACAATACAAAAAAAGTTCTTTTAATTCGAATGAATAAGTAAATTATTTGTTTTAATGCGCCCTCCTTCCCCACCCTTTATTTAACGTAGTGCATTTTGGGAGCAAAATTTATCAAGAAGAACCAAGAATTACATTATGGTTCCTCAGTCGAATTAGGTTTTACAGATGTAAATATAAACAACAGTATAAACTTATATTGAAGTGTATTGAATCAAGACATTAGCAACCACGCTTCCTAATTGGATGGGATAAAAAGTTAAGAAGAAGAAAAAGTCAGGCAAGTTGCAATATAGATTATTTATCTCTCATATTACTCAAGTTATATGAATTCTTTTTCTCCAAAACGTTATGTATATTTAAAGATAAGATGTTAGCTTATACCTTAAGGGAAAACTAGGTGATTCTTACTGAATTATTTATTTTATTGTGTTCTTGTGCTGTTAAACACTTAAACACTTTGCTGCTGTTAAACACTTTTTTGTAGCTTGATGAAATTTTGAATGAACAAAAAGTTACCAAGATTTTTATGGCACAAATGTTAAATATTTTAGAAGTTAAATTAGAGAAATTGTTATATAATTAACAGTAGCAATAACGCACATCAGCTCATAAGAAGACAAAGATGAAGAAAATATTACAAAAAACACAAACAAAAACAAATATACAATATAATTACATATATACCTTATTCGTACTTATAAATGCTGGAGAATTTCTTTCAGTAATTGCAGGATTTATTTTTGTAATTTAGCCATGAAATCACAAAAATTTACCCTGCAATTAAAGCTTTTTCTCATCATAAAGAGGAAGTGAATTGTACTGCAAACCACAGAAATAATGGATCCCGAAACAAGAAGACATATATAATATTTGACTTTTCAATCTATCTCTATTACATCTATATTATTACTATACATTCAGAACTATACATGTTTTCTTTGGTTCAGGTAAAAATGAGAAGGGAATCTTAAGATTGTATTATAGATATAAGAATATTTTTGATATTCTAGTATATAATGAAAAATGATGATGAGTAAAGGATAAAAGGAAATTTATTTTTTCACGTATTTGAGTTCCATAAGTTTGTCCCGCAAATTCCGAATTATTTTGAGGCTCAATTCGCAAAAATTTGTCGCGTAATTAATTCTCCCGCAAACAATTTATACAAATAAGGTAACATATTTTACTTGCCCATTTAAATCACGATAAATATTAATATTGATATTTTCATTATCTGTATGGAAACAATCACCAGCGAAATTACCATCCCTTGGTGCAAATTCCTTCCCCATCTAGGAGTGTCTCTCAGCAAGACAGGTTACTTTTTTTATTCAGCCTTGTGGAATTTTTAGGGATCATTTTACAAGTGAAAACTTTCATGCCACAAGCTGGAATTGTTTGTATACTTATTGCTGCCTCTGCCCAAAATCTTGCAAGTGTGTAGCGAACTTGCTACCAGAGAGAAAGATACTTTAAGTGTCTTTTGTTGGTAAATTTGATTAACTCATTCAGGCAGCGATATGCCTGATAACCAACGATGACCAGAGATTTTCCCAATTCTGAATGCGAAAAGATTCCGATCAATGAGCTACATCCATACTCATTGGCAGAAATGTCTTTTAGTTTGATTGACAGTATGACTCATGCAATCAGTTAACGACAGTTGGGTTTGATTTGTGTTCGGAATTAGGAAAATTGACAAATATCAAAAGCACTTTTAGTTGTTGTCATTTTCTACATTTTTGTGCCGTTATGAAAAATATTTCAAAGAAAAATTTATATGAATTCCCATGAATTGAATCCATTGAAGCCATGAAATTTATTTTACTGAGTTTTGCTGACCAATATTGACTCACCTGCAGTGTCTGATCTTAGCGGTGGCCCGACTGTCTGAGACATTCAAAAATTTGTTCAGGCCACCAAATTTTTTGAAAACTAGTGTTGTAGTGGCCTGATTGGACAGGCGAAAAAAGTATTTAAATTGTAAATATGATTTAAGAATTTCCATTACAAGAGACTTGAGTTTTATAATGCAATTTCAGATCTTTTTTTCTATTTTGTAAGCACTTCTAAGCTTAATGAAATTGTAGAGTGTTATTGATTACTGGGCCATTAAAATTTCCTTCTAGTCACCAAAAATTTTAAAAGCAATATGTCAATGGCCCGGCATGACACCTAGGTAAAATCTTAAAATTAGACACTGACCTGCCACCATGAAATTGAGAAATTCAGTAGTAACTATTTTCCCTTCAGGTATAATATTAGAGTTAAAATTATAATCCTGTAATTGAAGTTTCTATAAGATCTGAATTTTGTGAAATGGAATAAATTACAATTAATTGGTGCGTTGTGCAGTTATACATTAACTTTTACACTTTTAATTTTAGTAATCAGCAACTGCTTGGCATTGGATCTTCATGTAACCTCATCTGAGGACCACTTAGTTGGTAGAAACGAAAGTTCACCTGCGTGTTTAACCAAACACGCTATCCTGTAAGAACGTAAAGCTGCAAGGTCTAACTTGTAAAACTGAAATTTGAAGCTTAAATAAAACCGAATAAAGTATCAAAGTTGCTGTAGTTTTTCCTGCCCATATGATTTCTGTTCATGCGTATCGTATTACTGTATGTAGTTTATATGCTGTCACAAAAATCTGTCGACTAATAAGGAAAAGAATTTAATTGCTATGGAAACACAAATATTTCTTTTATAACGTTTACCTTAAGATTTAGTTAAGGCGACTTCCGTGAAAAAAAATACCAGGTACTAATCCAACTATTTTGCTAGTCATTTCTTTTGTAAAGTGCTCATGATCTTTAGATTTTTGAGCAGACTGTTCGCGCTGACCTTAAGGCCCAGGGCCTCTTGTTACGTCTTTATTTGCTTGAAAACTGTAATGCCTGTAGACGAGTTTGTTTCAAAGACGTGTTAAAGCTGCATTAAAGACGTCTTTTTGCATTTTGAAAGACGTCTTAAATGCGACTTACAGGCGTTTTAAACACGGTTTTTGCACTCGTCTCAAAGACGTCTTTGAAATTCGTGTAAAAGCGTTACAGTTTTCAACCAAATGGAGACGTATTTAAGATGTCTGTTTTTTGTATCTTGAAAGAGGTCTTAAAGACGGCTTAGAGACGTTTTAAAGACAGTTTTTGCGCACGTCTAGATGAAATTCGTCTCAAAGCGTTACAGATTTTAACCAAATACAGAAGTATTAAGAACGTCCTTTTGGTATCTTGAAAGACGTCTTGAAGACGTTTTTGTGTTTACTGGGGCGTCTTTTAAAATGACAGAAACAATAAAAGAATTCCTTTTTTTCTCGAAATAAAGTTGTGGCTATCAACTTTTCTTTATTGCCCCCGCAGCGAGCGAGGAGGCATAGTAGTTTCATCCAACTTTTCGTGTTACTGTTACACGCTGGTATATTTCCCGTCTCAAAACATGGTACTGTAAGTGGGAGACAGAATATTTCTTCGTATGTCTACTAAAACTGCTTAGACGTTTTTCATATTACTTTTGTGTTGTTTTCGTAAAGGTATGACAAGGACTTTGAAGCACACCTTAAAATCTGAAATTTTATCAACAATGCATTTTAATTTTGTATTTATATGATGTTTTAGCTCTTTTAAATCTTTGCTACTTTTTATTTTGATTCAAAGCTCGAACCGCTTGAAATGATTTCTACTAATGGATTTTTCGCTTTAATTTTTTTTTGTTGTCAAAAAGGTTTTTTTCTTTTGGTTCTTACAAAATTTCTTTAACAAAATCTTATTTTGATTATAGGTGCTGATTACATGATCCCGGTTAGCCGGGACGAAATTTCATCCCGCTTTGGCAAGATGAATATCAACTCGGTGTTACATGCAAAATTTTCATCCCGTTTAGGCGGGACGGGCCAAAACTAACCCTAACCCAAAATTTATCATGTAATCGCGATGGGAAATTTATGAAGATTTGACCAGGAAGCCAAGACCTTGGCAAGGCGGGATGAAATTTCATCCCGGCTAACCGGGATCATGTAATCAGCCCCTAAGATACGTATCCATGGTTGCAGTTCACACATTTCTTTTTTTTGTAGCAATACTTTCTGATATTACTTGTTAAGCCTTATTTACACGTTTTAAAAATTATATTAGCATTTAGTGTGAGTTAGGCCTAAGAGATAACAAAAAGTAACAAAGTTTTGTGCAGATTTTCAGCTGCCTAAGTACATCTATTTTGGTTTGCATATTTTCAGTTAGTGTAGCCACGCTACACTATGCCACTATGCCACAAGGTTACACTACTCATTAAATACTCATTAAATAATTAAGTAATTCGTTGTCTTGTAAAACTTAAATATTTACTCTTAAATATGTGATTTTCGGCACGCTCTTTCTTCACTTCATACAGATACTTTGATCACGATTTGTATTTCAAATACTGTATATCTTTTGCCATACATGTAGCGATGGAGTAGTGGTTAGTACCTTTGAGTGCGACCGCTGCGACTCGTGTTCGAGTCCAGTCATGTCGCATCTCAATACACCACTCCGATGCGCTTTAAAAGCAGCGTGTCAGCCCATTAGGAGCCATCGACTGACTGCACAATGGCCTTCGGGCAAGTTAGAGCAATGCTATACGTATCTCTGGCGGTAAGTCAACTAATAGTTGCAAGTCGGCGGGCGGAAGAACCAACCATTACGGATGGAAGCCCAAGGACTGAAAACTCCCGTTACTTACTTACTTACTTACTTACTCAAAAACGTTTTATGAGGAAAAGTGCCCTTTTGTGACCCGTCTTCTCGTAACAGTACGGAGCAATAAGCGTGTTTGAAAATGACTGTAGAGTGATTGTTCTTGCGTTGTGACTAGTTTTTCAGTTTACCACGCCTGTGAATCAATGTGGACAAAACACTGCCCCGATTATATTGCTATGGGATCGTTTGATTTGATTTTGCGCCCACATTAGGGCAACTGTGAGAAATTAGAACCCCTAACACTTGCTTGACTTGCCTATGTCAGGATAAAAGGATTGATGTTTGACCTCTACAGCCAACATACGGTGGTACCTTAATTACTTTTCATTCGCTTACTTACCATTTTTTCACACAAAACAAGAACTCTTCATGGTGCCACCGTTCAACTAGCTATTAAGACCACCTATGTAGATCAAATCGTGAATATCAGTTGTTAATGACAAAAAACTTTCAATCCTCTTAGATTTTCTTTAATGAGTAATTAAGTTCAAAAAGGGGTCATAACAGAGAGTGCCAATGTTATTCAACTTCTTGACAAAAAACCGCAACCAAATATTTACATTTATTCCTGGAATTTGCATAGAAATGGCAAAAACTTTTTAAACATTAGGGCATCAAAAAGTCAAATTTCATATGGCAATATTATATGATTGGCTATGAATTGGTCAATAATGTTTTGATGCTTAAGTCTACATCTATAGAGCTTCTGGCATGTTGAAAATCGGCACCATAAGTTTTGTGGAATACAAGCTTTTTAATTTTTAAGACTGGCAGCAATGGGGCATAATTTCGTAGTAAGCAACATTAGGGCAACATTTGATTGATGTGAGCAATTTTTGGTCTTGAAGCTTTTAGATAACTATGGGCTAACAACTACTGTTCTAATGGGTCAATGTCCCTCTCCAACTGCTTCCTGAATTTTGAAGTCATAACCATAGTACCAAATAATTTTTTCACCACCCGAATTTGACAATAGAAAGGAGTGACCTTTTCATTTCATGAAAAGAAATTCGCCTTGAGAAAAATAACTTTTCTGCCTTTGGTAATTATAAAAGTGGTGTCCACAAAAAACATGTAGCTTTCCTCAATTGGGCTAATTCTACCACACAAATTATTATTTAACTGTTCAAATGCAAGTTTAGTTTAACGCAAATTTATAAGCAATATTTGATGGGGAACAGTTTCTTTCTGTTGTGGGCATACCGTCATTCCTCTTATTATAGTGCCTCCTTTAGTTAGTGCGAGTAGCCTTTTTTTCGAAATTTTCTTAATTTTTTTCCTCTATATTTAAGTGTGACACTGCTTTAATTTTTGTTTTTCCTCTAAATTAATGCGCCTAAGGTCGGATTTTCGGATTTTAGTGCAAACCAGATAATTTAGGGGACATGGTTTTGCTGTTATTTTTATCTTTATCTTCTTTTTAATGATCTATGAAAATAAAATAGCCTTGTTTACAAGCTTATTTCTAAAAAAGGATCTTCATCATCTTCATCGTCCATTTGCTTGTTCGCGTTTTCCATCAATTTTTCATAGAATGCGCCACTTCGGACTTTGCATTTGTCCGTTGTTATGATTTCGCAGACTTCAAACGATTTTGAAGCCATCTTCTTGTCATTCGATATGCAATTGAACGCTTTTTCGATCCAATCTCCATCTTGACAGGTAGGTGCAGAAAGTTTGAAATCTTTTGGGATGGGAGTTGGCATCTTTTCCAGGGTTTTGGCTACGTATGCGACGACCTAATAATAGCCTTAGGATGGCCAATTAATGCATACATTCATCGGTTGACACTTAGACCTGCATTCAGGTCATCCAAAGTTTTTATCGCATTCTTTTTTTGAAAAATGGAGGAGAACGGGCAATAAAAGTCACAGGTGAACGATAATATTCGTATGACTTAGAACAAGGAGGATTGTAACTTCCCACCGAATATTGTTTTTTGACATCGATATAGAAAATACAAAACAAACGTTCCCAAAGCATAAATAGGCATAACAAACAAACAAACTGATTATCATTAGCCCAATTTAAAAAATTAAAAAAAACATTAATGAAAAAGAAGAAGCGTCAACTGACATCATTCATCTTCTCCAAATTATTTTGAAACTGAATAGACAGCGACCGACGGTTTTACCGAAAGAAAACGCACAAAGGTATGTCAGCGTTTTACATAATGAAACTGCTTTAACGGTTTTAAATTGTCTTCAATAACAAAACTCAATCATTTAAAAACATGCCCTTAACTGTCATTACAGCATACTGGACCGTATAATGAAAATACAGCGAAAGAATTCATGGATTTATATACGGCATTAATTAATTACTCAACGATGCAAACGAGTAGGAAATAAATATTTATTTTCTCGAAGGACCTTTCTCACTTTTTGGCTCGTTTCGTAAGCCTTATTCCGTTTATCATACAAATGATAGCTTCTCATTGCAGTTTTCTCAGAATGACAAAGAAGATCAGCAGTGTCTTCGGCTATTTCGGGGCATTGATCGCGCACTTTTGTAGTTGTAAATTTCCTAACAAGAGTGGTAGTTATGCGACTTGTACTACCATCAGTAGCTGCATCCCAAAAATTAGCCAGCTGTTCCGTAACCATGCTACTGGCCATTTTCTGCCCAGACCAGCTGACAAACACAGTATCTGTCGGAGAACAACCGATTCAAGGTAGATTTCCACGCACATGCTTAACGAATATACTTAAATTTTGAAATATTTTCAAGGGTACAGCTAAAAACACAGGACCTTTGTAATCAGTCTTGTGTTTTTTGACACCGATAACCATACCACCATTTGATTCATAAGCATTATCGAATTCCTCCAGTGTCATATTTGAAATTGCACCAGATTGGCTACCATTAGCGAAAATGATGTTAGTAATGAGATAATTCCACATGAGACAAAACTGTTTTCTTGTGAAGTTTGTACTACCGTTACGACTGCTCTTCAATAGTTGATTTGCATGTTTGACAACAGTTGAATCGTCGAATGTTTTCATATCACCGGAATTTAGTAATTTAATGAGGTCTTGAAGTTGTTTTGCCGCTGACCTCTCTTCTACTTTCCTATAAAGATTTGATTTCCATTTTCAAATAGTTACTCTCATCTTACTAATTGTATTGAATAATTTGTGATCCTCTTCTTTGCACGTAACTTGTAAGTAATCGTAAAATGTCAATACAGCTTGAAGATACCGTTGAGTCCCTGGTTGCTTATCATGAGCATCTTTTGAACCATCCATTTCTCCAAAAACGACTTTTTTGTGAGATTTCTAAAATTAATGGGACTAGAGTCGGATCCAGAACGCAAAATTTGCAAAATTACACTCCTTCTATCTTTTGCCGATCTTAATGGCTTAAATCCACCATCTGGCCCAGTTTGCCACTTGACGAAATCATCAAGTATTTTGTCTTCATCTCCTGACGTCATTATAAACTTATCAAGTATGTCACAATAGTCTACTTCTTCATCTTCATCCTCAGCCTCCTGATGACATTCCTCATCCTCAGCTGTATATACTTAAATAATTTTCATTCTGATCTTTATGAGCATAGTTACTTTTTTGGGCAATGTTTTCTTTCACATTCCAATACTCGCTGACTAACCAATCATCATCACTTTCGTCTGATAGTTCTACATCCATATCCTTTAATAGCGATTCTGCACTAAAAATGCCAGTGAATGGTGAAACTCCCCCACATTCCTAAACACACACCACCTTCACAAACACAATTGACACAGCTTAAGAAGTACGTAAGAAAATTCACCAGACAAACAGGAACATAGATCTCAACGATAACTAATTTACGAAATAAACAGAAAAAATTTCAACCAAACATTATATAGCACACACCGTGTTGACACGGTCAGGATACCATTATTATTGTGTTTGGCAAACTGGCTAAGCGTAGAAAGATCGAAGGGCGAAACTTTCAACATTAGGGCAAGTGCCCTAATGTTGACTACATTAGGGCAAATTGTCAACATAAGGGCATCTATATACACATTAGGGCAATGCCATCCGGCCTGTAGGGTAAATCAGGGCACATTTTCCACATGTGGGCATAATTTTCAACACAAGGGCCTACATGTTTCCACATTAGGGCAAAACTTCATTACTTACTTACTTACTTACATAAAAGACTGGCTTTGTCGAAATATTTAAAGTATGCCACTTATCAGGCCCCAAATCAATCAAAACATCTTTATACAAATCCTTGAATTACAAAATGTTTGGGCGGAAAGTTTTCTTTTTTAATTGATAACTTGCGGTGTGTAAAAATTGGAAAGCTTGAGCGCGGGGGCATTTTTAGCTAAAGTTACATGCTAGTTTTTAGAAAGTGGTTGAAGATAAAAAAGAGTTCTTGCAGAAAGAATATAGTTTGTTAGTTAAATGCTTGAAGTTAAATTCCCCAACTGCACCAGGGCGCAAAGTGGATAAAATCGAAGTGAAATAGCGCGAATCGTTGATGAAAATCGCTTTTTCTTCTTCCTTGAATTTTTCCACCTTCTTAAGTCCTTTGAGAAATTTTAGGATATTCTTATCGAGTTTATTACAAATACATTCAAACTTTGATGATGCTTTTTTAGAAACTGTATGTAGTTACGGTCTTCACACCAATCTATTTTTATGCCTTGTTTTATTCAACAATCATTAAAAAGCGGTTTCATTGATCATTTTGAAACTTAATATATTTTTAGACGAAAAATAGGCGAAATAGCTTAGAAGAAACGAAAAAACTTTTAAAAAGTTATACTCATTAAAAAGTAGGGGCTACTATACTTGTACAGTGCATTCATACATAGTTTTCATGCTGATATCAAAGGGTGGCGCGAACTGTAAGGTAGATACTTAATAATTAATGATACAGACAGATGAGCCGCTCTATAAAAAAGTGCGACATTTGGAAGGTTAGCTGGTACACAGTTTTCAAAATATCGATCATCCCCAAAACTATTGAAAATGCTTTTAAAAATTAATTGGACTCCCGAAGTTTTCGAAAAAATCAAATTGCACCACAGAAATAAGTTTTTTAAAGTTGGTTAAAAATGGCAAGGTAGTTCACTATAATTTCGTTGCAACAAACGTTATACAATGAGAATTTGGTATTATAGCAAGTTAATACATGATGAATGCCCCTATTTTAGGATGGAAAATGGTATTGATTAACAATGCTTACATTCCATGAACGATTCTATGATTTAATTCACATAAAAAAGTGTCTTCAATTACAATATAACGAATATTACTATAATCATGATTACTTACTTTTTGTTTTCTTTCATCCACGTCACTTCTCCAAACACTTCGCACATACTGATTATACACCAACAATGAACAATGTGAAGTCAAAAAATCAAATCAAAACGTTCGAATTTGCAATAGAAAGCGTGCGAATCAAAACATTCGAAAATTACATAACGTATGTTACATCAAGGAGAATAACTTTTGTTTTCAAAGCTGAAAAGCAAGTCAAGTTTGTTTTTTCAATAAACCCACTGTATGGACCAAAATAGCATAACGTATGTTACATGATATTTTTTTGGAATTTAGCTTTATGTTACCAATAAGTGTGTGACAAAAAGTAAAACGCCATATAACATAAACAAACCCTGTATTTGCTGATGATTCCGTGCAATTTCGTATCTTAAATGTATACATACGTTATACACTTAATTCTTTAGTCAGAGCCATTGTAAATAAACCTCGGCTAGTTGTTAAATATACTCTTTTTTTTTATAAGAACCATGAAATTTGAGTTGAGGCTCAACTGTTCTTACATTTTTTCCACTTTCAGCCTCAAATTGTTCTTATGTTGTTTTTATTTTTGGTGGGAAAATTTTTTTTTGAGAAAGATTATTTTAAAGCTAATCAAAGTTTTTTGCTCCCAAACAAAAGATCTTTACTTTTTGAACCTAGTTTTTATTCTTTTAATTGCCCCCGCAGCGAGCGTAAGCGAGCGAGGAGGCATACTTTAAGGGCAGAAAGTTTCGCGGGCAGAAAGTTTCGCGAGGATGGAAAATCGCGAAATTTCGCGAATTTAACTTTCGCGAATAACAATTTTAGAATAAATTTTACTGATAAAACTTTCGCGAATCCTCCAAAAACTTTACTTTCGGCGGAAAAAACTTTCGCGAATGACAATGAATGAAGAATGTTTTTTTGAATTATTTTAAGAATTCTTAACTTTCTTGCAAAAAACTATCGAAATGTAAATAGAAATAAAGTAAAGATTGTCTTAGTTCATTTTAGAGCGAGTCATTCATTTCTTCATTTCATTTCTTTTCACTTCGACGAAAAAAACCAAAAGAAAAAAATAACTACTTTTGACCCAGCTTCAAGTGGAAGTAGAGATATTCGTGAAATGTTTTTGGGTGGTAGCAAGAAGAGTAAGAAGACACAATCAGAAAATTGTGTAATTATTGATGAGTAACTCAATGTTAAAGAATCAAATAAATAAAAAACAAAAATGAAATTCTTCTCTCTCTCTCTGTCTCTCTCCCTCTCTTTGTTTGTATCTCAGGACATCCCTAAAAATTAACTAAAACCACTCCGTTCTTGGATTCCTTGTTATTTGAGAATTTTTTGTTGTTGAAAAAACTTTCGCGAATTTTAGAAAAACTTGACTTTTCGCGAAAAAAACTTTCGCGAATTTCGATTTTACTTTCTTACCTGGCAGAAACTTTCGCGAAAAAAGGCAAAAATCGCGAAAATCGCGAAAGTTTCTGCCCGCGAAACTTTCTGCCCTTAAAGTAGTAGTTTCACGAGATAGGCGAATGTCAGTTTCCGATTTTGTTTATCATCATCATTATCATCATCATCATCTTCCAACTTTCGTGTTGACGTTGCACGGTGGTATACGATTATTAGCTGACTTTGCTTTTTTCCCGTTTTAAAGCATGGTACTGTAAGTGGAAGACAGAGTGTTTTCTCGTATTTTTTTCCTAATTTATTACTAGCATGTAGCTTTAGCTAAAAATGCCCCCGCGCTCAAGCATTCCAATTTGTACACACAGCAAGCTATACATTGCAAGCCTATACAACGGAAACAAAAACAAACAAAACTTTGTTACTTTTTGTTATCTCTTAGGCCTATGTCACACTGATGCTAATATACCTTTCAAAAGGTGTAAATAAGGCTTAGCAAGTAATATCCGAAAGTATTTGCTACAAACAAAAGAAATGTGTGAACTGAAACATGGATACGTATTTTATAATCAAAGTAAAATTTGTTAAAGAAATTATGTAAGAGCCAAAAGAAAAAAAACACTGTTTCAAAAAAAATATTTAAGCGAAAAATCCATTAGAAATTTACGTTTCAAACTTTAGTTCAAAACAAAAAATAGCCAACGTTTACATAAAATAGCAAGAAAAAAATATAAAAAGGTTTTATTGATCATGAGTGGAGGACAGTTAAAGAAGAAGAAAACAAGAATTTGTAATATGGCTTTCTTGCATACACAGAAATCCAATTAAAATGGCAAGATCCACTAAAAATCAGTGAATAAAATCTATTGAACGAAAGATTTAGAGCTAAAACAACATATACAAACATAAAATGCATGCTTGGCAAAATTTCAGATTTCAAGCTGTGCTTCAAAATCCTTGTTGTTCACTTCACTAAAAAAACGCAAAAGTAATATAAAAAATGTTTAATTAATTTTAGCATACGAACTTTTTAAATAACATAATATATTATAATAATAAATTAGAAAAGAGATACGAAAGAACATTCTGTCTCCCACTTAAAGTACCATGCTTTGATGCGGGAAAAACGCAAAGTCAGCTAATAATTGTATTCCACCGTGTAACGTCAACACGAAAGTTGGAAGATGATGATGATGATGATGATGATGATGAACAAAATCGAAAACTGACATTCGCCTCGTGAAACTACTATGCCTCCTCACTCGCTTACGTTCTCTGCGGGGGCAATTATAATTATACTATGTTATTTAGGAAGTTCGAATGCTAAAATTGCTTAGACATTTTTCATGCTACTTTTGTGTTATTTAGTGAAGTGAACGACAAGGATTTTGAAGCACAGCTTGAAATCCGGAATTTTGCCAACCATACATTTTATTTTTGCATATGTTTTAGCTCTAAATCTTTCATTCAATAAATTTTATTCAATGCACTGATTTTTGGCGGATCTTGCCTTAAAAAGATTTTAATAGGATTTCTGTGTATACAAGAAAGCCATATTACAAATTGTCGTTCTTTATGTTTTTCTTCTTTGACTGTCTTCCAAACCTAGTGTGATCATGATCAATAAAACCTTCTTATATTTTTTTCTTGTTTTTTCTGTAAACTTTGACTACTTACTGTTTTAAATCAAAGTTTGAAACGCAGACTTGTAATGGATTTTTCGCTTTAATTTTTTTTTGAAAATGTTTGTTTTTTTTTCTTTTGGCTCTTACAGAATTTCTTTAACAAATCTTATTTTAATTATAAAATACGTATCCATGGTTTCAGTTCACACATTTCTTTTGTTTGTAGCAAATACTTTCTGATATTACTTGTTAAGCCGTATTTACACTTCTTGAAAGGTATATTAGCATCAGTGTGACTTAGATCTAAGAGATAACAAAAAGTAACAACGTTTTGTGCAGATTTTCATCTGTTTAAGTGTAGATCTATTTGGTTTGCATATTGCAAGTTGATTTTGAAATGCCACTAGGCTCCCTAAAAAACTGATTTTGTCGAATTTTTTAAGCATATAACTTTGCCTCATATCAAGTCCCAAATCAACCAAAACATTTTTTGTTCGGCCAAAAACTTGTTTTCGTTTATGTTGTTAATGCTTGCTGTCTGTACAAATTGGAATGCTTGATCCCGGGGGCATTTTTAGCTAAAGCTACATGCTAGTTTTAAACTGTAAAACTAGAATGTCTTCTGTTACATTTTTCAACAAAAAGGAGAAAAAAAAAAAACATTTCAGAAAAATTTTGAGCCTCAGAGCTGTTCTTAAATTGTTCTTACTTTTTGGCCATTTTGAGCCTCGTTGTTCTTATAAAATTGTTCTGATAAAAAAAAAGGAGTGTACCCACTATTGGCTTTGTGAGATCGAAAAAACTCTGAGCAACTACGAATAGGTCAGAACTACTTTTTGGTTTGGTAGAACTACTTGTTAGTGTCTACAATGTGTTTTTTGTTTTTTGTAACGAAAAGTAATTTTTTTAAATGTATAACCTTGTGACACTGAATATTGCAATTTTTTTAGAATGGCTCAGATACGCCGCCAAAATTAACGATTACCCATTTCATGGGAATCTTAATTAACAGTTAATTGTTTCATGGATATTGTTGATTGAATTGAATTTGGGGATCTGTGCTAATAGCAGCCTTGAGCATGTTACTATCAAAACTTATGATTAATCAGTTGATGTAAAATGTTCTTTGTAATTTTATATAGTCTCTAATAGATACAACAATTTTCTAGTTCAAATTTCTTAAAATAATTTTGATGAGAAAATATATTGTGAAAACAAGATGCCCTTACGGGCAGAAAGATTTCTGCAAAGTCTGCTGAAGCATGAAAAATGAAATATGTTATTACATTTATGAAATTCGACAGAAAATGTTACATGATCCAGGTGGGCTCGAACCACCGACCTTTCGGTTAACAGCCGTGTGCACTAGCCAACTGCGCCACGAAACTACACGAATATCTGTATTGTATTACAGTGGAACCTCTAATAGCGGTCACTTTGGGGGACCCAGCTCAGTGGCCGTTGCATTAGAGGTGACCGATGTATGGAGGTTTTATATGAATATACTTTTTTTATCAAAAAGGCTGGTCGGGAGAGGTGGGAGGGGCATAAGCATGATTCGTGATCAAAATAAACACAACATTGTTGAGCCTAAGTACTTCAAGTCGTAGTGTGATAATATTCAAAGCACTTACTATAAGTGCTTCACAAAAGTTGTTCAAATCATCTACAACAGATAAGGCTGCTTGACTTGACTTTATTTTTGTAAATGATCATTGCAAATAACAATTTTTTATTTTATTTTTCCTTTCATTTGCTTGCATAAAGATTTTTTTTGACCGTTAATAGAGGCAAAATTAGACATTGGGACAATAGAAAGTGGCCGTTTGGCCGTTGATTGGAGGTGACCGATGTATGGAGGTTTTATTATAAGAGTTTGACAATAAATTCGGCAGGGACTTCCTTTTCTGGCCGCTTATCAGGAGGTGACCGATGTATGGAGGTGACCATTAATAGAGGTTTCACTGTATACACGTTCTTTGACTCTTCTGTTTACAAAACGCTGAGAACTTCTATTTAGTTAGAAAAGGATGATCACAGTCAAAGATGATTATTAATTTCTATAAATTTACTTTTTTATCTTGAAATATGTTCTATGTCTTGAAATATATTTAATATTGATCAAAGAAACTTTTGTAAATCTTTCGCTGACTTGCAATGCACGGTGCTTTGGTTTCATGTAAATGTACGCACGAGATTTCAAAAAACCGCTAGGTTTGGACAAAAAACCCAAAGCCGGTTGTAATAGATTTCTTGCTTTCGCAGAAATCTAATAACAAAAGCCTTATGCCACAAACAAGATTGCGACATGATTGCATCGATAACCATAATAATGAAAGTTCTGCTTTGTTATTTAATGTTCACCATTCATCAGATCTAAGAACAAACGAATGTTCCTTTGTGTCGGTTATGTACGGTGGCCCATACATGACATTTTTTAGCTCTGACAGATATAAGTAGCGGAAAATACTTCCCGCCAGTTACAACTAGCGGTCGACAGTTACAAGTGGTGGAAAACACTTCCCGAGATATTGTTGATCAAATATTTTGATGACGTCACAGACCCGTCCCCCCCCCCCAAAATTAGACCCAATTTTTCGTCACCCCATCGCCTGTATCGTGGAGCCTAAAAAATGTCAGATATCCCTATTGGTTACCGAGATGTTGTTCCCCAACCTCGAACCCAGGGTTTCTTGCCTTTTCGATATACGCCTGGGTTCGAGGTTGATTGTTCCCTAAACGTCGCGTTCGATTTGGATTTCAATGGAATGGCTTCATACTGACGTCGCGCAAAAGATAAGAATTAACTTCTCTCACAGTTTGCATCTACCATTTTGCGCGACAGACAAAAAAAAACAAACAAACAAACAGATAAACAGACAGAAAATCGGCTATTAATATATAGATTACCAAAGATCAACTTTCCTTTAAGACGATTGTAAGTGACTCCTACTTTTTTCGTCGAAGCAAATCTCTGACTTTAGGATGATGTAATGTAATATCACAATTGCCCATGCTTAGAGCCGAAAAAATCTCTTCGCGCATGCATTAGAAAACCGTCTGAATTCCTAGTTATGTGGGAAATATAGAAATTGTTCTGAACCTTGTAAACTGATCATTCAAATTTCTGAATGGAGATGCCTAGTGTTTTTACATTATCTTTATTCTTCAATATTGCCTCAACCATAAAGTAACACACCTTTCCCACTACATATTATGTCTTCTTTTGCAGAGTATCGTCCTAAAATCGAAATGGCAATGCAAATAACAGCTACGAAGAGAATCTTTCAACAGCGTGTTGTCTTGCGTATGCTTCATGCAGATTCAAACAACGTCTTACCGACAAATTTTTTTGAGAAATCTCTACCTTATCTACCACTTCCAACACTTGAGGAAAGCATCTCGTTGTATCTGGATCGACAAAAGTCTGTTCAAGATTCGGAAACGTTCCAAAGAATGGAGAATCTGGCAAACAGTTTTGTGAATGGACATGGAAAGCTACTGCAAAAGGAATTAGTTGATTCTTACAGCAAAGATAAATATAAATACTTTGGAGGGCGGCGTTTTGTCAATAATCTTTTAAGGAGAAGATATTCAATCATTGAACAGACCAATGCAATGATTATCTGGAATCTTGGTGCCAAAGATCCCCAGTTGTTGCGTGTATCAAAATCGATTGCTAGCCTTGCTAAGTTGTTAAAGCCCAGCAGAGATAATACTTTAGCACCAATTGTAATGAACTACAACCCATTATTTGAAGGTGTTTTAAGGCAAACAGCTGAAAATCGACGCACTCTGGTAGCTTCAGGGCTAGGCATGATACCATTTGACATGAAAACATATCCCTATGCTTTCGGTAGCTGCAGAATACCAGGCATTGATGAAGATACGATCATTAATAGTGACAATTCAAAGAACATTATCATCATTCGAAATGGCCACTTATTCTCACTTGATGTGTTAGATGACAATGGGGAGGTGGTAAGTCTTGGCGAGATTTATGGCACTTTGAAAGAAATTAAAAACCTTTCAAACAAACCATCACCAGCTCCTATTGCAGCACTTACAATTTTGGATAGACCGTCATGGGCTAAATATCGCAATCACTTAGCAACCGATTCTCATAATGCCAACTTATTGAAGATCATTGAAGAATCTGCTGCAGTTATGTCCTTGGACAAACCCTATGAAGCTGGTGAAGTTGAAAAGAATATTCATTTAGGAATGCGCCCTGGAGATCGCTGGCTCGACAAAAGTAGTTATTTGTGTGTTAGCGAGAATTCCGATTATTCTGGGGTCGGTGGCAATGGCATTGAAGCACATGCAGTTATAGGGGCTGATATAGCAGAAAGAGCGAAAGCGTTCTATGAAGCAATGGGGGAAGTACCGATTAATAGTGTTAGCAAGTCTTCAACGCTAATGCATCTGAAATTCAATGTTGATGATCACATCCAGACAGCAATCAAACAAGCAGAAAAAGCCTTCTATGAATTTCATGATAAGTTCCAATGTCAATCGTTTGCACGACAAGAAATTAGCAGCAGAGAATTTAAGAAGCGATTCCTTAATCCCAGTGCCATGGTAGTACTTGGATTGCAAATAGCACTTATCAAGATGTACAATAAACCCAAAATACTAAGTTCAGTTTTGCTTACTCCAAATTTCATCAACAGCCATACATTCGATAACATAGAACCAACTCCAATTTTGGCTGACATTGCGCAAAAGTTCGCACATCAAGAGAGATTGGAGATGTCTTCATTAAGGAGGTATGCTGATGCTTCCTACTCAAACATCATGCAAATGAGAATGGGGCATAATCTATTCACGGAGCATCTTAACGCACTTACTGATTTGTCGCTGGAGATAGATCAACCAAGTGAATTTCTTACCAGCCAACTATTCCAAGATTCCCTAAAGTCGTATGTCAATGTTACAACATTCCCGCAAACAATTGCTACAAATATGGTATTTAGCGAGTTCCACGCCGGCTTGGCGTTAACCTACCTGTTTAATGATGATGGAATGTATGGAGGCTTCATGTCTCTCGAGAAGGGGCCGCCTATGAAAGAATATTCCAACCTGTTTTTTGAATCAATGGAACAACTAATTCATAAAATTTCCAGTTAGATTTGATGTAAATTGTTTTTGTTGTATTTTAGTAGTACACGTAAAACAAAGAACAAGTTTAACAATTCTGATTTCTCTTTTCCTTAAATTAGTTTAACTGAAATCTGACTGAAACAATAACAATAAGCATTTAATTACTACATTGTAGTCCATAGTACGAACTATATTGACTGTTTCATTTACTACGTTGTAGTCCATAGTTTTGGAAGTAGTTGTAGAGAAAACAGTAGCTGCTTCCGTAAAGTCCATCTTCCTTAACCTAACAACAGCCGAGACTTCTCTGTTCATATCAACTGTCAATATTGGATGCTGTCTAAGTTCTTGATGTTTCTAATACCATTTTCCTGCCGAAGTTCATCCAACATGACAAATTCTTCTTCGTCAGTGAAACCTTCCTCCTGATTTTCCGACAGTAATTGGTCAAAATTAATGTCATAAAGAATCGTCAGCCTTTTTCTTTCTTCATAACGAGTAGCGACGTCCTTGAAAATCGTCTGCATGTGACATACCGAGTGGTACCTACCTAGTAACAGTAACTTTGATTTTCTCTAACTCACATATATACTGCCTTGAAGTTGAACTTTAAAATATTTAACAGTATTGACTCCAGTAAGTCTCGGAACAGTTAAGTTGTTTTCTGGTAAATCGAACACAGAGGAAAATATTACACTGACACAAAAATGTCGCTGGCAGGGCAGAGTTAATGCGATATGTATATCTTTTATTTCGAATCTTAATATCTCGACTAGTCAAGTAGTATCTTTATCAAAAGTCGTAAAAAGAACTTACATAGAATTTCAGTTTCAAAAAATAACAATTCAACAAACGAAAACGGAAATAAAAGAAAACCTCATATATCAAAAACATCTCTTCTACATCGGAGAAACAAAAAGAAATTCGACAGTACCGTGATTTGAACACGATAAAATGCATGGTAATTCGGAACCGGCAAAACATATATTGAACAACAATGGTCATGCTTTCTCATGGAAAATAGTTACTAAGGCACCACAGAACGATAAGAAGCGTAAAACCATGGAAGCTTTCTACATCATGAGATATAAACCCACCATTAACGACCAATTAGACATAAAAATTTTACGACTTTTCAAAAACAGTATTACTTAAGAATCCCCTAGACAATTTTTATTAGACAATTTTATACTTGTAGTATGGTTTTAATTTTATTGTAACATATACCTGAAGATGTTCGAGAGAACGAAAAGCTTCGTATAATTTTTTGTTGCAGTCGCACGTAGTGTCGCCTATGTTGAGTTTCTTGCAACAAAATACTGCGTGCTCTCGTCGGAAGCCATGTTGTTATGATTACCGAAGCAAATTTGTTTTGACATGTCAGCAAAAATAAACGAATATCATTGGATTAAAACAAAATTTTTGTGTAAAAGCATGTTGCAAATGTGGGGACACTAGCAACATTTTACAAAACGCATTTGCAACATGAAAAATTTCTTGCAGCAGCAAACAAATATACTATGGGGACACGAGCAACAAATGTCTTGCGATTGCAACAAAACAGATTTTTGTTGCAATCGGACGAAAAATGTTGCTCGTGCCCCCTTAGCTTTATGCTCAAGCGCGGTTAAAAGATGTGGTAAGCTGTCACTCACTATCCTTATGAAATGTGTCTCGATCGATTTAAGGAAAACTAATTTACTTCAACTATCGAACAAGAACAAGAAAATACGTAACTTGGTACCGTTCGTGTACAATAATTCCAAGTATAAAATACCCATAAAGAATCTTTCCGACCAAGAAATCAATGTTTCACCCCTTAAGTTTGGTCTCAACCATAGTTTTGTCGACAAGAATTTATTAAAAGAGACTTAGCAGTAGGAATAGAAACCTTAGCCGAAAAAGTGTATGAGTTTGTTCCTCATCATCAGAAAGAGTGTATGAGTTTGTTCCTCATCATCAGAAAAGTGTATGAGTTTGTTCCTCATCATCAGAAAGAGTGTATGAGTTTGTTCCTCATCATCAGAAAGAGTGGATGAGTTTGTTCCTCATCATCAGAAAGAGTGGATGAGTTTGTTCCTCATCATCAGAAAGAGTGGATGAGTTTGTTCCTCATCATCAGAAAGAAAACTTCCATGAATTTCTAAGAAAAGAAATTCATATCCTTTCACAAAATATCTATCATACTAGAGATACAACTTTCGCAAAATGCAACATTCTTCGCAATAACAAAAGCTTAGTCATTTTATCAGGTGATAAAGACAACAGCATCACAATATCAAATAAACATGATTACAACCCTAACCCTAACCCCCCCCCCTTCCCCCCCCCCCCCCCCCCCAACTTTTTTGTCAAGCATAGTTGATTTTTTTTTTCTACTCACAACTCATCAAAAGATCTCCAAAGGCAATGACATTAGCACTCCCATCCTTTCGTAATAACAAGTATGTGATAAAACAAAGAAACCATTGGATATTGCGCATGATTAAAAAAAGACAGGAGTAGCAACTCGTTTTAAAAGCACAAATGAAAAAGCTCTATTTACCCACTGCTATGGCCATGCTCTGAATTTGGCAGTAAAAGATGCTTGCAGCCAAGTTTCTTGCTTAAAGAACGCTTTTTCTTGTGCGTTTGAGATCGTCAAACTTGTAAAATCTCTCCACAACATGAAACTATGCTGAAGCAGTTACGTGCAGACCCAAAGAATGAGGATAGGAGTGTCCACGCTTTCTGTGTTACTCGATGGACGGTGAGAGGTGAAATCTTGGAGTCACTTATAAATAACCACGAGGAATTGATTAGACTGTGGTCTGATGCTTCTGAAATCACAAGAGACCCAGACATGAAAGCCCGTATCATTGGATGTGAATCTCAAATGAGCCAATTCCCGTTTTTATTTGGTTGTTATCTCGGGGCCTTTGCAAACAAACAAACAAACAAACAAACTGATAACCTTAGTTCAACTTTGCAAACCAGTGAAATGTCAGCTGTGGAAGCTCAAGAACTCGCAAAGCTCGTTTTGGAAGTCCTTAGGAAAGATTGCTCAAATCATAAGTTCGACTTGTTTTGGGAATTGACCAAACAGAAGATGGAAAAGTTAGGTATTGATGAGCCAGTTCTCCCAAGAAAAAGAAGAATGCCTCAACGTTATGATGAAAATAGAACCGACTTTCATCATGGCTCTGTTAAAGAAATGTACCAGCAAATGTATTTAGAAAGCTACGATTTTGTCATTAATGCCATAACTGAACGGTTCGATCAACCTGATTATCAAATGTACGCAGCCATGCAAAATATCATTTTGTATGCAATTAAAGGAGATGACTTCAAAAGCGAGATGACGAGACCAGTTTTGAAGAATGGTCAGGTGTCATTTGCTGATCTGTACCATGATGACATCGATCCGATATCTTTAACAACCCAGCTGGAGCTACTGCCATCAGTTTTTAAAGAAACTTTAACAATGCATAGTGTGTTTAAACAAGCAAGGGAAATGAGCTCTAGGAGGAACTTTATCAGTCAGGTGGTTATCCTCATGAAACTTATCATGGTAGCACCAGCAACAAATGCCGAGAGCAAAAGAATCTTTTCTGCAAAAGATCACAAAGATCGACTAAATGATCTGGATTTTGTTGAAATCGGCAACAACTTTGTGAGTGCCAATCAAAGGAGGAGAAACAAATTCGGTATTTTTAGCAATTTAGATTACGATAAAGTCCCTGAAATTACATCTACAAGAGAATGTGCAACGCAAACCGATGTTTGAATCACAGCCTAACATAATATATGTATTGTAATTTTTATTTTATGGTCAAAGTGAATACATACAAAAAATAAAACATTTTTCTAGTCCTTTACCTGTCAAATTAGCGAAAGTAGCTCCGAATTCCGGTGAAAATAAGTTCAAAAAACATAGGTTAAAGTATGAAAAATCTTGATTTTCAGTGCTCAAATAAGCAATCTAGGGGTTGTAAAATTGAAAAATTTTAGCAAAAACTCACAAGTTCAACTCGATAGAGGAGGTAGAATTGAATAGTCTTAAGTTACGACCGATAATTGACCAAACTGGTACGTGCTATTACAATGCAGGAAAGATCATAGCGTCTTACCTTTTTCCACTAACCAAAAATGAATTCGTAATACCGGATACACAAATGTTCCCAGGAATGCTGAAAGATGTATCATTATTAGATGATGAAGAAGATGTTAGCTATGATGTTGAATCATTGTTTACAAGCATACCCATCAACGGTATTTCGTTCGTTTGAAAGTAGCCGTGATGAACTACTCATTCTAAAATGGCTATTTGCAGAGAAAGAGAAGGTGGTTGTGTCATTGCAGATTCCATTTTGTCGGAAAAATGAGCTTTCGGCTTATAAACTTTTGAACAAACTAGAGAGTTTTACTCAAAGCAATGTTATAACTCAGAAAAATTCAGCTATTTTAACATACTTTCTCTGCTTTACACATTTGTTTCCTGCTTATTCTCTTCAATATTAACAAAAAGATGAGAAGATACCACCCCGGTATTCATAAATATATGAACCGCCTAGTATCATACCGAACAAACATAAGGTGTATTTCTCGATAACCAGTCACATTTTCATGTTAAAACATTTCAACTAGAAAATAATGTTTCAGCGCCCTTAATACCTTAATTCCCTTAAAATTCGTGCACCTTTAATTTTCACGCCCTCTATTTTTCGCGCCCCAAATTTTCATGTTAAAACATTTCAACTAGCAAATAATGTTTCAACGCCCTTAATATGCAAGCTTCAATAAGTTTCTCCAAAAAGATAACTCTGTAAAGACCCGAACAAGCGAACGCTGCAAAGTCGCAAGCGCTTACTGCTTTTCATGCTACATGCAACGAATTTCTTGTAGCATACTACATGTTTCTTGTAGCATACTACATGTTTCTTGTAGCATACTACATGTTACAAGGATGAACATGCTCAGTTACTACTGTTGTCTATATTGTGGCCAAGCGAACGCTACAATGTAGCATGTTCTTGTGTGAATTTGTAGCAAGTAGCATGCTACAGTGTAACGTTGGTTTGTTCGAGCCCTTTCCAGTCCACTATAAGAATATCAGAGAACTCCCAACCGAATTCTGTAAAACACTAAATTTTGATATAATGTCTGCTATATCCACCCAGTGGGCACATGACGTTTTCGAGACGCCTCAACTTAATCGCAAAATGGCTGTTAGGGCGTGAGATCATTTTATGATGGCGTAGGACGTCTGGATCATTTTATGATCAAATAACGAATGGTAAAAATTATGATCCCATAAAAAGGATGGATATTTCTTTGGGGACATCGAGCAAGACGTCCTATCCGTCCCTAACATCCCATGAGACACCTAACTAGAAGTCATAGAAGACAAAGAGACGTCCCAAATATGTTGTCCCAGACATTTTTTTCTCCATGGGAAAATGCCCAGAATCTTGCATTGATCATATAGGTTAGATACTATAATGTATGCAGAATTTCTGTCATTCTTCTTTACGGAAATTTTATTTATTTATTTATTTATTTGTTTATTTATTCATTTGGTATTGTTTTACGTGGCTTAACCTCACTCAGTTGCTATTGCACCTTCTTTTCAGGAGGGGCCACGGCTTAGGTTGGAGGCTCATGAGTGACACAAACCTAATCAAGAGCCTGTGAGCCTCTCCTGGATGACCTCCTGCAATACTCGATGTATCATCTACCCAATTTCCCTCACATGACATGGGTCGACCGAGCGCTATGGTATATTCACTCAAGTATGGTGAATCGCCGCCAAGGGGAATTGAATCCCGATCTCCCGCATGAATTACGAGAGTGATAACCACTATACTACGGTGCCATTTAGTAGCCACAAACAAGAATCCAGGTAAAAGGCAAAAATGATTATTGAAATCTGCACAAACACCATACGTATGATGAAGGGATGATGAGGGGATACCGCAATTATCTAGGGAATAATTTATTCACAGTAGCAACCTGCGTTGATACAGTGTTTAAAACCGTCGGTGTGCCAACATTTGAGAACGAACTTATAGATTTATCACATTTTGTTAAACCATAGTAAAGATGACTACTGGAACTGACAATATCATTTCCTTTTTATGATCAAATGAAATTTACAAAACACCACTTTTATAAAAGAAATTTTTGGCGCAAAAAAACAATAAAATATTGTCAAAAATTTAGAATTATTGTGAGAGCGCCTTTAATCTTCAGGAGTCCACCTTTTAGTCTTCAGGAGTGCACCTTTAATCTTCAGGAGTGCACCTTTAATCGTCAGGAGGGCACCTTTAATCGTCAGGAGTGCACCTTTAATCTTCAGGAGTGCACCTTTAATCTTCGATAGTGATCAGATGTATTCTCTCCTGCGAATCTTCATGGGCTTCTCGATAACATAGGAAAATATCAAAACATAAAAGTACTATGACTAAAAACATTTTGACACCCATCAAAGCTAGTATGCCATCAGATTTGACTATATCTAACTTGTGCACGAATTGTGCTATAACTATTGCCATAGTAACAAGAATTGCTAATGTGCCAGCAAACGACAAGTATCCAACTATGTTTCGTTTTCTTCCTTCATAGCAACAATAAACCACCGATTCAACCAGAAAGATTATGGCGCTTATACAAAACGCTACTATTGCTGCATATTGGATGTAAAGTAAAGATGTCGATTCTAAAAATAGACATACACAAATAAAAAGCAAGTCGTTCCCAGGCTTTTGTTTGAATTACTTTTTTTATTCTTTCTATCCTTGCTGACTGAGCAGAAGGGGACCTAGTAAAATTCAGCTTTACATTTCCTATAATATTGAATGAAGTTGAATTTCATTTTTTTTTTTTTTTTTTTTACTGTATTTAATTAGCTAATAACGTAGATATTCGATCTAACAGGAGAATAGCAATTTTGAAAACTGAAATTCTGAAAGAAACTTTCATAAAACCATTTGTCCAAAGTAATCCCCAAAACCCTTAAATTTACAGCATTGCATCGTGGTAGTTGTAAGATAATGACAAAAGAGTCAATTGGAAAAGAGGAAGTTAATCCTGATATCGACGAAGTTAATCTCGGTTTAGAAATCGAATAGTGAAATGACGAAACGTACTTTTTTCACTCAGTAACCAATCCCAGAATTGAACAAGACTGAAATATTGATGAGTTGAACGTAATTCCATCAAATGGCTGGCGAATGGTATTATTGCAGCAACGATCATTTCAATTAAATGTATCAACAACTTGATGATATGGCACCAGTCTTTTCGAGGCCTCACTTTTCCTTTTAATTTCGTTAACATTGTTCGTCAACATAAAAAATTCTTTATATTATCATAAAACTAACTAACAAACTGTCGTTAGCAGTTGCAATGTAAGTAAATATTGTGAAGCGACTTGTTTGTATTTTTACTTTCGCTATAAAGTATACATCTTGGAATTCTATTTATGCTATCAAAACAAACGTAATCATTTTTGTGGTTCGCATTGCTGATTTTCTCATACACAGTCTACAAACAAACTACAGTGTGACAAATGATAATAAAGAACATCTTAGCATGTTAGAACATATATACCAACCAAGTTACAAAGTGCATCTTCAAAATATAAAAAACATCACAAAAAGAAAGTAAAGTTTTCCAGAAATCTCCAAATGATCAAAATGATTCTCTATAATTTCTGCTCAATAAGATTTGATTTAGCCAATTCGTGCAATCTTGATGTCAAGTAATAAAGAGTTTCTTTAAAACAATTAACATAAAGACGAGATAAACACTTTATGATAGTTACGTTTTAAAGGTTGTTTTACATTAGAAAAAACATCCAAGAGGAGTTGAATTTAACTTTACGGACTCTTTGGAGATTCACAATTCTCTTTTATAAGGAACAAAGCTTGTGGGTATCTTAGCTTGTGCCTTTTCAATCTACCTTCAGGTGAAGGCTTTCTCATCTCAGGGACCACGGAGCAGGGTGGCTAAGGTGGCTATAGCACCCACCATCCCCACCCACAATAATTTTGTCGGTTTAGGATTTTATACAGTTTAAGCAAGAAAATGGGTTCGAAGAAGAAACAGCGAAGGGCTGTATACAAACTTACTACAGGAATTACTGGCTGAAGACACAAAAAGTTACAGGAAAATGATGAGAATGACCTATGAATCGTTTAAAGAGATTCTTGCTTTCATGGAACCATACATAACACCAAAAGAATCAGGTGTAATGGGAGCTCATCAAACAATCTCAGCGGCTCAAAGATTAGTGCTCACTATTCGGTTCCTTGCGACAGGAGAAACTTATAAGTCTTTAAGTTTCCAATTCAGAGTATCTGAATTGTTGATAAGGTTTTTCTTCTTGAGCATGTTGGCGCCTAACGCAAACCGGCCAACATTGTTGGCCAACATGTTGGTCAGTCGATGTTGGTCAAAATGTTGGCCAACATGTTGGCCGGTTTGCGCCCCCCTTTAGTTGTGAGTTTCATCAGCACTGCAGATGCTTATAAAAAAAGAGCGTTTTGATACCATCCATTTTATATAACATAGAAGATGTATACCTACGTAAGTAAGTAAGTAATTTTATTCTTTTCATAATTTATACCTATGATATTTACAAATAGGAGACCACCCCAATTAGATGAATCTATTCGAGGAGGTGACCACCAGAAATTCTCGTAAAATAAAATAATATTGGTATGTCAGAAAAGTATCTAAACTATATAAACCTAAGAAATAAAGAGTTAACATATACTCTATAACTAATGATTTAGTTTGTGCATAAGAATGAGTTGATAAATTATCGATTTGAAGATTTAGCATAATAGAATTCCAGTTATTTATTGATTGGTTTTCAATTGAATATTCACCGAATGATACCGTTTTGAATGGGTATTTTACCAGTGTTCCTGATGTCCTTCATCCGAGATTGACATTCAAATCCACGCGGTTAAAACGAAAAGTATTATAGATGCATGGAGGAAGTTTTATGTAAATATCGATGTACAAAAAGAATGTTCCGAAGCTTTACAAAATCGAAGAACTAAACAAGGCCATGATTAAGAAATATAGGATTAGAGTGGGCTTGCCAACCCAGTTTAGAAATGATTCTGACGGAACGTTTTTGAAGTAAAAATATACGTCTAGTAATGTAAGTTTGACGCTGGTCCCAAATCTGGCAAGCAGAGCTAATATGAGGGTTGAAAATGGCATGGTTAAAGAAATTTTCAATTTTCATATAAATTTGCGTAATAGACTGCAAATGAAAAATCCACCGTTGAAGGATGTTTCGAGGCTTGAGGAGCAGGAGTTTATTTGTTTTAATGGAATGCGCTTAAAGTTTAATTGCAAAGAAATTAATAAATAATTTTACATGATTTCGAAGCACCACAACAACTGAATTACAAAAAATATGCGATAGCTGGGTTAAGTGTTTAGAGGTTTATAAACTTCTGATGAAAGAATCTAAAATAAAGAAAGTATTCAATCAATACCAAGATTTCTTTAAATCATTTTTAATCAATTTTATTCATTAAAAATGATTTAAAGGAATCTTGGTATTGTTAACAAATTTAAAATATCGCTCCCGGGTGGGCTTGAACCACCAACCTTTCGGTTAACAGCCGAACGCGCTAACCAATTGCGCCACGGAAGCTGACGAAACTTATGTCATTACTTGATAACATTTTAACTATTAATTTAATGACTAACAACAACCTTTTGTAAAAGTAAAGGCTTTTGCATCACTATGGTGTTCCGTCTATAATAGAAAATTTTAACGATTTTAAAAGATTTCATTCACACAGGATTACTCATAAACAAAAAAAATACTTTCCCCTGTACAAATTTCTGTAATCAAAACTTAAGATCAACAAAAGTTTGCATGGTTTCTACATGTACATCAGATTACATTTTTTTTGTTTTCTTTTATATGAACCAATTACAGTCCGGCTGGATTTTCTCCATTTTTGTTCAATTCGCAGACGATGTCAATCACAACTCACTTCATTCAATATTAACCTCTGAGTATCTTTTAAAATAGCGATTCGCATTTGAGCAAAAAGTTATAAT
Organism: Turritopsis dohrnii; assembly: GCA_027922465.2. Taxonomy (NCBI): domain Eukaryota; kingdom Metazoa; phylum Cnidaria; class Hydrozoa; order Anthoathecata; family Oceaniidae; genus Turritopsis; species Turritopsis dohrnii. Next base: position 469,674 of record BQMF02000298.1, read on the forward strand.
GAAGTATCGAAACAACGAAATACATAATTCTGGTGTTTAAACTGAGATTCGGAAAAATGTCAAATGGCCTTTTGATCTATCAACCTCAAACCCATTCCCCTTGTCCGCCGTATTGTCTGACTGATTTGAGGGAAGCTTTTATACTAGCTCAGACAAATCTGAAATCGAGGCTCAATGTTTGTTTTGTGCGGTATAGCCTACGATAGTCACGAAAAAAGTTTCTATCAGCTGATTTATATCAATTGTAAGTGGTGACACGGGAGATCGGAAACCCGATACAACTGTGATATTGCGGAATTGGCGTAATGAAAACCAGCCCTTCTAATACATAATACCATGGATCAGTTCTTACAATAGTTCAACAAATGAATTTATTTATTGATTAACTAATAAAGTAAAATGACTAATCATTGATATAAAATCAATAAGGAGAAGATGTGTTGATGCCAAGTGTGTAAACATATTCCATTTTGTTTCTACAAGCATTACTTTTAATATCGATATGGGTGTCTTACTAAATAAGAAGATTTCACAGGCGGCTTGTCTCACAGCTGTCTTTGAATCCATGTTTGCAACAGCTACACTGATTGCTGGTTTCATTAACTTGGGATCTTTTCATGTTACTGATATTGAAGCTTCAGTTGGTATATGGTGTGGTCTTCTGGTACGTATGATATAGAATCTTACTATTCAGGTGGACATATTCCCCTATGTGTCGCTTTTACACCATGCGGCGCATTAACCTTGCAATCAAAACTGATTTTGTGAGCAATTTTGTTGATTTCATAAGAAAATGAACAATGAAATTTTAGTGGAATTGATTCCTACGTTACTGTCTTTTAAGTATCTAATGCTCCTGAAGAAGTGTACTATATAAAACGATACCATCCTAGAATAAGGATTGGACGAGAGAGAATCTTTATCCTACTCCTTGTTTATATGTAGCATTCGAAATCAGTCGTCCATACGTACTTCGTTTCCTCTTGAGTGACCTCTTTCCTTTTGAGCAATCATATCATTGAATTTTTACAAGAAACAATGTTACTCATCAGAACGAGGTTCATATGAATAAATAAGATGACTGGCTGTTTAAACATGATAGGGAGGCTGGATGTTTTGGATTTCATTTTTCAGTTATTTGTTGCTGTTTTTCTCGGGATGATGATGATGGCTACCAGACATGCTGCAACGGTAAGTAAAACCGTCAAAAGTTTGTTCTCTCATATGAACCCGTTTTACAAACCCGCTTCCATGTTCCAAATAAATATCGGTTTACAACTAGTAGTTAGATTAGTGATTGACGATCTCATCCATCCATATCCGTAACATGATATTCAATCGCTATTCTAATTGCTAGTTGTAAACTAGTTGTCATCCATATTCGTAATAATCTAGGCATGATTAAAAAACCCCTTTTGCCACCAGTGAGTTTAATCCCCCTAGTAGAAACGTATGCTAAAAGGACATTGTGTATTTCCATCTTTTTCATCCAGTTCTTCTGAATAACAGATGAAATAGTTATATTGCAGTCATGTAAGGCTGCTCTCAGGAGATCAGGATATTAGGGCTGCTCTCTTTAATTATGTAATTCTTACAATAAAGCCAATGTGAATCTTAACTTTGTTCCCAATCTTTCCAGCACAGGCATAAATAAATAGAAACCATTAAGTTGGGATCTTTACTCCAAATAGAAAGTCAAACCTAGAAATTCACAAAGTATTTGCAGATGATTATTAAACAGTGGATTCCAAACCCCTTGTTTTCTTCTCAAAAACCATCGACGAAACACTTGTTTAATCAAGAGATCTCTTACAGGCTGCCGTGTATTTACTGGTGAACTGTGCAGGACTGGCGGGAAGTATTTACGGCATTTTCGAAAGTCTGGATGTTTACGATGATTTCAAAGAGTTTCGTGAATATTCGGAAAACAAAAATGGAGTGACGTGTTCATTTACGGCAGAGCAATGCGCTTGTTTTGGCGCGGATGGCGGCAAGAAGCTTTTCAGATCAGGCTATTCAGGTATTTGAATTTTATTCTTTTAACTAAACAGCAAATATCTGAAAGATGAGGTATTTAAGACCGGTTTTCAACTGATCGCTCAGCTCTGATTCGTTCAGTGATCAGCCAATCAGGAGCCACTTTGCTCAGTTTTAGCAACCAGTTTTGTGTCCCCCTAAATACGGAAATAGAAATTGCAAATTATACTATACTGTGCCATGCAACCTCATATCGGTAACGTTTCTACTTCTATTATTTGCACAGTATCTTCAAATTGATTCAGGTAAGCGCGTTTACAAACCATTCCACAAACTCGTTTTCAGGACTTCTTGCCTTTTTGATGTACGTCTATATTTGGTATATGACGACGGCGAAGGTAATATCAAGAGTCCTGAGAATGAAGTTGTTCTTTACACACTATCAATATTATCCCTTGAAAGCGTAAAAAAAATTCTTTTTTGCTCGTTTTTATTAGTTGAAAAATGTCCGCTGTTTTCCTTTGGTGAAGATCTCTGGTTGGTCATGACTATCTTAGTTGCTATTTGTATCCTCTGGTTTTTCGTTGGTTTTATCATCGGGCTAGGTGCAATTTTCACCGATTTCGGGAAAAAGGTATTCCATTTGGATTTATTTTTTGAAAGATAACTTCATATGTTTCGTTTAGTCAGCATCTACCAACTGAAGTTTGAAATGATTTTATCAGACAGGTATTGCCTTGATATTATAGGAAGGAGAAAAACACTATTCACAGCAACGAATGTAAATGAGAACACTTGTGAGTTGTTGATGATGTAATCGGAGGATATTTATTATCGTGATGAGATATAAAAGATAGCTAAATTTCTGCTAAGCACATAATGTTGTCTCAATCGCCTCCCGATGACGAGGCCTTTCAACAAGTCTGAGGTTAACTCGTCCCAGACCTCTCTCAACACAATTTCAATATTTTCGCAACGCACTCATTTGTATTTATTTATTTACTCTTTTTCTAATGTATTGTTTCTACGTAACAAACGTGTTTTTGTTTTGTTGATAAACATTCGGGATTCGGGAAATGCAAATTACACACTTTGGAATAAGATCAATTTTCTTAAGAACAATAAGAAGGCTCAGATTAAGAACAAGAAAACAAGAATCATTGCATACAAAAATTTAGAGCAAACGGCAACTCAGCATCACGGAGGATTTACAATTACCATACTTCAAGATTCCGCTTCAAACTGAGAAGCGAAGCTCAAAGTTTCGGATTACCGGTTCTATTTAAACGAAAAAGATGAAACTCGTTTGACCAAACAAGTGAGGTTGGGTTCAACAAAGATATAACACGGACAATGAAGACAGGTTATGTCACCTTGTTTTTTTTAATCCAAATCACTTTATAAACTATGCACCGTCATCATCATTCCTTAACTCATACAATTATTTCCAATTTGACTGGCCAACCTGACATAAAAAATGATAATTCACCTTTCCCTCTGCTTTAACACCGGTTGTTTTTAGCCATTCAAAATAATAAACATGACTAAACAAATCTAGACCGACTGAGTATCGCTTTCCTTCTATACGTAACTTATACAATGTATCATAACGTTATTTCAAAAATTATTTTATTTTTCAAATTCGGTCATCGGAATAATTAAAAGCAACCTGTTTCGAAACCGACTACATAACAACACGGAGTATAAATAAAAAATCAGGAGAGGTCTACGAACTCGGTAAATTGTTAACATTTCGTCTACATCCAGTTTGTAACGAGTATATGTAGGTTTAAGGAACTAGATACAGGGTTGATGGGCAATCAGTGGTCGTTTATTTGTCGTTTATTCTTTTTTCTCGGGCTTAGTTGATAACATTCTCCGTTGCAATTCATCGATTTTTTTGGCATAGGACTGAGCCATGGAGTTTATTATAGAAACAACAAAGTAGATGATCATTCCAGTGACCAATTTTTCAAATATGAAACCTAATATGTTGGTACCCTGAAAAAAAACAAACAAAAACAAGAGCATTTAAGGCATTCTTGAATGTCTTTCTGCTACCATTCCAAAAGAGAGACAAGTAAAGCGGAGCAACCTGTGCTTCAGCCGCCACACCTCCAACTTGGTGCAACTTATTCTTCTGCGCCTGTACAGCCTTCTGGAAAGGTGATTGAACATATGGTCCAATATAAGGTATCTCACTAAAAAACAAACGCCAAGGAATTATAGGTTGAAACCTGTAGAATATACGTGCGAATGCTGTCAACCGAAATACCTGCATTTATGAATTCCTATACACGTACTATAAGAAAAGTGCTTTAATTGCCTATGTGCAGGTCAATAAAACATACAAAAGATATAAAACCATTAGAGACAAGTCTAGTATGAATTGACAAAACAGAACTCATGTCATGGAAATCTTTTTACGACAAAAGATGAGTTTCATTTCCCTATCAACTATCACAACAAAACTTCACTTTCAAAAGCAAAGCGTATAAGCGGATCAGCCATATATATCTTTATTGATTTCAAAACATGTTAAAAACTTCTATTTACTGAAACGAAGCTTTTCGAAACATAGTTATATTTTCAAGTAAAATATTTCTATAAAGCAACCATGAAAGTTTGTCGTTTTTGCAATTTTGAATTTTGTGAAAATAAAGCCAGATCCAGAAACATTCATTTAAGGACGTGAAATAATCCCAATTTGTGATCTGGAATAAACAGGTACAGTGTGTACATACCCTAACAGATTAAGCACAGTTTCCACATACGACTTACTGAAACAAAGAATAACGAACGTTTGCTAGAAGAAGAAAGAACAAGAATATAATTTACAAAAGAAAAAACGAACTACAGCAACTATGTTCTAGATGAAACACAATTCACCTGCAAATGCATTTTAATGATAGCTTTGCCAATAAGAGTGGCTCCAAAGAAGGTCCAGAATGGAACCAAGCAATGACCACAAGTTATACCAGCAAGATCAAACAATGGGTTTGGTATCTATGGGAACGAAATACTCACATAATCATGAGAGAATTCATATTATAATGCTGATGCCTTACTTACCCAGATGATAGAAAAAAATCCTTACAGAAGCAAACAACAATATTCCAAAAAATCCAACCCTTTCAACTATTTTAGGGACGGCTTTTTTCGCCCTAGTAAACAGGTCCTAAAACACAAATGAAATCCTACTAATACAAATACTATCAACGATTAAGACAAGACCAAGATCAAAACAAGACTGTGATGGTGCATAACTTACAGTACTCTCACTACTGATAAGTTCCTCTAACTCTTCAAGTTCCTCATTATCAGGATCTTCCTCACCAGAAAGACGAGCTAAAGTCAAGAAAAAAAATTCACATCAATACATCAATACAAACAAGGAATATCGTCAAATGTTCAAAACACCCAGAAAATGATGCATGGTCTTCATTCAATATTCAGTAAACAGTGTTTTACTAACAAACAAAAATATCACCTGCTCTAGCCATAAAGTATGGGGGCAGTTCACCAATGGCTGTTCCTGCTCCCTAAACATAATTAAGAACGATGAGATATCCTTCCTAATCGACACAGTTTCATTTGAAAACTTATCATACTACATTAAGTCTCCATGGAAACCACTCTACTTACCCACATGACTGCTTCTAATCGGATTTTACTCATAATGGTAAACATGTTAACGATGGATTGTGAATTCTCTTTCGGACATAATATTCTAAAAAATGATACTGACTGATGATGGTGGACATTAACTTCATCACCACAAAAACAATATCGTAACCTTACTCATTCGGATATGGTGGTTCCGGAAATTCTAACGATCCACATTCCCAAGCTGCTAATGTTACCTTGGCGATGTGTGGACCCTGAAATATGACAGCAAAAAATAAAACTAACAAGTGTGGAAAAATAAAAGGACAAAACTTTATCCTCAATAACTTGCTGTCGAAGTTGAATCCAGCTAAACTTACCAGGTACAAGATGAAAGTGTGCAACCCAGTACCCAGTCCAACAGAAGAAAGGACTCCTAAACCAATCCAATATAAGCACCAAAGTATATCTTTTTTGAATACACTAATATATTGCTGATGTGAACCTTCTAACATGTAGAGAATGAACAAAACTGAGGATATCAATACAATTGATGAGCACGTCTTCTTATGTTTCAAAACACTAAAATGAGAAGTTTCAACATTTTCAAGCTTTATTCACATAAAAGTTGCTAAGTATTTTCATAATGTGCATTGTTGAGCAGATGTGGTATCTGTAATCTTGAATTTCTTTTCATAATTAACATCACAAGAAAACATACTTTCGTTTTTCTCTCCTTATAACATCGAATAACTCCAATATGAAGTATTGGATGGTTAATATTGGTTTTCGCCATAGAACTATCTTTTGCCGGTTTAATCTTTCATGATGGCGCAACTCTTTGAGCTCTTCGTGACTGTACTGATGATTTAGTCTACCATTGCTGTGAGTTCCTGGAGAAGAAAAGAAAATCGACCCACTAAAAAAAGGTTTTGAAATAATTTATTTACGATGATAGTGTAAACAAGGCAATTTGTGTTGCTTCTACTATTAGAAGAGTGAAAAAAAAAAAAAAAATACAAAAATGTTTAAAATTATAGGTCATTTTTCACAAAATTCACAATGTCTTAAACCTTATTTCTTTGCTGTCTTAAACCTTATTTCTTTGAAACATTTTAGGAAAATCTTCCCTGCCAATTGGATATCAATAAAATCTTAATATACTAGCAAGTGTACATACCACTAGAGTGTGACCGTTGAAATTTTATGGTCAAGTCCTTTATAGTTGGGCATGAAACCATGCAGAGGCAATAATCATTTTTTGATCACAGCAGAATCAATGCATAGCATCCCCATTCCAGATTGGTGTTTTTTTGGGAAATATCTCAGGAACCAATAGGGATAATTACTGATATTTTTTGGGGTCCACGATATTAGGAATGGGTGGTGAAAAATTTCGGTCAAAACATTCCAAGGGACAGCACTGATGTCACCTAAACTTTGTTTGACATACAGAACAAGCATTATGCTGATTACGCAGTTGCTCCGTAAGGGCATAATGTCTGAAATTAATTTCTCACAAGTGAACCACAAAATTTTCAAAATATATACATACCTTCGTCACACATTGAAGTAGTGGAATGAGATTCTAGATGCACTCTAAAGAAATTAATAACACCTTAAAACATTGAGAAATTTGCAAAATTTATCATAGAAAAAGGAACTGCTTATGGCCATCAGAGTGTTTGTAAACTAAAAGCTATATACAAACTTGTTTATTTGTGGGTCATTCACTAGATCATCTTTGAGTCTGTTGATCTAAAGTGGAAGAAGTTTAGTCAAGTTATAATGAAATGTCAATTTATGTATGACAACATAAAAAAAATATTCAAAAGTAAAAAACTTTACCAGATTTGCCTTCAAACCTTGGGTAGTCAACTTTCTGCGTTTTAGTTCGTTCTTTAGCTCCTTTACCGTCCAACTATTCAAAATGTCTTCAGTTGACATGAGGCCTTCTGTGTTTTTAATTTTGAGTATAAATTTTTATGGTCTTTGTGAAACAAATTTTAGCTATATATACACAAAGTAGATCTGTTACCAACTAAATATGTATAAAAATGAGTAAACAACATAATGCACTGAAAAAAAACAATGGAGAAAAATGCATGTGAATTTTAATTTCGAGATATACAAGGAGTAATACAGGATTTGAATTTTGGCGGTGCTAGTGACACGAACCAAGGGAGGGGAGGTGGGGTGGTGGTGTGATGGGTGATGGGTGCTGTAAATTTTCGATTTGGGGCTCTATATGGCCTAAAACTGCTTAAATCTTACTGTAAGTTATGTTCGTATTTCCATTTATCATCTCAGCGTTGTTCGCACATATTTATTTTCATACTGAAGGCTTTATAAAGGAACTAAATTTTGTGGGAACTAAATTTAGCGGATTTGAAATTGAAAGGATTTTAACAATTTTAACAATTAGTTCAGGCATTCTGTGCCCTATGCAAACTACTGGGAAGAAAAGGAAACATTGATTGATACAGTTTTATGGTATTTTCTTGTTTTCATACATAGGCTAATCTTTATGACCAGACAGCTATGGTTGTAGAGAAATGTCTCGTTGAAAGAAAATATTTTAGCAATAGCTCTGTGGTTTGCTTATGAATGCCTTAAGGAAAACCGAAATCATGAAATATGTGCAGCTCCCAAAATTGAGATTTATTCTAGTCATCCGCGAAATTGAACTACCGCGAAACTCTCTATGATAAGCCAAACGCGAAATTTAATTCCTGCAAAACACACAAAATTGCTTTCTCGTCCGCAAAATTAAATTCCCGCGAAATTTAGTTCCTTTAAAGTATTCATTGAATTAACAAAAGTTCAAACAAGAAAAAGCGAGGTTGAATTTAAGCACATTGCCCTTTGGTTTTTGACCTATTATCTCGATATATACCGTAAAGCGGGGTGACTTGAAACATCCGGGGTGACTTGAAACAGCATCAAAAAAACGTTATTTCTCATGAAATAATGAATGAAACTCCGAATTTTTTTCAGATTCCGTTCGGAGACTATCTAGCGCAACATTTGATAGAAAAATTTCATTAATCAAGGAAGTTCTTCGGAAGCTGAAGATGAACAAAGCGCCGAAAATCAGTACCCCTGTATAATAGCACATCACGGCGATACAGCATATCGCCAAATATATTTTTTTTTACATTTGTAAAAAAGAAAGGTCAAAGGGAGTAATTCCAGAATGTTATTAAAAAATATTTAAAATTGAAAGAAATATATGCCATTAAAATGATTCATTTTTTTTCACTCGATACACTTCGTCTCTTCGATTATTGCATAAATATTCTTATCAATTATGATGCAATTGAATCATTGATGTGTGATAAAGTTCAGCCGATGGAGTTTCAAAGGTGGTATAAGTCATTTGGTAATTATTATAAGTTCCATTAATAATAGAAAGGGTCAATAATCTAAGAATTGAACCTCAATAAACTCGTTTTACTAAGTACCATAATAACTGAATACTAATCAGAGTTCTGAACAAATCGGTGCTGCAATTATATCCTCCGTTCAAGGCTATGGGCACACCATACTTATTGTGAAATTGGACGGGCTGTATATATGTTGTTACTTTTACAATTTCATACTTAACCTCGTTACCAGGGTTTCTTCTTGCCTTTTTGATATATGGACGCCGTTTCATACTCCATATACATGTCATATGCAATGGCGCAATAAATTCGCGTAATCCGGATGAAATGATGAAGCGCTTGTGTGGAAAAAAACAAAGACGATGGATCAATAAGTGACATCGAAGTGGTAAAGGAAATATATCCTAAACTAAAAGAAGCACGAAAAAGAAAGTTCAATACTATGAAACAGGAATTTTATTATATATATTCAATTTACAAGTTTTAAGTAAGTACAGTCGTGTAAACTAGCTATAAATTGAAATTCATCTTGCCTGCTTTCGATATTGTTTCTGAAACAATTACGTTATCACACGCTTAATGATTTTAATGGCTTCAGATAACTTATTTTTTACAATGCTTCACCATTCTGAAATTTTGAGTTTTCAAAATTTTACTAACGCTCTCCATCACTTAATAAAAATGAAACTGGCAATAACAAATTATTTTAATTTATGTTTTATATGCAAGTAATCGTAGCTCACACGTTTTCTGTTTTGGTGCTCTATACAACAACATTTTTGTGCAAACAGCACTGTTTCAAGTCACCCCCGCACGATAAATTTCAGTAGGTGTATATACTTTGTGAAGCAATAACTTGAGATGGTATGCATCAATTAGTTTGAACACTTCATTATCTGAAAGACAAAAGATGAATGGACCTTTTTTCAAAATTTCATAATAATTACTTTCTTAGATTAAAAGTTATGAGCAAACCTTTTCAAAAAACGGCGAATTTTGTTTCAAGTCACCCCGTTTTACGGTATCATGAATATTTGTGAAGTTTATGTACAGACTGCAAGGTTACAATTGACAGAGTCACTGTATGAGGTTCACAAGTTTAAAGGGATCCTATGATGGAAAATTATAATTTTGACACATGACAGAGCTCTGAAAATTGATCTCAGAAGAAAGTGAATAGTGTCAATGTTCATAACTACGAATGGCCTTCTAATTCCAAAGTCAAATCCGAATTATATTCCAACTGTGCATCCAGTACTGTCAACCAAACTATAACATAAGCTTCTAAATCCCTTGAGAGTCATGCATAATTTTGTGAGCTCTGTTTATACCGACTTTCCGTGTCGGAGATTTTCTTCCCGAAGACAGTCGGTCGGAGGACCCAAACAGAACATATTTGTGATTGTCGCCCTATATATTTTTTTATCTGTCCATCATTGCATTATCATCAATAATTTCCTTAACTTAACTTTGGCAGACAGAGTCAGACTTCGTGCACTAACTGTCAGTACAAAAGAAGCCATGAAGAATTTTTTATGCATTATATACAAACTCATACCCCGTTTCAACTAAAACTCAAACACACACATAAAAAAACAGATTTCAAGTGCCAAATGTTATCTCATTCTATATATAATTAAACAAATAGAGTTTTTTCAAGACTATAAAGAGACTAAGACACAGTAAAAAGATCTTCCATCCAAAATAAAGCCTTATAGCCACTATTAAGCGTAGGGAAAGCATGATGGCCAAGCAGACCTGTCGATCCCAAGCAGCCCTTCTTTTCTACAGAAATATACTTTTTGCACTTCCATTTCCAATTGCATTAACCGACAACTTGACTCACACACGATCGATCTTTGTAGGAAGCCATATTGGATTACATTTATGAAACTATCATCTTCCGTGTACATTACAGAACTAATTCCGATCGTGGTTGATATTTTTACACCTCTTTTCCAGCTTTGACATATAAAACGAAACCCACATTCAATTGCCTACTTACATTCAAAATAAATACAAATTTCAACATAAGAAGCACGGTAGGTGCCAAATATTCCCCAAATTCAAAGTTTTCTTCTTACATGTTCTGGCCGTTTTTTTCAAGTTTTATTATTTAGAAAATCTTTTGTCATTTTCAAAGGCTCTTCAAAAATCCCATCAGAATGTTTCTCTCGATCTACAGCTACAAGAAAGCTTTCAAACAAACACTCATTTCAAAAGATTCTCTGACAAAAAGTGGGTGATGAGATTCTTATGCTACAGCACGAACAAATATGGTATTGGAAAAGGCTAGAGAACTGAAACACCTACCGAACGTTCGTCAGTAGTAAACCCTGACTTCAGGTTATCTCTCAAATAATACTTGATTTTCAAGATTTTTAAGATCGCCTGGTGTGATTTTAAAGTTTTTAAAGGTCCTGCAGCTACCCTGAAGATTAACAGGCTCTCACTGGAGAATATTTACTTGTTGTTCTAGTTCTAATACAATACATAGAACTTCGTCGTCATCCGATAATTGCACTTCAACGGATAGAAATGATCAAAACAGGGGAAAGGTAAGAAACTGTTATATGTAGGACTGAGGGATGCACTATGCTGATGTCAGTAGAAATAGAACAATTGAGAAATGATATCTGGGAACGAGCAGCTGTGCATTATTAACAAAGCGTTCAAACAGAGTACAAAATGAAAAGATAACTGCTGACCCACTTTTTTCTCGACCTTATGATTATGAGTTATATGAGTTCATTATCTTTAACTGGAAAAGAATTTTGAACTTCCATCAAAAAGCTATTGTCGTTACAAAGAGAGGTTAGGGAACAAAAATAATGAATACATATAGTATCTAGAAAAACATTATATTTCGAATTAGGTTTTCGTACTCTTCTTTTTCTTTTTCGCTGTTTCATCATGATGTTTACGTTTTTCTTCCAGCTTTCGCACCTGGAAAACAGATTCCAAAAATTTCTTTAAACACGTAAAAAGGTTATGGCGTCATCATTTCTTCCTTATTAACTGTTTACAAGACATTCAGTTAAATTATGTCACCTTTGATCTTTGCAAGGCTTGCCTAATTTCAAATTGCAATAAGAATGATCTTCTTTTGAAAAGTTGTTGAGATAACTCTGTTGTTTATATCAACATAAACAAATATAAATATTGATTTACAAGATATATTAGAGCGTGTAATCTATCCTGTATGAGTGTAAAATATTTGGTCGTGACTTCAAATCGACATTGTATGCTTTGAAAGTAAGGATGCTCGATAAATCAACCGGTCGATCGAGATTGCAAGATTTGTGTAGCTATAATTTGGCCATCGTTACCCAGTAGGCAAACTCGTCAAAAAGTCACTGCGATGAAGAACACTTTTATTGAAGTACAGTGGAACCTCTATTAACGGTCACCTCCATACATCGGTCACCTCCTGATAAGCGGCCAGAAAAGAAAGTCCCTGCCGAATTTATTGTCAAACTCTTATAAAAAAACCTCCATACATCGGTCACCTCCAATCAACGGTCAAACGGCCACTTTCTATTGTCCCAATGTCTAATTTTACCTCTATTAACGGTCAAAAAAAATCTTTATGCAAGCAAATGAAAGGAAAAATATCTTATTTATAATAATTATTTACAAAAATAAAGTCAAGTCAAGCAGCTTCATCTATTGTAGATGATTTGAACTTCAAAACATTAGGTGATGCTGACTTAGTAAGTACTTTGAATCTTGTCAAACAAGGACTTGAAGCACTTAGGCTAAATAATCTTTCACAAAAAAAGTAACAGTTTATTTCAGTAAAAAGTTGTAACATGATTGTAGATTGTACTGATAAGATACGTGTATTTACTTGTGTTTATTTTGATCATGAATCATTCTTTATGCCCCTCCTATCTCTCCCGACCAGCCTTTTGGATAAAAAGGTACATTCACATAAAACCTCCATACATCGGTCACCTCTAATTCAACGGCCACTAAGCTGGGTCCCCCAAAGTGGCCGCTATTAGAGGTTCCACTGTAGTGTGTAAATTACTGTAAAAATGCACTCCTTCGCAGTGGATTCTTCAACTGGTTTGCCGACTGTGTATATACATGGTCCTTTAAGACATCTACCTCTCGTCTGTAAGAACACAACTTTGATGGGTTTCGTTATTGCTTAGACTAGACACACATGTTTGAGAATTTCAGATAGACAATCATAAGTGTTCCTAAAATATATGAAAAGACTATACCTGGGAAGACTTCTTCTTTTTGGAGTGCATAATTTTATCGTACAAAGCTTTCTTCTTCTTCGGGAGCATCATCACAGCTAGTTTCTTCTCTTCTTCGCTCAATTTCTCGCTAGATGGTGTTTTTCGCTTCTTTCCGACTTGTTCTAAATCGAAAACACAAGAAATAGAAAGTGCTTGAACAAACACAAAGAATGAACATGGTATTCAATCCAACACATTCTGCAAATCCAAAAAGCAATGTTTTTGAGCTGGAGATTGATACCGCACTCGGTGGGATTTTATCTCTTGCTTCTCTCTTCGGTCTCAAAAAGTTGCATTCTACCTTAAGGGAAGAAATTATTTGCGGAAGAAATTTTTGCCGAAGATATTTTTGTGGATAAATGACCCAAAAAACGCCATATTTTGCGGAAGAAGTTTTTGCGGATGACGATTTCAAAAGAGATTTTGCAGAATTCATTTTTGCGGATGCAAGAAATTTAATAAAATCGAAAGTAGGAAAACACCTAATTCAGTGCCTGGGTGTATATATATGTATAGTAATCCAGGTAAAATTTTTTTACAGAGTTTCACTTCGAATAGGATGTGTCATATTCGCCTTTCCCGTGTGCGAACCCCGTGACCCCGAATTGGAAACGGAAAGTGTACCAATGTTGTAGAGCAATGGTTCCCTCGTGACGATAAAAAATGTGCACGTACTACTATATAATAATCGTAAAAAAGCGCATGGCCTCACGAAGAATATGACCACGATTAAGAAAAATTTTGACCGTAAAATTCAACAAAATTTATCACTGTCTAAAATAAGAGTGGTATGCACACTCGGTATTATGTATAAGATATATGTATGCACACTCTGAGAAAACTGTAAATCCCTGAGAAAACCCTGAGAAAACTGTAAATCTTTATGGAGTAGGTAGGATCTTCCTACTGGCCAGGCTCGAACTCCATCTTTGTCAGTGGCTTAGTTAGAGGTAAACTCAAGTTTACCTTGTTTCTAAGCTAGGACACTGAACGCTGGTTTCTTCCACCTTTTTCTGTTTGTCTAGTTGTTGTATGTGCTCTTTGTCTGCTTGTGAACTGTCGCTGTTGTATCGAAACTCTGGTAAGTCATCTCTTGGTGAGGGTACAACTCAAAAACTCAGTTACTGGTCTGAGGCCGGCTGATAGTTAGGAACCCGAACTTTTTTGGTAGCGCTTAAGAGAGGCTGTTCCATCAGCAGCTGTAAAATATCAGGACATTTGTTGTGCCATGTCGGGCATGGAGGGTTTCCCAGCAAATGTGTCTGGTGTGCTTTGTCGAGGCCACACCCTGAGCCTTCTGTTACGGCAGAAGGTTTATTGATGAACCAACACTATTGACACAATCAGACTTTTTGCAAGTACATGTTATGTTTGTTCCTTTTATTTAATTTCTCTATCTAAACTTCCCTTATGAAATGGTTAATCAAAGAAAAAACATAAAAAAAACAGCTTCAAAACCCAATTCGATTAACCCGGCCCCACTGAACATATCTTTGACAAATGTCCGTGGTTTTCGTACAAATTTCTCTCACATTCATGCTTTCATTTCTAACAACTCTCCTGACATCCTTGCAATTTCGGAGACTAATCTGAATTCCAATATTGACACAGAAAATGATTTTCTCTTTCAAGGTTATCTTCCTCTACGTCGTAAGGACTCTAAAACCCACATGCATGGCCTTGGTGTATACCTTCGAGACAATTTACCTATAACTCGTGTGAGTGATCTGGAGGATCCTGATTTGCCATACATGTGCTTTCGTCTTTCGTTGCTCCATTCAACAAGCTATCTGTTCTTTCTTTATCGATCTCCATCATCCCAAGACTGTTCTGTTATAGACTCTATATCTGAAAGTATTGACAAGGCCCTATCAATTCATCACAGTGCCAACATATTTGTTTTTGGTGACTTCAATGTTCATCATGAAAAATGGCTCAAATTCTCAAATGGAATCTCTCACTCAGGAATTCATACTCTAAATTTTGCCCTATCTCAATCTCTTCATCAAATCATTGACTTCCCTACTCGCTTTCCTGATCGTGATGATCAATCTCCATCTCTACTTGATCTCTTTTTAACATCAAATCCTGATATCTGTAAAGCATCTAGTGAAGCTCCTCTTGGCAACTCTGACCATGGCGTAGTTTCTGTCTTAACATCTCTTAATTGCAAAGCTGCTTCTGAATCTCCTTTTCATCGCACTCTCTTCAGTTATGAACGTGGTGAATGGGATAATTTTCGAGACTTTCTTCGCGATGTCCCCTGGTACAATGTGTTTTCAAATCCAGCTGAAAAATGTGCAGAGGAAGTTACATCTTGGCTTACATCTGGTATTGAAGCATTTATCCCCAGTAGAAAATTTCGTGTTAAACCTCACTCCTCTCCCTGGTTTTCACCTGCTTGTGCTGCAGCAATTGCTCACAGAAATCTTTACTTTCATCAATATCAACGTGAGAAGTCTTCTCATAATAAGGTTCTTTTCAACCAAGCACGAAATCACTGCAAATCTGTCATTAATAATGCAAAGTCTACATATCAACAAGAAACTCGTAATCGTATCTCTTCACAAAAAATTGGATCTCGAGATTTTTGGCGCATCATTAGAAGTGTCACCAACAATAAAAGGTCATCCATTCCTCCCATTTTCAATGGTCCAGAGGTTTTATCATCGTCTAAGGATAAAGCTGAACTCTTCTCTAATATTTTCAGTACTAACTCTACCCTTGATGACTCTGACCATGCTGTTCCGGAATTTCCCTTGAGGACTAATAAAGTACTGGATAGCTGCTTTATCACACCAGCTAAAATATCTTCCATCATTTCAAATCTTGATGCTTCTAAGGCTACTGGCCCTGATGGAATTCCTGTCATCCTATTTCAAAAGTGTGCACCTGAATTATCTCCTGTACTTTCTCGTCTATATAACAAGTGCATAGCTGAATCTTGCTTTCCTTCATCTTGGAAGTTTGCCTCTGTAATTCCAGTCTTTAAAAATTATGGTGATCGATCTAATCCACGAAATTACAGACCCATTAGTCTCCTACCAGTTATGAGTAAAATTTTTGAGGCCTTTATCAATAATGCTATTGTTAATCACCTTGAATCTAATAACCTCTTCTCAGATTCTCAATATGGCTTTCGCTCCCAACGCTCAACTGCTGACCTCCTTACAGTGATAACTGATAGAATTTACACTGCATTAGATAAATCTGGGGAGGCAAGAGCTGTTGCTCTTGACATATCCAAGGCATTTGATAAAGTATGGCATACTGGTCTTTTGAAAAAGCTTGCTGCATATGGAGTTAAGGGTCTCTTTTATGAGATGATTCGTTCCTTCCTTGGTAATCGTAGGCTTAAGGTTGTTTTAGACGGGCAATCATCATCGACACATTCCATCAATGCAGGTGTTCCCCAAGGTTCTGTCCTTGGGCCAACCCTTTTTCTTCTTTTCATCAATGATCTGCCTGATGACATTATTTCCAAGCTTGCCATCTATGCTGATGATTCAACCATCTATTCCTGTACTCCAAAATCAGATTTGTTCAGCCAGGTAGAAATGGCAGGCGAAATTGAGTTTGATCTGCAATCTATAGTTGAGTGGGGAGAGAAATGGCTGGTCACATTCAATTCCACAAAAACGAAACTTCTATCTGTAAATCATACTAAAGATCCCTTTTTACCGTCAATTTCCATGAATGGCACCCAGTTGGAAGAAAACAACTCCTTTCGTCTCCTCGGCATCACTTTTTCACAGGACTTCTCCTGGCGCTCCTACATTGAGGCAATCGCTAAGTCAGCCTCGATGAAGGTGGGCTCCCTTCTTCGTGCAAGAGCATACCTCAGCCCTGATGCCATTCTTTACCTCTATAAATCTACTATTCGACCTTGTATTGAGTATTGTTGCCATATCTGGGGTGGTGCACCCTCTGATTCTCTAAATCTTTTAGATCGTATCCAGAAAAGAATCTGTAATGCTGTAGGTGATGAACTTGCAAGTAAACTTGACACACTCTCCCATCGCAGATCTGTGGCATCTCTTTGCCTCTTTTATAAATACTTTTACGGAAAATGTTCAACTGAGCTCTCTTCTCTCATCCCTGCATTAAAGACTTTCAAGCGAAACACAAGATATTCATCTAATTGCCATGATCACACTGTCAGCATCCCAAAATCATCAAAGAATTTTTACCAACAAAGTTTCATTCCTCGCTCCTCCACTCTCTGGAATTCTTTACCCCAGTCTGTTTTTCCTTCTTATTATAATCTTCAACACTTTAAATGTAATGTCCATCATCACCTTTCCTCCTTGTACCTCAATACACATTAGTGGTTTTAAACCTTGTATTGAGCGACTTATTAAAAAAAAAAAATAAAAAAAAAAATATATATATATATATATACAAACTTTAGTTGGAATGGAAAGAGCAGATTTATGGAATAACATCTATTTTTCACCAGTTACAATATCAAAAAAGAATACTAAACTGTAAAGAAACAGATGACTCAGTCCAGGTCTACTTCCCATAAAGGAAAAGTGCAAAAAACGATAAGAACTGTGATACCTCCGCGGACATCGTTTCTCAAAGTAAAAGCAACATACGAAGCGCAAGCCTGCTGCAAGTGCAGATGCTGCTTGAATTGTTATTGGCGAAGAGTAATAAATAAGTCCTTAGATGTTCAATAACCTCGATTTCTTTCCTTTATCATTTTCCAAACGTTTTGTAAAGACCAGACTTTCATTTATATGCAAAGCAAAGTGAAAAATCAATTCTTTACGGGTGAAAAAATTTGAAAATTTTGCGGATGACCAGTATTTATTAATTTTCGCTCAAATCCGCAAAAATGAATTCCGCAAAAAAAAAGTTCCGTACAAATTTCTTCTGCAAACAATTTCTTCCCAGATATTTATAGATTTTTAGAAACTTGTTGTTATTGTTTTTGAGTTTTGGTTACTTTCAGTGGCGAATATTTATTCAATGTTTTATCCAGAAAGGATCGCCGATCTATGCAACGAGTTGCACAAGACTTCTTCAAGTATTGGTTTTATTAAAAAGATATTTCTGAGGATATGTGTTATGTTAACCTTTGTTACGTTTTATTACTACAATCGTTCTAGTTTATCGACATATAAGTACAAAAGGAGAACCATGTCATATTTTCAGACGTTCAACCGTTAGGCTTTTAGAGATTTGAACCCACACAAACAGCTGAATTCACATGTTAAACTTTAAGAGTGTAAAAAAAAAAAACTCTTCAAACCTTTCTCAGTGTTTTTTTCTATTTGTTCTTCATCATCTTTGACAGCATTCTTCTTCAACAACTCCTTCTCTTGATCTAACATTTGTTTTCTTTCAGGCGGTATGTAATCATCAACAGCCTCTTCCACGAAGGGCGATAAATGGGGCGGTAGAATGGCGCCCACAACATAATCGTCAATTGGTAACAATCTGCGGTTGTTAATACAATCAAATACCCATTGCGGTTGCACATGTTTCCTGGAAATCGAAAATGAGTAAATCAAGGGAAAGGCAAGGGAAAGGAAATGATGAAACAGAGACAAGTGTTATTCCTTTCAAGAATCATGAAGTAGGCCAAATGAGATCCAAACCACTGCGTAGTGGAAATGATGCTGTTTGTAATCTGCAGATTCCACTTCGCTTCACCTTTTTCTTCCATATTCCACATGGAATTTTACTCCAGATAAGTGATATAATGCAGTAACCGAAAAGTTCTTCGTCCATGGTCACACACGTACCTGTTCATATGATGTTTTTGTAGTTTTGGTCGATCCACAATTTGGTGAGTTATAGTTTCATCGTCTTCCGTAAATGTGGCACCTAGAGCTACCGTTTCACTCCAAGATACATCGCCACCAAAACACCTGGGAAATCAAGTCATAATCTCGTGACCAAGAAAAAACTGAGAAGATTGGCAATTTTATTCGAATAAAATTTCATTGTGTTCCGACTTATCAATATGTTCGTCTGACAACTCGTTACCAACAGACGTTTACGGTGAAAACCTTGTGAAATGTGTTTGGGTTATTGAGGGTTTTGCTCAAATATTTTTATAAGTATTTTCACCGTATTAATGATATGGTAACGATTTTTCAGATGAACATACTCTTATCATAACTAATTATTTCGAAAGAATTAAAGTCTCGCTACACGACACCATTGCTATAACTTCTGAATCTCCCTTTGTTCATTATCAGTTTTTTTAGTTTCAACATGACAACATGGTTTACAATGAACAAAATAAACAAAACCATATGTTATAGTTGTTAGCTATCCTCTAGATGAAACATCAGAAAAACACTGAATACAGGAAGCTTTCATTCACCAAAAAAGCATTTTTATTGAGAATGATATATGGTCAAACAGCATAGAAAAAAAAAGCAACCTACTTGATGATGAATACTAAGGAAGATCTGGGCACTTCTCTTGACAGAAAAATTTTAGTTCCGTGAAACAGTTTCTGAAAGGAGCGCTCCTCTTCTTCTTCAAGACGAGCTTGTTCTTGTGCAGCGGATTCTTTACTCTAAAGAAACATAGATGGTTTAACACATGTTTGCAAAAAGTCTTTGATCAGGGGGGCAGTTCATCATTTTTCATGTATTTCTGCTGTTAATACTGCCATTTATACTTTGAAAATTAGATCTGTAAGTTAAATGGTAAATTAAAACAACAACAAGGTAAATGGTGTTAACATAGATTCAACATATCTGAAGATCAGCCTTATCAGCACAATAAAATACAGAAGACGACTAATCTATAGAGACCATCAAATTACTCTTTCATTATTGGAAATTAAACCAGAATATAAAACAAAACATACCCCGTCTTCAACGGGAAAGTCGTCAAAGTCAGCATTATCTGTTAAACCTGTAGAACAATAGTTTACATCATAACATAATTTTATACAATCATAAAGGGTTGGGAGAATTAATTCCTCACTAAAGCATCACAATCTGTGGCTTAATTGATGATTAAATTAATCCTAGGTTAGCTAGACTGGAAGAGTGAAGGATACATACTTTCTATTGCAGCTTTCAGACTGGTAGTAAATGCTGCCAATTTCTAAAGAAGAAAATGAGAAGGTAACACTTTATGTAACAGATTAATTCTTTTCAATTTGCACTTCAGAAAGACTTTACCTCATCATAAACATCTATGTCTTGGCAATACGTTGACGTACTTTCATTGTTGTTTATCGATAGCTATCACAAAGAAAAAAAGTATTTGAAATATGGATTCATCTTGGCAGCTGGTCTACTCAGTAATCATGAACAAAATACGAGTATGTCTTCCACCATCAATTATGTTAGACATGCTTAAATATTTTCATTTGCTATTTTTTTCATGTACATGAAACATACATAGCATATATCTCGAGAGTAGGACAACTTAAAGACACTGCAGGAACAAACATGATTGGAGCTGACGCCTAATTAAAGATAATGAACTGCTATAAATAGAATTGGGGGTTAAAGTGTGTTGTTGCTAGCGGGAGGAGTCCCCCATTGCAACAATAAGAAATGGGTAAACAAGCAGACGACAAATATCATAATAACAAACAAATTATGGTAATATTAACTATTGGTTCTCTTGGATATTCCCTTGTTTTCTCATGACTTTCATTACAGTTCAATAAATTTAACACTTGAGTATAGACAAGGCTTTTAAAAACAAGAATGAAAGTTAGAAGAAAGTTACCACTTTTTATTATTACAGTACCATTTCAATGGTTGATGAAAAAAATTGTTTACATTTGATAATCATGACTTTTAAAAACACAATAGAAACATCTTACTTGTGGAGGATAGTGCAGGTTGAGATTATGGTACAACTGAAAATTTATGAACCCCACCATGGTTGTGTAAAATTCAATGAATGTCAACATAATACGAAAATCGACATCATCCGGCAACTGAAAAGAATAACAAGTAGTGTAAAGATATGTTACAAATCACGCCATTTTGAAAAAAACAGAGCTGTAGAACATACCTGTTGAGTAAATTGATGTGGAACTATCCATGTTATAGTTTGATTCTGAATTTCCACTTGATAATAAATTCCTTTTATGGAGATAAAAACCTGAAATAAACATGGCAGCTGTTAAGTGAATAATTGCCTTTTTTGTCGGTAGGAGAACGAAAAGCATATCTTAAAGAATGGTGAAGAGAGCAGTCTGATACATCATACCTTCTTCAAAGATTGAGATGCAATCACGTAGTGCTGAAACTCGACTAAAGGGAAAAAGTTGGCAAAAAAAGGTTTTTGAGATAATTCTACAAATACAAATCTTTTGCATTAGTTTAAAAAAGAAAAGCATTTATTTGAATTATTGGCAGAAAAAGCATGATTGTTGTAAGAAACATCTACATACCACTAAGCCTTTTACAGTTTTGGACTATATCACCCTGAAACCAAATATTAAAATATTTCTACAAAACTTACATTACGTTTCAGAACATCATAAAGAATATTTATATACCTCAACAACAAAAGAATATACCTCAACAACAAAAGTATATACCTCAACAACAAAAGTATATACATAAACATAAAACTGAACTAGTAAGTCTCTAGTATACTAGTAAGCAACTTTACCTTAATTTTTTCTGTTTGTGGGAGTGTTGAAAACAGAAACACCATCGAAAGAGCATCATCCAAATCCCTTAAGGCGTCAATGAATGTTGGGTACCTCAAAAAAGATTAAAATGTTTCATCATTTCAAATGAAATGAAATCAAATGAAAAATGTTTAATAAAATGCACACCTTTCTTTGACAATATGATCCAATGAATAAACAGGTTTATTTTGTTCAAGTCGATCTGCATCACTATATTCTTCCCTTCCAACTGCTCGTTTAAGTTTTCTCATGAAGACTTTAAAATCACGAAATTTTTGGATTACCGGTTCATGTGCAAGGAACTGAATATCTTTAACAAAATAATACGTTTTGTACGCAGTGCTTCCCTTGTTCACTTTTTTTCGATTTTTCGGTTCTCGAGGATATATTCCTTTCAATATGCATAATCGTCTAAATTAATGTAAAGAAATTGTTGGATATTATTACCTCAAAAACTTAACATACCTCTGCAATATCTCATTTTCCTGAACTCCAGAAGAAATTACCAACAGACCTGTCTTATATTTCCCCATAGGGCGAAACAATATATGTTAAAACGGGTATTTTCCTTCTCCTCCTCCCCCTTCTCCGTTCACTTTTATAGCCGCAGTTCAGTATTGAATTTTGGCCTAGCCAAGATAGATAAGAATATAGGCTAGTCTTTAGTGAAGTAGTACGCCATTTTGTTCAGTCAGTGAAGACGGGTAGTGGAAGTTTTTTGTTTTCTGCTAGTTTTTAAAATGATTCAATAGATTAAACGTTGGATGATGGAAATAAATCGCTTTAGTTCAGTGTTGTCCTAAAAGGTTTTGTAAATACTTTTGAATGAACGTGTAAAAAACAAAGAAAAAAATGATACCAATCAATGTCGTGCATGTTTTGTTTTTGTTGACAATTAATATTATGATGACTGCTTATTAAATGCTTGGAACAGTATAGCATTGAAGCTGTGATTTCAGTGCAAAGGCGAAAGGCAGGCTGAAGATTTATTTTTATTTTACATCCTGATATAATGTAACCCAGCCCACTGAACTGTGAAAGAAGATGATGTACGTACAGCCAACAGGAAACCCTTTTTAGATATGGAGAACAATCAGCTCAACCAGTTATATTAACTCAGAGAGTACATTACAAAAACTGCAAGTACAAACTCGATGTAGTATATGCAATAAGAAGTTCAGAAAACCAATTACGTATAACATTTTTACACAGGATTGAGACACATAAAAGAATCTGGCTGGTTGACTGTGCTTCCCTGGATAGTCATTTAATCGAATAACAGAAACGTAATTTACTATGGATTAAGGTGGATTTCCACTTAATGTTTTTTCAACGGGAACAGGGATGGGAATGGAAAGCAGGAAAGGACACACGGGAAAAATTAATTTCCACTCAAAAAAGCCCGCAGGAAAATGAATTCAGAACATAAACAAACATGGCGGCTTTTCTTAGTAAACTCAGTAGAAGAACTTTGAATTTGATATTATGGATTTATTTAAAAGAGAAAAAAAATCGTAGATAATCGTAAAAAAATGAAGTTACATGATGAAAAGTAATTTTTTAAGTTTTTCAAAATGACACCAAGGAAATATGAGCAGCTATTGTGACTAGTTGCTCCAGCAATAGCAAAATCTTCAGTCAAACGTGAAGCAATTGGGCCTTGTGAGAGGTTAACGGTGACGCTTGAAAGCCATACAGGTTGTGTTCCATAAACAATCATATCGCCTCCTGACTTCCTCTATCAAATCAACCTCCCAATTCTTGTGTAACTCCGATGCATCCCAAAATTGAGTTTGTCCTGTTGTGGGATGGTTTTCTTGTATCGCTGTGCCTCTGCCTGTGCCTGATTAACAAAGATTGAAAAAAATTCATCTTCTTCTTGTGCAGTGAAATCTTCCTCATACTTTGTCTTCAGTAGATGCGTTGCCATATTGCTCGAATGTTTTGAAACATTCAAAATTACCATGTCAGCATTAATTAAGAAATGCTCAGCTGCCATAAATATTGCGATTTGATTGATTCTTTGTTTTCTTTTCCTGCTATCACACGGGAAAAAGTTGAAACGAGATCAACTTTTTCCCGAGACAGAAAGGACGGGAAAAGTTTCCCGAGGAAAAGCAAGAAATTTAAAGTGCGCATGCTCACGTGATTATTTTCCTGTTCCTGTTCCCGTTCCCGTTAAAAAAACGTTAAGTGGAAATCCGCCTTTAATTCCATGGTCACGTGTAACGTTTTGATATATATGATATTTTATTTTCTAAAAATTAATATACTGTCAATTTTCCTTACTACGAACAAAGAGCATATATCAAAACACACAACCCAACATAACAGTTTGTAAACTAAATCAATCCAGAACAGAAACTTCTATTTTCAGCTATGTAGTGATTTGGTTATGGATGTGTATTTTCACTATCAAAATCTGAGATTTATGAATGTTGTTTTTATTACATAATAAATTGGGTTGTGAACATATTTGTTGAATCAGAGATGTTTATTCTGAATACTTGAATTTGATTTTATAAAGTGTCACTTAAAGCCAATCTCATTTTTGAAAAACTCTTCTTTCCTAACATGAAATGCTACCCATAATATTTGTTTAGTAAAGATTTTGATTGCTTTTGATAGTTATGCTTATGCCTACCCCAGTATTTTTCATACTATTTTTCTTTTCTTCTTTTGGACACCTGTATACGAATTTGATTGTATAATGTAAAATAGTTTTATTCGAGTTACAAAAGGTGTTCTGTGGAAATACATTGTTTCCAGTGATTTTATGGTATAAAACCATACGTTTGTTATGATGAAATTGCCTTCAGGAAAAATTGGTCACATTTAGGTTTTATAAATTTTTAGCTATGCCCATAGTAACTTCTCACTCATTTAGAAGGGAAACCTTAAACCATTTGACCATGAACATGTTCCTGTTATTGTAAGTTCAAAATAAGTTCTTTTGTGGTATTATTCCACCCTGATTAGCACGAAGAACATTTTCATCTGAGTATCAGGTTGATGTTAGTTATACCATTGTCATTATTTAATGATACAATTTTCTTGTGGTTATCAATGCACACACACAATTGATAAAATTTTCGCAACTTTGGGGAAATATAGTCACATTTTTGCGAATCTTGTATACTTTTCAAACCAAAGCAGAATATACATACTGAACTATTTTGATTCTGACAATGTTAACAAAACAAAAAACTTTAAACCTGAAATCTGGTAAACTGAGCTGCAACTTTTTCAATGCTTGATTTCTGCTGATGTAGTTTGTGACAGCGCCACTTTCTCCCTGTACACAACATAAGAACAAAATTAACTTAAGGCAGGTTCATTTTCAGAGTAATGCTGAAATTAATGATTCATAGTACCTTCTTTTTCATTTTCCCCATTTTTAATAAATACCTGTTTATTACCTATAAACAAAATTAAGAATATAATATAGACTTTCAAAATGATAAAAAATGATCAATAGTAGAAATCCTAATAAGCCAACAGCTATTAGTTTCGCTTCTCTTGAAATTCATCAGCAACAGTATCTTTCACTTGTAGTACAAAATGCACTCCTTTCAGATACTGATAGCGTTTATTAATAGCTCACTAAACCTCTAGGCAGGAGTTGTGCAAACATATACCACATTTCCCTATATATTTGTTCTTAAGTCAGGAAACCTCTGTTCACAAAAAGTTTTATTGCAATGAATGTTTGAGTTTTTGAGAAAACCTGTTTTCATTTTTTCTCTTGCAATATCTCAAATCAGAAATGTATCTATGTTTATATACTCATTGGCAAATGAGTATATAAACAGTATAAGTATATGCCAAGCACATTGACAATATTATTAATAATGAACTATCATAAGGTCGAGAAAAACGTGTGTCAGCTGTTTTCTTGTGAGATAATCTCCACAAAACAGCCAATCATGTTTATTACTTTGTTTGAACGCTTCGTTAGCAATAAACAGCTGCTTGTTGGTTCCCAGGCCATTTCTCAATTGTTCTACATCAGCATGTGCAATCCTCAACTCTACATATAATAGTTCATTATCTTTTATGACTTAGTCATTTTTCTAACTCTCAGTCATCCTAACTTCAGACAACCTTCCTGACTAATAAACAGGCCTATCTGGTAGACAAAATCTACATCACTACACTCAACCAAGTCACAAATTAGATGAAACGATAAAAAGAAAAAGTAAAGTAAAGAACTGTTTTTCAATTTCATTTTACAAAAGATTCCATATCCCCTAGAGTATCATCGAAACAAGTATCAAAAGTTTGCCTTTGTTAAGTTTAGTTATGGGGCCATTCCATGCCAAACGGTGCAAGGCTGAACATGAACCAACTCAGAATTTATTCAAACAGAAAGTTACAATATAGATGAGAAAATTTCACCTCAATAGTACAGTTCAAAAATTATAACTGTTAAAAGCTGACGAGCATCTACAGAAAATTGCTATGACAGAGAGGTAAGCTGCTTGTTTTCAATTTTTGAACAAAATTTATCCTAGAGTAATGAAACTTTGCAGATTACAAGACACCTTGGTGCATGCAGGGTCTAATCTAGGCCAATGCTGCCCTTCTAAGTTAAAAAAATTAAATTATTTCACTTTAAAAACTTCAAAAATCACCCTTGTATAGGGTGGGAGGGGGGCTCACAGGTTTAACCCACCGAAATAAAGCTCAGGTTGCCCTTTTCCTAAAAAAAGTGCCCTTTGGATGTTCATAATGTGCCCTTTTCCCTTCTGCCGGACGCTGGCCTGACTTTCTAGATTAGACCCTGGCATTATCAGAATAATGCAAAAGTCTTCCATAAATTTTTCAAAATTCCATAATGGCGGCATAAAGTGCCAAAAAATCGTATAATCGTAATATAATCGTATAATCGTAAATTCGTATAAAAAGGATATTTGAGGCTTCTCCAACACAAGAAAAAAATAATTATATAACATTCCAAAAACTTTTAATCCTGTATGACTACATGGAGGACTATCAGAAAATGATAAGAGGTTTCAGGCTATTCCTTGTTGCTAAAATTGACTGTAAAAACTGCACTAAATCAATTTTTGTGAATCAATGGTCTTATTTTGGAGGCCTGGAAACCTACCATAGACACTAAATCCAAACTTGAAATTTTTACTATAATAATCAGTCTTGTCCATGAAAAAATTGCCAGGAGTGCGATTGATCGCACGCGCAAAAGGGTTATTTCGTAGTTCAGGCGTGCGACTCTCAGTCTTGTCGTTATGAGGCGCGCAATGGCGCTAACGCTCGCTATAACCCTCCTTGAGTTAGTTGAGACGCACTTTTAATGGCAGGGTTACCACATCGCAATTCGCAATTTGCGAGTCCAATTGAAATTTTAGCGAATCAAATGTAGTAAAATTGCGAATCTATATTAAACTTTAGTATAAATAAACTTACCCTTTAAATATGTTTAAAGATTTCTATAATAAACAGCGTCTTATACACACATAAAAGAGTATTTCCACAACAGGTGTGAACATTCTACATACTTTTGTGTATAAAAATAATTTGCCACGATGATCCTCACAGCAAGGGAAAACCCTTTCATTGTTCTTTCGAACAATAATTATTCTATTTCTCTCCACGTTCCTTAGATTTGATTTTATCATACAACGGACGAATAGTTTTTCAGAGTTTTTTTTAAAAAAAGAACATGTCAGAATTTACTGTTTCATTGAAAACTGTTAACAAATGGGAAACTAAATTAAATTGCACATTAGAAAAAGATCTGTGCAGGAGTAAAAGTAAAAACAAATAAGATTTCAGAAGCTCCTTCCATATTTTCAAAAGCGAAAGAGGCCCTTTTTGGAACAAGGTTGAGCTAACAGTTCATTTAGTTTCTCTCTTCAGTGATCGACAGGGTTTTTAGGCAAGTCACTGTTCAAACTTTTTTGCGAATCGAATTTTTGTTTCTAATTCGAACCCTGAATGACACACATAGATACTCATATAAACATGCTCAACGTTCATGCTCATTTGACAACCAATTAATAAGTATAATAACTGATTTGTTATTGCTAGGGAGAACAACCACTGTTGCTAAGGTAATTTTGAAGTTTCCTTCGTTATACGAATTCCTTTGTTCACCTAAAGAAAGAATATGAAAACATAACCAGTAGCAGTCTTGTCAATGAAGACAGGACTTAAGCCAGCCCTGTCATACCGCATATAACGCATTATTCTCAATTGTCAGAAAATTCCCAAATTTGTATACAATACGTTTTCCCACTTATAAAATTTTAAAATTTTTCTGTTATTATAGGAAAAAGTATTTAATGTGTTAATTAATACTTTACAGGCCAAATTTACCATACGTGGTATCGAAAACAACTACGTGGCACGTAAACAACTAAAATCAACTAAACTAAAAAACAATACTGAAAGTCAGCTGGCTGAGATTTATTTTCTATTTTGATTCTTTTTCTTCCAATTCAACTTCTTGTTTGCATCATTTCATTTTAAATGAGTTCCATCAACTGTGGAAACTTCGGTTAAGCTTCCATTTCACTGATTGTAAAGAGAGTGGAAACTAAGATGCTTTTTAATTTCATTGAATAACACATTAGGTGAACAAATGAATTCATATAGCAAAGGAAATTTCAAAATTACCTTAGCAACGGTGGCCGTTCTCCCTAGCAACAACAAATTGGTTAACAAAACTTGAGCATGTTGTGTTTCATATAAATAGTTATGTTCTTAAGTCCCTCCTCCTTTACCAGCAAAAATAATTTTTCTTCACTCATCAAGCAAGTCTACTCCGACGAAATTTGCTGATGAGAAACAGCAATATTGACCAACAGAAAACATTTTCACTGAGGAACATAGTGTCTGCAATTGAGTAGACACCAGTCGTTAGTCAAGATAAATCATGGAGCTGGAAACTAAGGTGCTTTTTTTAATTTCATTGAATAACACGGACTGTTACCACTTACTTAAAGTTTTCATATTCTTTCGTTAGGTGAAAGGAATTAGTGTAATGAAGGAAATTTTAAAATTACCTTAGCAACGCTGGTTGCACACCTGAATTACGCAATAACTAATCACACACCTGGGAATTTTTTCATTGACAAGACTACTGTTTATGAACAAAAAGATGTGGTCGTAGCTAATGCTTTGATGTATAATTATATTTAAATTGATCCATTGCACTCCCTGGAATTTATAACATAATCTGCAGAAGAACACAACATGTCTTTCGTTTTTACTTAGCTACTCTCTTAAAACATGTTTTTAAAAATTGACAATGAATGAATGATTGCGTTTTTAAACTCAATTGAAGATTGAGTTTCAACTACCGGCAAAGGGTAGTTGGAAAGTGCTTAGAAAAATCCTCAAGACACGGATTTTTAAAAGGAGCACCACATATATATCATTCAAGGTTCATCATTTTTTTCTATTTGAGATTGAGACCATGCTTCCTTCCACAACGCATCTACCATTATGATTAAAAGTTTTTGACACGGTGATAATTTTGGACCAAAAATTATAATCAATTTAAGTGCCCTGGCAAATACTATTTTCTCAACAACAATTCATAAAGTTTAAATAAACGTTTCGTTTGTGTTATGAACAAAAATATTGATAAAAATCTATCTGCACTTCAACAGAAAAGCCAACATCTACTTCGACTTTCTTGAAAGCAAAGTCATATTTTAAAGAGGCATTGTACGGCTAAAATTGTAAATATTATCGTCACGTGATCGAACATGAAAAATATAAACAAATATGGCGGCAAATAATCAAGCTTTCTCTGTCGGAGAAGAACAGAGATCTTCTTTATTTCGGGAAATCAACCTGAAACATAGTTTTGACACCTTTTAAACAATATGTTGGTGAAAGAATTCATTCTTCTACAATACGTGTTAGAAGTAATTACTGAATTTTCTCATGAATTATAAGTCATCGTTGTGTGTGAAGAAACATGTCAGCTGTCTTAACTCAAGTAAGATTACTTTTATCATTATAAGAGAATATTGTGGAAGCTAATTTAAAGTGATTTGATTTCATTGCCTATTCCAATCAAAACAAAACTTTTTCTTCGTTGTTTGTTCTCAACGAAACTTAAATTTGATTACATTGACTCACTCGTGCATTTTCAGCATTGTATATGTAACTCGACTTGCAGCAGAAAAGATGGTCAAAGATCTGGTTGCCCCTGCAAGACAAGGGAAGTAAAATGTGGAGAAGAATGTAAATGTGGGAAGAAAAAAAAGGGAGTTGTTGTTATTATCATATATTTAATATTTCTGTAAAAAAAAATAAGAGTCTATCGTTGAATCGTGATCTAAAATTTACATTTGATACAGACGAATGATATTTCACATCGAAAAGGTCATAAAACAGAACTTATTCGCATTCAAATGTCATGTATAAACCCATATCGTTTGAGAAACATAATTGTCAAGTGATAGAGAAAAAAGTATGTAAATGTTATCCACATATATCTTCAAAATGATACGTGGCTTTCGCATCAGAACCACGAAATTAATTTCTTATATAAATTCATAGTCTTTTGGTGCTTTTATTTTTTTGCAACTTGATAACGTAAGTGAAAAAATTGATTACAAAAACAGCAATTTTTATATTTATACTAGTTCATCTTGTTCGACATCGTTTCTTGTTTGGCTTTCCACGATAACCCAAATACAGATACGATTGTTTCATAAAGATTAGACATGGGACATCAAGATTACAACGGCCGTTTTTTTCGACAGCCCTATTTTTGTTGATTTCAGCCGTACAATGCCTCTTTAAATGACATGATAACAAACGGAAACGAAGTTCAAACGAAGAACTTGGGAAAGATTGGAATCATTTTTGTCGTTGTGGTAATTATAAGTTCAATTGCATCCAAACAAGGTAGAGTGCGATTTAACCTGTTTACCTGCTTGTTTAGGTACTTGTTTTATCCTTTTATTAGGGATCCTGTGATGAAAAATTATTTTTGGGACATTTATAATATGATATAGAGAGCTCTAAAAAGTTGATTAACAAGTCTTTTTTATAGTTTTTGAAAATTTCTTCTCCTTTCACTGATATTTCAATTTAAAAATGTCAAATTATGCAATGCATAATTATTTCTATTTCTATTTATTAATTTGCATAAGGCATTACAATAGCCTAGCTAATCTCGCACAAATGGAACAGAAAAATTACAAAAATGAAAATAGTAAAAAAAAAAAAAAAAAAAAATAAAATAAGTTAGTTAGATGAAATATAAATAAATATGAATTTTAAATGTAAAATTTTATTAAAAATATTTCATTAACAAGAAAGTTTATATATAAAAATATATGAATTGTAGCTAAATGTAAAATTTTATTATATTTTATTAACAAAGAATATATAAAATTTATAAAAGTCGATAAAAGCGTGTACAGACAAAATGTCCAAAACCCCACAGAAATTGCCAAAAAAGGTACAAAGCCTTTAGAAGATTAACTAGGAAAATTAATGTGAATTGGTGAGAGACGCTAAAAATTTGGCTAAATCGATGTCAAAATTAATCATGAGCAATAAAATCTAACTCTTTCTTAAATTTTGAAACATCGTCCATGCTAGATATTTTTGTTGGTAGATTGTTCCATTTTTTGACAACATCAGGAAAGAACGAAGTCGTGTACGCTTTTATACGTCCAAACAATGGGTTGAACTTGGTGTTGATGCAGTGTTATCGTGAGGGTAGAATTTCACTGTTCAATTGTTTGGCATGATGCATCAGGTCACGAAAAAGTTTGAGTTTTGCAATTTCTCTCCTTTGCTGTAGTGTTTTAAATTTAGCTAATGTTGTTGGGGCTAATGTCTCTTTTCCATGAGTTGAATATCCACCTTAGGGATTTTCTTTGCACCATCTCGATTTTGTTGATCAGTTGGTTGTTGTCAACTGGATCCCAGACAGAGGATGCGTATTCAACAATCGGACGAATAAATGTTTTGTAGCACTTGATTCGGATTTCCCTGTTGCTTTTCCCTGGGCAATTCCATTGTGACGGACGTACAATTCAGACAACTAAAACTTAATTTCCAGAATGAATTTCTTTCTTCCTTGAATTTTTTTAGAATATAACACAAGTCCTAAACCATATAAACTAGAAAATGACAAAAAAACACAATTTATAAGTTATGTTGGGCCTGGGAACTAGCATCAAAGTGCTATGGCGGACGTATTCAGACGAAAAACGATTTTCCAATTACACTTAAGAAATTACTTATTCCTGTGAATGTAGTGATCAGTTTTCTTTGATTCTCTCCATATTATGTCCTTTATACTGGTCTTTTACAGGTAAGAAACACAGGTTTTCAAAACTTTTTTATTTTTCAAGAAATTGATTGTCAAATGTTGTGACAGACGTATGTGACGGACGTACAAATTTGTCTCACAATGAAAAAGCGATATTGGGAATGGGATAATAAGCTGTATACTAATTCTTAGGCATTGAAAATGAGAAATAAGCACTTCCATCTAAATATCCCAATACTAACAAGAACGACCACAGTCGCTAAATCTGCGGCAAAACAATCAGCACAATGAAAGAAAGTAGTTCATTTAGAAGTAACCTAAAAGGGAGAAGTGTGCGACTCCTGATGCATTACACTTCAGTCTCACCAAGGCATTGATTGATGACTGCACAGTATTTTAGAATACTCAATTAATGCTGATAACGAACTGCCGACAAAACCAGTATCCGAAGAATTGTGATTGCCTGTGGCTGAACCTTTCATCAGCGAAAACAAAGAAATATTTTGATTCAATAAATTCATGCGAGCTAAAGAAGTATAAGCATTCATATAAAACGGGAAAAGGATATTTTCACGTTTATTTTTCCTTGAAAACACAATGAATAAAACTTTAGTTCCCAGAGTAGGTATATACATTTTTCAAACATATGTGCTGTTATGGGTTTATTCTATCTTTAACTTAAACAGTTACAGCTTATTCAGTTCAGGAGTTTTGGGAACGTGAGGTAGAGATGGATAAGGGAAGGAGTGAACAATAGAAAACAAACTGCTTTGATCAACAATAGCTATAACAGAACTCTGTTATGCATAAGCACAGATTCGTAACTTCTGTACACTGTTCTGACTCTCATATATATGAAATGTATTCTCCATAAAAATATATCCATAGACTGGAAAATCGTTGCATATCATAGTTGTTTTTTCATAGTCAACAAGTGTTTCGAGGTTTTCACAAGCATTTGGTCATTATGTCCTTTTCAAATGACTTATTGTCTGAAGTTCTCTGAAAATCAATAATTTCTGAATATTGCATCATTTTAAGACCAGATGTGGCTAGAAATGCCCTAAATGGTTGATATTGTATACTTCTTCTGTCTCTGACTCAAAAGTTCAATTATTTTGTTATAGCCATTGATATTTTTCTTCCTAAATCATACATTGATGTTCATACATTGATAGCTCTTGATTGGTGCTTTATATATACCTGAAATAATAAAACCAAACAAATATAATTGATAAGATTAATATTGTGACATTCCCAAACAACATTCTTCAAAACTTAAAAATGTGGAAAAATCAGTTTTAAATATGCAAAACATATATAAATGTATACTTTTCAAGATATATGATTATGCAATCTGTCTCACACAGGTTATCTTTTAGCATAAAGAATAAATTTAAACGGATTACTTCATCTCTCCCAGAGGCTAGAGCTTAGTCAAAATTTGTGGAGGAGAATTTAGTCATTTATGTATATATAAAAGGAAAGCGTGCTAAAAAACCTATTCGATACTTAAGACTGAAAAGAAATATTGTAATGTTGGACTCCTCCACTTTTTGCAAATGACCTTGAATACGTCTATGTCTCCATTGTTTTGCTTTTAACAAATACCTTTTTGGACTCTCATAGGAGAAAAACAATCTTTTTATTAAGAATATCAGGAGCGTATTGACAGATTTTAGTACCATTGTGAAAGTTGTGAAACAGGTAAATATAGTGAAGCAAGAGACCCCACCAAGGTCGGGACCGAGGCGCCAGAGAAAACTTTGAATATTGGCCCGTCTAGATCAGATAGAGAAAAAAGAGAGAAAAACAACTTTCACTTTCAACAATCAAAAACAGAAAAATAAAACATGATTTCTGTTCTCTGAAACTTTCTAATAATATGTTCATGCAAGGTCAAATTGCACTACTTTGCACACATTCTGCTCGGTTTAGCCATTGTTTCTTTCTGATCAAAATCACAGAATTTATACGTAAACATTTTCAATAAGCCAGACAGAGCAAGATGTGTGTTTTTAAGAATGTTTACTCGTGCCTCGATAAAAGTGATTTATTTTCCAATACAAAACAATAATGATTATACCTATAATAAGAATAATAGAGACTAAAGCACTGTGTGTGAATGAATATAAAAAAAGTAATGCACTCCCATCATTATATTATTCTTACAATACACCAATGGAGCACAAAATCATTGAAATTCAAAACTAAAAGCTTTATTTTTTCTTTTCAAAAGCAAAGATTACAAAAACATAATGAAAGTGATTAAGAGTTTATATAATAGGAGCTGTCGAACACACTGAAAACTACAGTCACGTGCTCTTGAAAAGAATGACGAAAATTTTAACTTGAAAATTTACCCTTGTGAATTCGCAACTTTCACAATGAACGGCTCAATACGCCCCCTGAATATTTTCGATCCCTAATTTCAATGCAAAAAGTTTTATCCAGAAACTTCAAGTACAGTATACATAATGTAGTAGTAGAAACGTATGGAAATATGCCCAAAGATAATGTTACAAGAGAAAATTAAAAACTGATAAAACAATAGAAAAAACAGGTTGTTTAATTTGTTTATAGAAATAACTATAGATATCTCCATAGCATATGATGCCCGCCACATGTGTCGCGTGTCATATCACATGTTTGTTGCTAATAAAAATGTAGCTCAATTTACAACATAATGGGGAAACATGTGGGGCTTGTGAAGGTATTATTATAATTTTGTTTCTTAATGATTTGTGGTTTTATAAAAACGTTGTCCTGTGTGGTGAAGTCCCTCAAACTGGATACAAAGTCAAAAGTCCCACAAATGAAGGTTGTGGTCTACAAACGAATCTGATAAATAGTCAACGCTTCGAGGTTGTGAGGACCATGCACCCCAATTTTAATTATAACAGCCAACGAAAACACATTTGATTCAGGCAAGAAGGACATTATTAGTGAAAAAATTGGGTGTGCAAAAAGAAAATATAGTCCCTTGTGTTTTGCTGAGTGATGTTTTCCTCTACCGAATTAATGAGAGCTAAAATTGAAAGTTTGTCGCCAGGTTGTCTTGAGAAGAGATGTACCTCTCCACAAAAAACCAATAGATGTAGAAAAACACACTACCGCCTATAAATCAATGCTTTATTGACGGGAATTCACGCTACTGAAATTTGATGTCGTGTGACCAGGGATCATAAGAGCCATGTAAACAGCACACAACATGACGTCACTTTAGGCCGTTTTAGGATCATCATCATCATCATCATCATCATCCACGGGTAAACCAATATCTGCTGTTGCTTCGCGCCGCAGATAATAACTTTATAATACAAAAACAAAAAAAATTTAAAATGTTTGTGAATGAAAATTGACCACACATACCAGCAACAACTGGTGGGTCAAGTTGTTTTAATTATAATTGTGAATTTTGAGAGAATTTTGTCAATTTTGGTAGGCCATTTTCAAAATGTGGCACCTGTTTTGTGCATCACATTAACCTCTATGTCACTTTCAAATACAGCTGTGACTTCACCTGGAAAGGACTCATTTTCATATGAAACCAATACCCAGTCACTGATTTGGACTGAAAAAGTCTCAATGAGATCAAGAGATGGTGATGTTGTGCTACTGAAAATATTTGCAACATTGAAACATTCCCTAGTTGAGGTAGTTGCAATTTCAAGCTGACTTGCACCTTAATGCAATGCATTTTTATGGTATTGGATATGGCAAGACAATTTTCCCACGTTTGCTGCTTTGTTAAGCATTTCGTTGTTACAGCTTCTGAAGAAACATGAATGATGTTGATTTGTTTATCCAATTCCCTTGCAAGCTCAGCATATGCAATTGAATTGTCTGGAGTGGTTCCTTTGGATCTGACATGGTGACAGATGAATCTTTTTACGGTGCCACCAATACCGTCAACAGCCACTTTACCATGAGAAGTGACAAAGAAATTCCATATTATTTTCATTGAAAAGTCTTCCTCCCAGTCTGGTAAATTTGAAAATAAAAATCTCTGTTTAAGCTGTGTAGTAGGTCCATCAACACATTGATCAATTTGACGGATGGATACTTTGTCAAAATGTTGCCAAATAGCTCTGACATAAAGGTATAAACTGCCTCTTTAGTATGTTCCAAGTTGTCTGAAATGATGACATAGTTCCCTTTATTGGTGTTGTCAACCCAAACATGGCCAGTAAACAATGTCACTTGCTTGTGGGACCAGTGTGTGGATTTATGGTCGATGTGTTTCAAGTCAACCTGCAATACAACTGATGTGCCATTACATTCATCAATTAACTTAGTAAAATGCGCCTGTTGAATGCATTTAACATATCGATGAATCAAAAACCTATTCAATTTGCTTTTCAAAAAATATCTGTAATGCAGAAAAACTTGTTTCTACTTTTCTCACTCTCCTGATCTTACGCATTGGAAAATGTAAAGAAGATGTTTGATCTTTAGCTAGAAAATCATCATGAAAATATCATAAGGGATGAACCAAGTTAACATGTATATATACATAAAAAAGCTTTTTGTGAAATAAAATTGGGTGTGTACCACTCGTGGAAGCTGGCATAAAAGCACAACTTTTACTGTGACGGATGTACGTGATGGACGTACAAAAAAACTGTACATCCGTCACTGATTTTCTGGTTGATGTAAGACATAAAATCAAAACTTAATCAAAATGTTTATACCTCTACACGCGTTCACGTTGTTGTTTTATAATAGTTCGCATTTTATAACAAAGTAGCCCTTAACTCTCTCTGTTGTAGAGTTTCGGAGGTACAAAGTAAAGCTTATGGTAAACACCTGGAGAAGAAGTGTGGGGTAGAATTATGCACTTTTCATCATAATGTGAATAAGGCATTCAATAATATAAGGCTGACTTTTCTTAATAATTGATCAGTATGGTGCACTATAGCCAAAATAGGTGCCTGTCACTTGTTCGGACGAATGCCACCCAATCATGTTACAGTTGATTATTAAAGTTTGTAATTATATATTTTGTGTGAAGCCCACAAACGGCTGACAAATCACAGCATGTTTTCTGCTGGCTGGATGAATGGAATGGCATTGTTAGTTTGATAACACAGGGCCCGCGCAGTGTTTTTGAAAACGAAGGGGCCAAAATATCCTCTTCTGTGATTACACCAAATTCGTTCTTGCGACCGGGTCGTCTGTCAACAAAATTTGTTTGCAACATTAACGAGCGAGAGTTAATCCACAAGACTTTTGTGTGTATTCAAGATTGCTAGTGCATTAAATCGTCGCTGCATCATTGTTGAGCGCGTCCAAGTCTTAATTCTCCTGGCCATTGAAAATGTTCTTTCTGGAGTTGCAACCGTAACTCCAGTCACAAAGATGACTCTCACAATGCATGACGTTTTGCATCAAAGCTCTCTGACTAGCTGAAAGATCTTTTAGAATTGATAAGATATCATCAAAGTGTGCAGGACCAGGGCCAGCAAAGCAAATTTAAAGTGCCAGGGCTGATGATTTAGTGTCTACTAAAGAGGTCCCATCATGGTTGGGCCGACGGTCAAGAAAATTATGAAATTTCGGTTTTCTAGATTGGCTATGCACTCATAATTTTTAGTTATAGTTACCGTATTTGCCGGTGTATAGGTCGACTTTGTGTATAAGTCAAACAGTGAATATGAAAGTTCAAATAGATGCTAGATCGTTAAGCCTGGTGTATAAGTCGAACCTAAACTTGATCATCTTTCATCTGATCAAACGTGGAAAGGGCATAATTTTTTCGCGGCAAAGAAGACTGGTTTTCTAAACTTGTTAACTTCCATTTTATCAATGATTTGCAGAAGTAATCTACATGAACTCACACCGGTGTGTAAATACAAGAGTGAACATGTGCGTTGAGTTATTTCGTGTGATTTGTTGTGTTCTTTGTATGATTTTGTTTATCAGGTTCACACTTTCTACAACTAAATACATTTCAAAGCATAATAACTATATTGACAGCGTTATACACAAAACTACATTTACTTTCCTTGTCTTTTACGAATTAAATGACCATATTTTGGTCATTTTTTTGCTGAGACATATTAATTTTGCTTTTTCTTTTACCTGCGCACCGGAACAGGTGCACAATAATTCATTCATTGTTTGCTTAATTGATTAAGATCAGAACACAGAGGGTGAGTGTAAAACAATTGCAAGAATGATTTTTTTAACGATTTTAAGTTTAGCAATAATGATAAAAATGACGATGATGAAATTGACCTGATGTATAAGTCGACACCTGACTCTAAG
Source organism: Turritopsis dohrnii (assembly GCA_027922465.2). NCBI lineage: Eukaryota > Metazoa > Cnidaria > Hydrozoa > Anthoathecata > Oceaniidae > Turritopsis > Turritopsis dohrnii. The sequence continues at coordinate 508,071 of BQMF02000298.1, forward strand.
CACTAAATTAATGTAAAAAAATATCGACTTATACACCGGCAAACACGGTAAGTATTCAAAAAAATATTTTCATGGGTAAAAGGTGTACACACGTGTCAAAAAGGCCCCTGCAAAATTTGTGGTTCCTTTTGCCGAATAGGGAGCTTTCTTCAAAGAAAAAATGAATCATGTATGGACATGACGTAACAGCAACAATCATGTCTTGAGTCAACATCTTGAAGCTGTGGAGTTGCGGTCCAGTTGTTATTGTTGTTGTTGATAATGTCAGACCATATTTTGCAAAAACTTGACTATCAATCACAATTTCTGGACAAAAAAGTATATTATAGTTCAAATGTAAAGTGTCATACCACAATTGAATAAAGTCTAACCTATCAACATTATGGACACAAAACCAGTATACTCTATACAATCTAGCACCACACATGTCTCTTGTCCCTGTCTTCCAACAACATGGTGAAATTTTTTTTGTGCTTTGTGAATTAGTGTGAATTTTGATTGTAATTCTGTGCAGCCAGAAAACAAAATGCACTAAGGTTTTGTTATTTGCACACAATCTTTAAATTGATGGTCAGCTAGAAGTACAAGTTTGTCACTTGAAGAGGTGATATCTCCCAAATCGGTGACAGTTGCCCGTTTTGAATGGAACAGAATTAGGGTTTCAAAAGTAAACAACCTGGGTAAACAGAAATGATTGATTTGTTGTTAATTTTTATCAAGATGAGTTTTCAATAATATGATTAAAAACGTCATAATATTATGCTCTGCAGAGTCTATTCTAGCCTGAAAGAGCATCCGTTGATCGGAGGCTGCCCTCTATGTTCTGGGGTTTTTTTAACTTCAAAAATCACTCTTGTATAGGGAGGGGGGGGGGGGGGGGGGGGGGGGGGTCACAGGTTTAACCCACCGAAATAAAGCTCAGGTTGCCCTTTTCCTAAAAAAGTGCCTTTTGGATGTTCATAATGTGCCCTTTTTGCTTCTGCCGGATGCTGCTCGTCCATTCCAGATTAGATCCTGCTCTGATGCTATTTTTGCTGCATATCAATTTATAAGGGTTGTGGAGAGTGTGAATTTAATCATCTATGCACTAGTGAAAATGCGTGAAAGCTGGATTTTCATTCTGCAAATTTGAGTGAATGACTTGAATTCATAAATGGAATAGAACAGTGCATGAGTGTTTAATCGCTCGTGCAAAATAGTTTACGTGGGCTATTCAATTACAAAAATTCATTTTGCGCATGCGATCTTTGTCTTGTGTCAAACCCATGAATTCTATGAATTTTCTTCTTTGGTTGCTTTTAATTAGTATGCAACTATAAACAACTTAATATTGTCTTTGTTCTTTTTATCTTTCTGTTAGGGTTGGGGTTCTGTAACACCTGCATTATAGTGGTGAAAAAAGAAAAAGGGCGAGATCGCAACATGTTAGAAACAAAAAATGTATTAACTCCTTTGCAGGATGTTTCACATTATCAAATGATGATTTGATCGTTTTGTATGGTCAAATGATTTACAAAATGTTTTTATTCTGTGTTTTTAATAACAAGGAGCTAGGTGTTGTAAAAATGAATTAAATAACTCTTATATGCTGAACAATAATAAAATAAATGTGTGCAAGTAAAGTAGACAGAAAGAGTATATCTGATATTTTGGCTGATAGTTTTCTGGAAAAACTAATATAACGACTAAATCATTAGTGTCAAGAAAGAACAATCTTATTTTCAGCATTTTCAAAACTTTTATAATTTAAATTAATGGTAACTAAACCAATGTGTATTAGTTTATGTATTTTTAACTATCGTACATGCAATATACATTGTTGGGTGAATTCCTCTCCACATCAAAGTTAGTTAGTTGCATCAAAGTTAGTTGGAACTCAAACCACCTTTGAGCATCTATGTGATGAGATTCCACTGATTTGTAGTTTCAGTCACTTTCAATTGAGCTGTCATGTCTATTATGAACTAGTGTGATCACATGGGGTTGGTAGGTTAGAGCATTCACCTGGCAAGTGAATGGCCTTGGGTTCAAGAAGGTTTTTATTTTGTGAACATGAGGTAGGGAGAAGGAAAAGAGAAGGGTAACAATAATTTTCAGTTCTTTTATATATTAATGCAGATTCAAAACTTTCTGACACTCATGGTTGGAAAAATATTCTGAATAAAAATTATCCATACTCAAGAAAATCATCTTTTCATTAGCAATTTTTTAGAATTGAAAGTTATTATATATTTCCCCATAGGGCGAAATATATGTTAAAAGCGGCATTTTCCTTTTCCTTCTCCTCCATTCACTTTTATAGCCGCGGTTCAGAATGTAATTTTCACCTAGCCGCCAAAGTAGATAAGAATAGAGGCTAGTCTACAGTCAAGTAGACACCATGTTTTTTCAGTCAGTGCGGATGGGCTGTAGAAGATTTTTGATTTTCCCACTAGCTTTTAAAATGATTCTAGAGAATTCAACGTTAAGTGATGGAAATAAATCGTTTTAGTTCAGTATTGTCTTAAAAGGTGTAAAAAACAGAAAAATATTGATTTGTTTTTGTTGATGACAAAAATGCTATGATTGATGATGATGATTGGTAATTAAATGCTTGCCTTGGAACAGCAAACAATCATTGAAGCTGTGATTTCAGTGCAAAGGCGAAAATTCATTATCAATACAGGCTGAAGATTTATTTGTATTTTACGTCCTGATATAATGTGAACTGAAAGCACATAATATATGAAGTACAGCTATAAAAAAAAAACTTTTTTTATGTGGAGAACAACCAGTTCAACCAGTGTTAATTCAAAAAGTACATTAGTAAAAAAGCAAGTAAAAATGCGATGTCGTATATGCAATAAGAACGTCAGAAAACCAATTACGTATAATAGCAGACAAGATTGAGACACAAATAACTTGAAAGAATCGAATCTGGTCAAAAAATGTGCTTCTCTGCTGGGGATAGTCATTTAATCTGACAACAGAAACATAATTTACTAAGGATTAATTCCATGATCACCTATACTATTTTGATACTGTATATATGATATTTTTAGGAAAACTTGATATATATATATAAATACTGTCAATTTTCCTTACACAAACAACAAACGTATATATATAAATCAAAGCACAATCCAACAAACAATCTGTAAATCAAATCAAACCAGAACACGAAACTTCTACTTTCAGCCTTTTAGTGATTTGGTTATAGATGTGTAGTCTATTTTCAGTACTGAAATCTGTTGTTTTTTTTCATTTGGGATTTACAATGGTCATTTTTATCAAATAATAAATAATGGGTGTGCACATATTTTTTTGAACAGAGAATATTCTGAATACTTGAATTCAATTTTATAAATTGTCACTTTAAGCCTATCTCTTTCGAAAATAACTCTTCTGTCCAAATTTGAAGTGCTAATTTGAAGTGCCTTTAATTGCTATTGGTAGTTATTTGCTTATTTATTTATTTAAAATTTAATAACATAAAAATACATGACTTTAAGTTTCATGCATATCGCAATCATCAGATTTATAAAATTTTATACATCTATATTTTATACATCTGATGATTGCGATATGCATGAAACTTAAAGTCATGTATTTTTATGTTTTTAAATTTTAAATAAATGAGTATTTACTTTGACTCTACTAACTGGTATTGAGTTATTTGCCAATATCTTTCTTATGGTTATAGTTATTTGCTTTATGTCTACCTCAAAGTATTTTTAATATATACTTTAGTATTAAAATTAGGTTTGACAATTTTCTTTTCTTCTTTTTTAAATCTGTATATAAATTTGATTGTATAATGTTGTAAGATAGTTTTATCTGAGTTACAAAAAGCAAGTGCAAGTGTCTTCTGTTGAATTACATTGTTTTGTTGTGATTTTATGGTATAAAGGATGTCAAGATTCTGCAACAATAAAGATTATATGTTTTTTTTATGCTAAAATTGCCTTACACATTGGTGCGGTTGTTGATATTTAGTTGTTTAAGGGAAAGTATTACTCAGCAAAATTTATAAGAGAAACATTATCATTTGACCATGAACATCTTCATTTCTTAAGAAGTTCTAAATAAGTTGTTTTGTGGTATTAAATTCAATTCTACCCTGAGTAGTAAGGACAACATTTTTATCTGAGTATGACATTGATGGTAGTTATACCATTGTAGTTATTTAATGATGCATATTTTTCTTATGGTTATCAATGTACACACAATAATTGGCAAAAGTTTCGCAACTTTGGGGAAATATATAGTCGCATTTTTGCGAATCTTGTTATCATAAGTAAAAGCATTGGCAAAAAAAAGTCTACTTAACTCTAAAAACGTACCATAAAAATAAGAAAATTTGCCTAAAAACCATACTTTGAATAATTTTACATTGATCAGTCAAGGTATTATCTGACTGAAAAATACTCTGGAAATCTGATGTAAGTGAGTCAAATCACAATTTCTGTATGACCTAGTAGTAATTTTTGTCGATTTATGGCATCTAAAAATAAATTCATCTAACTCACCCAATTCAACTTGCTTGATCCATGGAAAAGCTCCCTGCAAGGCCAAAGCCACTACTAGGCAGAGAGCTACAGGATGAGAAAAGGAAGAACAGCTATAAACACAGATGAGAAAGATGAGAAAAGGAAGAAGAGTTATAAAGACAGAGCAAGGTGGCGGTTAACCTTGGATTTAAAAGATTGCAGATCATACTCAGCAGGAAAACAACTATGAGGGAGAGAATTCCAGAGGCGAGCAGTCTGAGGGAAAAAGCTAGTCGATATAAAAAGAAGAAGTACCTTTAAGTGTTTATGATATAGGAAAAACATAAACACAAAAGTAACGTTAGTTATAACACTTTAGGAGAATGATCACTATGTTAAGTTTGCTATTTGAATTTGAGCTGTTAAAATATTTTACCTACCATGTATTTCTGAAGTCACCTATTCAGATCTAGAACATATTCGATAAGCATGGCAAAAGATGATCATAGGCATTGCACTTTACTATTATATCATATGGTATTATTATATCAATTATCAATATTTGTGCGAAATAAACCTTTTTTGCCAGATCTGATCCTTATTATTGTACAAAGTTGTGGTACATATTCACATTTGTAACAAGTATCCGTCCATGTTTTTGCTTAGGTAGGATACATTTCTTCTAGAATTTAATGTGTCATTGCTTGAAAAATTGAAGGTTATTACTCGTCATTGCTCATTTCTACATTTGTGTAAAAGTCGAGGCTTCGCTTTCTTGAAATTTATATCTCATTAGCCTGATGTCCTGAAAAGAAGTAGCAGTTAATTTTTGAAAAATTACACTCTTTCGAGAGATCTGCATATCTTTAGATACTTTGGAATGACATACTTTTAACAGAAAATATATAAAGAAAAGGATTTTTACTTATAGCTACTTTACTGCTATAAACAAACATAATAATGAAACTGAAGTTCCATACACAAGTACAGAATTACAAAGAATTTCCTTATAAACTATTGTTATTCTCCTGCTTGCACAAAAAAATGTTTGTGTTGTTGTGTAAATGAAAATAAAACTGGCACACCTCTGTTTCAATGAACTAGTAAAATGCTTAAAGAACACCACAGGGCTTCTTCTGCTTAATTATATCTACCACTTCTATGTTTACATTCATGTTCATTCATACTCTGAAAATTAACATTAGCAGTATACAATAATTAAAAATTAAACTGATCAAACATAATACGTAATTTAAGATAGAAGAAGTATAAAGGTTAATGCTTATGTGTCAGCATTAATACGTTTTTTTTTTCATTTTAGTATCTTAACCACTCAATGGATAAGTCTATAGTCAGTAAAGAAAAGAACTCTCTTGAAATTTGCAATTACCAACCGTCATATATTACTACTGCAAAAGTCAAGCAGAAGGTCCTCGAAGAAGATGAATATTTAACAGTAAGTGTACTTTTTAAGCAGCCAACTTGTGATATATTATTGGAGGATAAGGGCTAATACAGGATTTGAATGTTCTATTTTTTTATTATTTAACTTAAAATCAAAACCGTTTTCTTATTAGAATGCTGTCTTCATAATTCTTTCCTTTTTTAAATTATGTGATAATGTTAGATAATAGGTAACTTTACTAAGAAGGAACATCTGTTGTGACATTTTTGAATAGTATCTAATTAACAGGAACTGAATAACGACGGTGTAATTTGATTTGTAAACATCTAGTGTTAAAAGTGGCAAAAACTTGATAGTTGAGTGGGGAGAGAAATGGCTGGTCACATTCAATTCCACAAAAACCAAACTTCTATCTGTAAATCATACTAAAGATCCCTTTTTACCGTCAGTTTCCATGAATGGCACCCAGTTGGAAGAAAACAACTCCTTTCGTCTCCTCGGCATCACTTTTTCACAGGACTTCTCCTGGTGCTCCTACATTGAGGCAATCACTAAGTCAGCCTCGATGAAGGTGGGCTCCCTTCTTCGTGCAAGAGCATACCTCAGCCCTGATGCCATTCTTTACCTCTATAAATCTACTATTCGACCTTGTATTGAGTATTGTTGCCATATCTGGGGTGGTGCACCCTCTGATTCTCTAAATCTTTTAGATCGTATCCAGAAAAGAATCTGTAATGCTGTAGGTGATGAACTTTCAAGTAAACTTGACACACTCTCCCATCGCAGATCTGTGGCGTCTCTTTGCCTCTTTTATAAATACTTTAACGGAAAATGTTCAACTGAGCTCTCTTCTCTCATCCCTGCATTAAAAACTTTCAAGCGAAACACAAGATATTTATCTAATTGCCATGATCACACTGTCAGTTTCCCAAAATCATCAAAAAATTTTTACCAACAAAGTTTCATCCCTCGCTCCTCCACTCTCTGGAATTCTTTACCCCAGTCTGTTTTTCCTTCTCATTATAATCTTCAACACTTTAAATGTAATGTCCATCGTCACCTTTCCTCCTTGTACCTCAATACGCATTAGTGGTTTTAAACCTTGTATTGAGCGACTCATTAAAAAAAAAAAAAAAATCTGAAAGCAACAAATCAGCCAGAATCAAAGTTGGCGACCTTTTTCTAGATTTCTTGGTTTCATAGTGATTTTTGCTATAGAATCTGACTTATATTAACCCCATTGTTATTCTAAAAATTTGGAGCTTTCTACATGCTGGAGTTTCTGGTTCAAAAAGGCATTTTATTCATGCATGCTTATCAACTGTTTTGATGGTATAGGAGTACAATGCTAATATGCAGTCTAAACACTTCTGAAAATATCTTTTTTACGAATCAAGTTGATATGTAACTTTTTTGCATTGTTTGCATGATTGATTGATTGATTGATTAATTAATTGTTTTAATATTTTGATGTTGTGACTTTAGATCCTGGACAAAATAGTACAACGTGATTTCTTCCCTGAACTCAAGAAGTTGAAACTGCGATCGGATTACATTGACGCACTGGATTCTAATGATGTTGAAAAGCTACGAAGCATACAAATTCAACTTGACAAACTCAACTCAGATCCTATAAGAAGTATGTTTGAATTTATCTTTGAGATGGGCTGTCTTTTGAAGTTGTCAAAAATGTGAAATACTAATTGGCTATATAAATTTTAGAAGAGACACCAAGAAATTTTGAAGAGACAACTGATACTCCTATTGAAAGCGAACCGGACGAGACAACAAAAATCGATGACAATATGAGTCTTGATAAGTTTCTCATGAAAAACACCTCAGAAGATAACGCATCATTTGAACGAATTATGGAACTAACCCGGAAAAAACACAGAGAAAAGCATGCTTGGCTCTATGTGAAACAATTAGAGCTAGAACAACAACATGTTGAATCACTAGCTTTGCCCAGTTCTAATGAAGAACAGTTGAAAGCTTTGGAGCACCAATCAAACAACGTGGACACTTGGAAGTATGTTCCTCGTAATGCATTGATGTATGTGCCAGATGGTGTGGAGCTAAGTGCTGAAGAATACATACAAATGAAGGGGAAAAAGGAGAAGGAAATTCGCCACGACAATACTAGGTATTGATGTGTAAAAGATTTGAGAATTTGTACTCTGTTGTGATTTTTACTGGAGCAGTTTAATGAAGAGCTAAACAAAAATCCAGTTTCTTTTTTTTTTTTACATGAATTTGAAGGCTGATTAATGAAAGAGATTTGTTTGATATCTTCATTTGATCCTCTTGGTTATCCTAATATATCCTGGTTTTTGTGTTTCAGGTTTAAATCAGATCCATTTGATTCGGTTGCAAGTCAGTCATCTCTGCTAAAAGCGTCTTCAGATTTACAGAATATGAAAAAAGCTGTTGGAAAAGTTGGCGTTGATGGTAAACTTGAAGAAGTTAATTCAACCCCTAAAGTTCAAGGATATACTTTTATTGCCACTCCTTCACCAGCCCCAGGTTTGTGTTATATCTTTGTTCATGTTTATGTGAGGAATTCTTTGAAATTTCGAAATTTGTTCAATTGGAAGCAGTCGTATGGATAAGGTACATTGAGCATCTTCACTTGGGCTTGTGTGCATTCATTCGACCAACAGCTCCTTGGGGGAGGATTTCGTCATTTTTTCAAATTATCATCCATCTCGGCTGCAGTGATAAGCTGGGAGCACTGGGAGGAACACGAAATCACACATCTATCCATCACGAAATCAGTAGTTCCATAAATCTAACCATCACGAAATCACTAGTTCCACACATCTATCCATCACGAAATCAGTAGCCCCATACATCTATCCTTCTCATAACGTCTTGCATTGATCTCTACGTAAGAAGGAGATTAATACACCATTATGATTGTTTCTTCTAACATCAGCAAGGGCGGAAAGCCTTAAACAAGTGATGGGTAAACAAAGGAACGATCTTGGTGAAGATGCACAGTAAAAGACGAACTCCCTTTTCTGATCTGGCAACTACATAAAAACCTGAATAAAATGAGCTGTTTTTTTGAAATAAGTTCTCCAATAAAAACTAAATTATTAAAAGATTTCCATAAGTAAAGATGAGTTTATTTGGTCATTTTTAATATCATCCTAAGTAGAAACCATCTTTCATTTTAACATTGTTGCAATTTCTGTTCCGTTCTTGTATCGCTACACTTCCAACCTCCTCATCCACTGAATCTCCTTTTCAAAAGTCCATTGCAATTTTTTTTCAAATTCTTCAATTTTTTATTTTTAGGTGTTGATGCGTCCCCTTTGATGACTTGGGGTGAAATTGAAGGAACGCCGTTACGTTTGGATGCTACTCCATCAGCACAGGGGCCATCCTTTAAGATCCCTGAACCACCACGTCGCGAACAGATTGCGCACTCTCTTGTAGAGAAAGCCAGTAAACAACATCGTGAGAAGAGAAAGAAAGCTCTCGCCGTTGCTGCTAAATCCTTTTTGTAAGTCTTCTATGAAATCTCTATTTCATTGGAACAAAAGTGTGACAAGGTTGTATCCGTTAGTTTTGCATTGGAATGTAATCAACAAACATCAAGCAACATCAAGCAACATCATGGTTCTATTTTAGAGTACGCCAGTAATGAAAGAAAGCATGAATTTTTATTATAGAGAGACCTGACAATGTTGCAACACACATGACGATGTTGCGACACACATGACGATGTTGCGACACAGTTCGTCAAGAAAATTCGTCAACAACAATAATATTTTCTTTTCTTAGCCAAAGTTGAACTTTTAATAACACCAGTAATGTTTGCATGACATCTTTGTCCATCTTTTTTTTATAGTTCACCAAAAAACAGTCCACGAACCGGAAATATGACGTCAGAACGTTTAAGCAAGCTATCTCCTGCCGCCCAGAAGCTCGTTAAAACCAGTGTTCGGTTACACACGGGTGATAAGTCGTTGCGTTCAACATATACGCCCTCTCCACGTTCGAGACATTCGTATACGCCCTCACCGAAAGTAAAAACACCTAGCTCAAAAAGGACTAATACGCCTTTATCGAGTGGTGAGGAGTGGTCTATTACTGATAACTTATTAGAACTACCCAAAACGTAAGCTTTTCGCAATATTTTGCAGAAGAATTCGCAGCATTGACAAAATAATGGAGAGGATGGAGAATCTTTTTTTGACTGACAGGTGGCTTCGTCAGTACTGGATATTCTTTAACTGATGTATTATGGAATTCACACAAACCTAGACTGTGTTGTTATCTACAACATTATACAGACTCGTGTGAACGAAATTCGGACCTAAGCCTTGGAGAATCTAGACTAAATAAAATGACAATTTACCCCCACATCGGCTAATTTGTCCAATGAAAACTAAGAAACGGATGATTTGTCCAATCAAAAGTAAGCTATTAGAAGAACGACCGAACATGAAGTCATAGGATGGATTGAGGTAGCCTGGTTTGGTACACTGGCCCCACAAGAAGGTTTTGAGAAGCTAGTAGAAACGAGTTAATCCACTATCAGCCTGCATCTATCATGAAATTCATTTCGACACGTGATACAATAGATAAACAGACGTATCTCGGCAACTACTCGTAGTTGATGTTTTCATTATTTGATTTTAAACGAGCCAGAACCTAGTCACCAATCTCTTCACGCATTCAGGTTGCTTTATACTCGATGAGGTCTTTTCTTTTTTACTTGATGAGTTTATATTTCGATTACATTTTGTCTTCGTTTTTATTTCTCCAACTCTCTGGGAGGTGGAACTGTGGGATAATATGGGAGTGAAATCCGTGAACTGCGGTCGCTTTAGACTCTTTGTTTTGCATGAGTAAAGAATCGTTGGCTAGATTTTTTGTTTAATAATTGAATAATTGAAAACAGAATGTAAAAGAAATGTGATTGCTGTAATATTCTCATGTTTGTGAGGTTGTTTACTAAAAATCATTTATCTGTCGTATCTTATACAATGTCATGAAACTTAACGACTACAAATTGCTACAAGTTATAACATCATGTGATATTCTTTTTATTCAATGCTATGTTTTCAGAGGTATAACTAGAGGGTAGTGGAAATAATATGGAGGAGAATTGAGTTAGAATAAAAAAAAAATGGAAATCATTTTGACCATTTAATAAACACTTGTAAAAGAATTTTGTTTAACTACACTCTTCCGATTTTCTTGACAATCCCTGAATCCACCTCCGTCTTTATTTTTCGGATTATTTTCGGGCCTTTCATCTTCAGTCATGTTTGGCGGCTGTATGGAATGTCGCGACGTCACGTGGTTGTCGTGGTAATTTCTCTTTATCTCTTTAACCTTGGCCTTCAGGTTGGAGTTATATTGTAACTTTCCCGAATCTTGTTTTTTTTTTCTCTAAATAACATCTTGATAAAGCAACAAAATATCCTTAAAATGATTGGTTGGTTGGACTTTATAGTACTTTAACAGAAGAGGAAGTGTGTTGAACTGACAAGATGCAATCATGCTTAGTTATGGTTGAAAGTTCTTTTTGTTATATATTAAGCAAAAGTTTTAGCCCCAAACAGCAATAACACGGTTTTTACTGTAAACGTTTATATAGCATTTTCATTTGAAACCGTATGCCAGATTTTCTTTGTGAAAGTTCGAGTAGATACTGGAAATTCGAGTAAGTACTGGAAATTCGAGTAAATACTGGAAATTCGAGTAAGTATTGGAAGCTGGAGTAGTTAAACGAAGTCCAGTTAATGATGGACTAAAATTGTAATTTCGGACTTCACCTGGTACAGCGAGTCGGTACGCAAATGCAACCCAGTGGGCAAAATTACCGAAAGTCACTGCGATGAAGAGCATTTTTAATGAGTGATGTGTATATTTCGATGAAAACACGCTCCTTCGCAGTGATTTTTCAACAGATTTGCTTGTCTCCGAGTTTGTCTCGTACAGCATTATGGCGTAATATGATTATGCTGTGAAATGAGTAGTTCCGTGTTTGTCTTGCTCATCCGAACATTATTTAGAAAGTTTTGATCACAAAAGTGAAGTGCTTTTGAGTTCATAGGACTGTTTTACATATACAATTATCTGTCTGCAAATGTTTTCTATGAGTTTTGCAATTATAAAAAAGTAAGTGTATTGCATGCGAAACGGCTTTTTTTTTTTTACCAGCTCAGATGAAATATTTGTGGTGATTTCTGTGTGGTAATGTTCCTCTTTTGTTGGAAGATTGTTGCCTCACCCATCAAATATTTTACCTTGCAAAAGTTCTCTGTGAAAGTTTAGATAAGGAACATCTGTTGTACATTCCATTAAATTTTGTATATTGTAATGAAACACATGTGTTTTTATTGAAATTCCCAACTTCGTTTCCAGATTTCTACGTTAATCATTTGTTTCTATAAGATTTTATAGGGTCTGTGGGAAAGTGTGCTATAAAATTCTGTTTCATTAACTATTATTTATAAAGTTTTAAAGAAAATCTACTCGTAACTGATCAGAGGTAAAGCTTTCTTTTTCATTTTGATAATTTTGTTAACTTCAAATACTTATATGGCGAAAAAAATTGAAGATCCACTAATCCTAATTAATGAAGATTTTTAATTAAGAAATGGAGAAATCTGCAACCTAAAGAACTTGCAATCCAAATTTGACTGAGCTATATCTTGCATGCGCTTTTTAAATTTGACGCAATTGCAGCCCTGTGGTAGTCATGACAGCAAGCCAATTCCACCCCAACCTGTCGTGTATCTGGTGTTATGTTATGTAGCGTCACTACTTGAAGATTTCTGGTCAGAGTCGTCTTTGTAACCCATAACTACTCTTTTCTTCAGAGAATCATTTTTGCGATAAAATTAAGAAAAATGTTTCCATGGTGATGTGACGTCATGGATGAAGAGAGTGACTTATTACTACAAAATGAAGATGAGGAGAAATCAAAAAATCCTATCAAGTATGAGTTTTGAAATTACAAATTCAGAAATAATTAAAACGAGGCTCACTAACGCGATCGAGGCTGAACTTATTCGTTTGTCTTTGATTTGAAATTTCCCGCCAAGCAGAAGCGTCAATAAATTTCAATCGATGATGTGATTAAGCGGGAATAACATGGATATTTGTGAAATTTGGTAATATTTCCTTCATTTGGTTTTAAAAATTTTGAAAAATAACCTCAGGAAATTGATTCCAAATTTCCCTCAAAGCCCACGTTATTACTAGTAGGAATTTTCAATAATACTGTCGTTGAAAACAATAAAATCAAATCGGTCCTGCCCTACATCGACAGTTCATATGTTTTCGTTCACTCCACCTAAAATTGATGTTTATTAATGGCAATACCGAAGGATTTCTTTCATCTTAGAGCTATTTTACCACAAGCATTAAAAGAATATTGGCGAGTGTTTTTATTGGCGATCTCACTACTTGTGGCTGGTTTGAGTAAGTACTTCTTAGAAAAATATTTCTTGGAAGGATATAGTTGAGAAAGTCAAACTTTATTTTCTTATTAAAATTATTTATATTTTAATCAACCGAATGATAATTAATGTTATACATACTATAAATAAATAAAGAATAACATCAATTGTTAAGAAATAAGAGGATTGAATTATAACATTGGCATGTTAAACTACCCATGAGAATGCGAAATCGTCTCAAAAACAAACGCTTTTTCTTCTCACTAGGTAAATATATCTACGCTAGTCTGGGATTACAAATGCTGTAAATCTACTTTCCGATGCTCTTAATGTAATTTAATGTGAGATATTTCTTCACTAATTGTTCTTACAACATGCCATGGAGCTCATTTTAAAGTACTGTTGTCAATTGTTTTATTTTCCAAAAATTGTTGTAAAACTTTTATGGTGATAAAAAGCTAAATTGAGCGAAGTAAGTTCACACATCAATTTCCATCAACATTATGTACCTATTATAAAACTACCTTATTTATGTTTTTATTTATTTATTTATGTTTATATATCACTTTCGAGCTCAGTTGTCTATTATGACAACCTCGTTTCTAAGTTAGCAATTTCGCTGTGATTGTTAAATGGAACAACTTTGATCATTGGGACATTGTTACGCATGAAAACACCACATCAATTTGAAAGAAGTGCATTAAATGTTGGTGACATCGAACTTGTAAATAGTTGTAAAACCCGTGTTTGAGGAAAGTCTTTGAAAACCGTACAGACATCCTTTCGGCCTTCTGTTGGTTTTCTACGATTGTTTTCTAACAAATACGTGTGTTTGACTATAATCTATTCCAAAAAAAAACAACAAAACACTTTAATATGGTGGAGATTATGTCGGGTAACAATAACACTAAATTCGATTATTGAGATTCATATACATATGGCCTTCGTGATTACGTTTGTTCTTAATCTGAATGCAAAATCTGCGTAGTTTTCCATAAGTTCACGTTAGATCAAGCTAGGATAAGTTAATTGACTTTTAAAAAATTAATGACCCAAAACTGTAAGCTTTTCTTCAACGTTTTTTAGAAGACATTTTGCTAAATTATTTATTTCTTCTGAAAAACACTTAAACAGGCATTCCTTGCGATAAAGAATATATATTGATAAACAATTTATATAAAAAAATAACCGTTGAAAGTTGGCGGATAAGATATTTTGATACACACTGTATTACGAGATTTTCAAATATCCCTAGGTGAGACCAATTGCCCAAACAACTAAGGGTGAAAATTTAAGTTCAAATTACCGAAAATGATCAAGTAACCGTTTGTTAAGTTATGAGAAAGTGTCAACGGAATCGCTGAAATTACCGAATGATTCAGTTATCGAGAATTTATAACTCACCTTTCTTTGATTTAGCGTTCCTGATAATTGCTATCTACATAGTATCCTTACCAAACGAAGTTCAAGGTAACAAAACTAGTAAAAAAATATATGGTTTGGGAACGAGCTTGTTGGATGCTACATTTACTTGGAAATGTTGCAAGTTCATTACTAGACTGTTGATCTGCTTTATAGGTCCACACAGTTATGTTTTTTTCATCGTTGCTGGTATTTGCATCATACCAGGAGGTAAGATTGATGTCTTCTTACAGAAACCTATTAACTGGGAAAACTCACAGGACAGAGGGTCACCATGACAACTAGCTGTTGTGTTTTAGGTTACCATCTTGTTTATATGTTCTTCGCATCACGTGGTGTATCTGGCTATAAACTAGCTAACTTACCGACATTCAATGAACAATGAAGTACTGCTCTCCACACTCCTCCTTTTTGATGTAAACAAACGCATGCGTAGTTAAATATAGTCACATTTCGAACTTAGAAATTATCAAAGCCAATTTTTTTTGCACACACCTTCTCTGTCAGGATAAAGTTTATATATCAGGGATAGAAATAAAGAAATTCTGAGCTGTCGGACATTTTTACTGAAGTGCCTAGAAACCCTATCACCCATTATGGTGAGGCGACGAAGAAGCATAATAAATTATTTTTCTGGCGGACATTTCTATATTTTTTGAGGATTTTATGCCGGCTGATTCTGGAAACTCTTGGAAATCGGCGATGTTTACATCTCTAAACGCCCATGTTTTTACAGCAAGGTTCATTTTCTTTGACTCGTTCTAAAATTTAAAATTTTTAGTTTACCTTAAAATTTTTAACATGCGCGTTTAGAGATGTAAATAAGCTTTTCCAAGAAGGTATCATACTTGATATAAACATGTTCCAGTCAAAAGGATTAATTAAAAAACAAAAACACGTTTTTTCCCTTACTCACACCTTAAGCTTGCAATAATAACCCAAAGTGGATAAATCTGTAAGGATCTATGCAATGAATAAAATGTTATGGTACAAAGTGGTCTCATTGCAAACATAAACATTAAATTTTATTATCATTGGACTTTTACGTCTTGTTTTGTGTTGTGTGTGGAAATAAAAACAGTTAAGAGTTTATCAAAATACAACACCAATATGAATAAACGTGGCTTTAAAGTAGTAGTAAAAGGAATGGAGAAGAAATACTATGGACTCATAGGCTTTTATTTTATTCTTCCTAGCATACATAGCTTGTGAGCAAGGATGCACAACATTTAGAAGCTTTGATATGAATTTAAAATGTTTTCAAAAGTATCAACAAGCAATGTTCTAATCTGTATATTCATTCTCATTTGGAAGCATTCCAAGTTGGAAGTCCATAACAAACCTCAGAGGATTCTGAGCATTTCCGGGGAATAATGTCTACTCAACTCCAAAAGGCAACTACCTTGGCCTCCCCGCCCACCCAGATCGTCAATTTTGCCCTAAAACTATACCCTGAACACTTTTGGGCTCGATCAACCATATTAATTTCTACATCAAATTTTCGAACATCAAAGGTAAGTGAGAAAATCTTTTGGTATGTCATGTAAGAAATTTCAGCGATTTAACGCATCTCTCTGTTAGTATTTTGATGACAATATTTGATCTTGCCAAAATAGCTCCGTACCGTTTTGGTTGATGGCGCTCGCCACGCTCCACTCCACTAAAACTAATTGTCTGCTTAAAAAAACATAGCCTAGATAGACGAATACGAAATTCTACCGGCAGCGTCCCTGGTGGTACTGCCACTAGCCCGATCCCCCATGAAAGTTGGGATGTTTCATGGTCAAAATTAGTGTCAAATTGTGATGATTGTCAGCTGGAGTGTGCAGTAATCTCTCCCCTCGAAGTGTCCATTGCATGTAACAATATAGAAAAGTCGAGCTTGGAGGGGTGAATTAAAATTTTAAAAAAAGAAAAAAAAGAAGTCTTGTCCATTTGAGAGATCACCTTTATTAGGCTTATTATTATTTAGGCTTTTAGAGATAAGGTTATGATCAACACACACAAATCCTTCAAAGTTTACCGGGAAATGTACTAGAAAAGCTATATTACGCAGATACAACTTCTTCAAAAAAGTTATATTAAGAAAATGCAACTTCTTTAGAAATAATCATGATGTCCTTCGATTTCCTTTTTCCCAAACCATCGTCTTCTAGAGAAGCCTAAACGACGTCGTGGAAAGCCAAAGCGACGGCGTGGGAAACCAAAGCGACGTCGTGGGAAGCCAAAGCGACGTCGAGGAAAGCCAAAACGACGTCGTGGAAGACCAAAGCGACGTCGTGAGAACCACAACGCTTTTGGGTCTTCTTTTTCTGAACAGAAAGAATAGAAATGGTATATTGACACTTGAATCATGACACCATATGCTTGTTCTTAGCAAAGAGAGGAATATCAACAGAATATTAGAAATCCTTTTGACCTTCATTCAGTCGTGAAGTTGTGAACTTCGATAATCTCATGAAAATATACCTGTCTGATCTTGCTGCGGATCCTCTGATATTTCACTATCAACATATTCGTCGTTGTCTTCATTGTCACCATTGTTATTGTCATCATCGTCACTGTCTTCATCATTGTCATTGTCATAGTCGCCGTTAAGGTCCTGACGCTTCAAATTTTCAAGAAATTCTGCAAAACCTTTCTCTGCATTATTATCAAAATATTCCTTGTGAGACACTTCTTGTGGATCTTTAGGATTGTCAATCATGACGACGTCATCATTGATTCTTCCATGACCTAAAAATAAGCAAAAGTATTTGAAAAAGCATAAGGGCTTATTTTCGGAATACAAAGTGAAGACTCGTGTATCTTTTATTTACAGTCAAGTACTTAAACTCCCCATTAGTTAACGGACAAATGCAGTAAAGAAATTGACCAGCTCTTGTTAAAACTGTTTAAAAGTTCAACAAGTAAGTTTATACAATGTAATACTTACAAGAATGCTAATGAAATAAAAGACGCAAAAATTGCCAAGCGAATAAGCATATGCATTCTAAAATAACAAGAAAGAAACAATCCCTTATAACCTCTTTTTACTTCAAGATTTCACTTGCGACAGATTGCGGACGATGTTTCACTAGGTAAGTAAGAAAAGTAGTTACTTTGCAGCACTGAACATCCGTTGATTGAAATCTTCTCACAAAATGAATATTCTTCATCAACCGACATTATTTATACCTTAAAAAATTTATCTTCCTACTTTTATTTGTCTTCCGAAGGAAAATTAAAGGTCACATATTTGAGCCTTTTATCTAAGCTCCTTAAATCGATTTAATGTATCCGAAAAGAAAAATTAGCAGAAGTTGCCTGGAAACTGAAGTGGTAGGAAGTAAATAGCTAGTTTCGTATATCTTTTGCAAAATAATGTCATCAATTATTTGATCACTGAATATTTATATGACATCGCCGAAAACGAAACTTTCCTTTCTCTTTTATTGTCCAAGTTTATGGATTAAAAGCCAGGTGGAAGTAAAAAGAGTTTCAATTCCGGGATTCAGGATTACATTCTCTTAACAAACTTTTAATGACTCACCGAAATCCAATTAAGGAGATAGTTGAGCTGGTACACATATTTTGCTCACGATTGTTTTAACTGCAAAATATGCTTTTTCTATTCTTCTGCTTCAAAAGAATGCCTAAACTATTTGTTAAGTTTTACATTTCCCGTGCGACTACGATGCAAGTGTTTGAGTGTGAAAGCAACAAACCATCCTGAAAGTTTTTCTGGAGCCACTGTAACGACACACAGCACTCCACACCACCACCAACAATGAATTTTCAGGTTTACCAACATTAAGGTTCATTGTTATAATTAGTAAACAGAGAATGTAATTGCCGATTGTTACATTCGTTCGCTAGTTCTGTCAGCATTTAAAGATTAAAGATTGGATTGCACCAAAATTTTGTAGTAGCAATCCATTTAAGCAAAGAGCTCAGATGACTTACATGCAATATTTATGTTTACTTTTTGTACAGTGACTGCAATGTATCTTTTTTCTACGGTTCTCACAAGACGAAAACAAGGTCTGAGATTTTTTTTAATCATGTTGCTATGGAATCATCTTCATCTGCATACTGATATGAACTGTGAACTATAGCGTAATGTGTGTAGCTAGTTTAGTGTTATTGGCAATATATCTTTTAAAACTGAAATTTTATCTTTAGGTTTAAAAGTTAAGCATCAGTTAAACAATAATGCATATAAACATTTTATCTCAGAATAAATTAGAGCATTTTTGCAATATGATAATTAAGAACTATTTACCCAAATACCGTATTTCCTCCATCTAGCGCCGCCCTCTGATAAGCGCCGCACCTAAAATCTCAAAAATTTTAAGAGCGCCGCCCTCTGATAAGCGCCGCCCTCCAAAGAGCGCTGCACCTAAAATTTCAAAAATTTAAAGAGCGCCGCGGCACTTATTAGAGGAAATACGGTAGTTTAAGACTGAAATAAACTCTAACATCGAGATAAATGAAAACTTTTGACGTAATCATTAAAGTTACCTTTATCAGTAACTTTATCGGTAAAGTTACCTGAAAAAATTGCTGTTGCATATTACAGATCTCGTGTATTATTCATTTTGAGATTCATTTACAGGAAAACTGCTATGTAGCAGTTATTTTAGAATATCTATTTATTTTCTTGTTGTTTGTTAACTGAGTTATGTATCTTGGAAGACCGAAATATAGCATAACTGTTTGAAAACTGTTTGCTTGAATTATTAAGTCGTGAGTTTGAGTAAACTTAAAATGGCAAGACTTTTCATACTCAGTTCAGTGCTGATGTGTCAGTCAGTAAATCATTCAGGTTTTATAGAATATGTTGCTGACACATGGGCGTATTTAGGATTTTTCAACTGGTGTAAATGTCAACTTAACTGACTTAATCGTATTGGTGGCGTTTGGAGCCACCCAAATAGTCCAGAGCCTCTTGTGCATTACTACGAACTGTTATGACACTGTTGTTTTCTCCCATGTGGTTATGGCACATTGACTGTATAATAAAAAAGCAACTGAAAGAAGTGAAACAGTAAAACTACATCCAGAAGATCGAAAAAGTTCGAATTGTAAACATAAGAAGTAAAAGCAGGAATTAAGGATGGTCATATTCATCAAGAAGGACTAAAATTCATCAATTACATAAGGCGCGCAGCGCCGCAATGTAATTGAGATTTTATGAATATGAAATCGAGATACGATTTAATATTGGATAATCGAGCTCATTCTTGCACATAATGGTACCCCAAAAGCTAAACATCAAAGGTAAGTGAGAAAATTTTTTGGTATGTCATGTAAGAAATTTCAGCGATTTAACGCATCTCTCTGTTAGTATTTTGATGACAATATTTGATCTTGCCAAAATAGTTCCGTACTGTTTTAATTGCTGGCGCTCGCTACGCTCCACTCCACTAAAACTAATTGTCTGCTTAAAAAAACATAGCCTAGATAGACGAACAAGAAATTCTACCGGCAGCGTCCCTGGTGGTACTGTGATGATTGTCAGCTGAAGTGTGCAGTAATCTCTCCCCTCGAAGTGTCCATTGCATGTAACAATATAGAAAAGTCGAGCTTGGAGGGGTGAATTAAAATTTAAAAAAAAGAAAAAAAAGAAGTCTTGTCCATTTGAGAGATCACCTTTATTAGGCTTATTATTATTTAGGCTTTTAGAGATAAGGTTATGATCAACACACACAAATCGTGCAAAGTTTACCGGGAAATTTACTAGAAAAGCTATATTACGCAGATAGAACTTCTTCAAAAAAGTTATATTAAGAAAATACAACTTCTTTAGAAATAACCATGATGTCCTTCGATTTCCTTTTACCCAAACCATCGTCTTCTAGAGAAGCCTAAACGACGTCGTGGAAAGCCAAAGCGACGGCGTGGGAAACCAAAGCGACGTCGTGGGAAGCCAAAGCGACGTCGTGGGAAGCCAAAACGACGTCGTGGAAAGCCAAAGCGACGTCGTGAGAACCACAACGCTTTTGGGTCTTCTTTTTCTGAACAGAAAGAATAGAAATGGTATATTGACACTTGAATCATGACACCATATGCTTGTTCTTAGGAAAGAGAGGAATATCAACAGAATATTAGAAATCCTTTTGACCTTCATTCAGTCGTGAAGTTGTGGACTTCGATAATCTCATGAAAATATACCTGTCTGATCTTGTTGCGGATCCTCTGATAATTCACTATCAACATATTCGTCGTTGTCCTCATTGTTGCCATTATTATTGTCATCATCGTCACTGTCTTCATCATTGTCATTGTCATAGTCGCCGTTAAGGTCCTGACGCTTCAAATTTTCAAGAAATTCTGCAAAACCTTTCTCTGCATTATTATCAAAATATTCCTTGTGAGACACTTCTTGTGGATCTTTAGGATTGTCAATCATGACGACGTCATCATTGATTCTTCCATGACCTAAAAATAAGCAAAAATATTTGAAAAAGCATAAGGGCTTATTTTTAGAATACAAAGTGAAGACTCGTCTATCTTTTATTTACAGTCAAGTACTTAAACTCCCCATTAGTTAACGGACAAATGTATAAAAGAAATTGACCAGCTCTTGTTAAAACTGTTTAAAAGTTTAACAAGTAAGTTTATACAATGTAATACTTACAAGAATGCAATGAAATAAAAGACGCAAAAATTGCCAAGCGAATAAGCATATGCATTCTAAAATAACAAGAAAGAAACAATCCCTTTTAACCTCTTTTTACTTCAAGATTTCACTTGCGACAGATTGCGGACGATGTTTCACTAGGTAAGTAAGTAAAGTAGTTACTTTGCAGCACTGAACATCCGTTGATTGAAATCTTCTCTCAAACTGAATATTCTTCATTAACGGGCATGATTTATATCCTAACAAATTTATCTTCCTACTTTTTTTTGTCTTCCGAAGGAAAAATAAAGGTCACATATTTGAGCCTTTTACCTAAGCTCCTTAAATCGATTTAATGTATCCGAAAGAAAAATTAGCAGAAGTTGCCTGGAAACTGAAGTGGTAGGAAGTAAATAGCTAGTTTCGTATATCGTTTGTAAAATAATGTCATCAATTATTTGGTCACTGAATATTTATATGACATCGCCGAAAACGAAACTTTCTTTCCTCTTTCCTTGTCCGAGTTTATGGATTAAAAGCCAGGTGGAAGTAAAAAGAGTTTCGATTCCGGGATTCAGGATTACATTCTCTTAACAAACTTTTAATTGCTCACTAAAATCGATTGTTTTAACTGCAAAATATGCTTTTTCTATTCCTCCGCTTCAAAAGAATGCCTAAACTATTTGTTAAGTTTTTCCCGTGCGACTACGATGAAAGTGTTTGAGTGTGAAGGCAACAAACCATCCTGAAAGTTTTTTTAAACATAAAAAGTAAAAACAGGGATTAAGTTTGGTCATAAGCATCAAGAAGGACTAAAATTAAAATTTTGAATTTCAACTTATTAAATACATTATAAAACATCAAAGATGCTTTCTGCCATAAGTAATTGATCAAGAAACTAGCCCATTTATTAAAAAAACATTCAAAGGAAGTGGCTGCCAGTCAATCATTTGAGCATTACAGAAGTTATTTTGTTTCTGAATATTAAATAATGCATACACCAGTATGTGATGTAACAAATGGACACAAGATAGTGTGGAACACATTTAAATATTCTGCAGTCTCCTGCAAAAAATTATGATTACCATAAGGAATTGCTTCCGACATTTTTATAAGAAACAATGGAAGATTATCAAAATAGAGACTTGAATAAAGAGAGCTGTTTGTCTGAATTGTGGCAAAAAGATAAATATGAATGGAATGAACAAAAGTTATGATACATTTTTAAATATTTAAAAGTGATGTATTAATTGTCATGACGGCTGTGAGAAAACATCAGTCAGCGGTTTTCTATTTGGAAATTGTTTATTTGGGAGTCACTTTGTGATTTCGATGTTTGTCAACTGCTGGTTTTCAAACTTATTTTTTATTGTTTTAATGAGGTTTCTCACTGACATCAGCACTCTGCAACCCTCAGTTCAGTTTATAATACTTCATTATCTTTAAGTTAAACAAAAAAGGATGCGTATATATACATTTAATGCTATGAATTGCCAGACTCTATAATGTTTTCAAAAACCATCAAGTTCAGCAACTGCGATGTGATCAATCATGATGGTAAGGAACTAAGAAAATAATACAACAATAAAATTATATATAACCAGTTTAGAAAATAGGAAAATAAACAATATGAAAAACCAGTTAACAAACCCACCTCATTACGGCAAAGATTTCATTATATAAAATAAAAATTCATGCTGATGCTAATGTTTCTCCTTCATTCTAAAACTGATCCTCAGTTAACTGGTTAAATAGTTTTCGAATGAGTAGTTTTATGCTTCAATGTAGATACAAGTGAAAAGGAAGTCCAGCAATCTGTCATACCTAAAAAACTACAAAGCAGCTAGCAGATCTAGAAAAAAATACATAGCTATTTAGAAAGTAATTCACTTTTAGTTTCTTCTCTTAACTTAAAATCATACTAAAAACGTTTTGTTAACCAGAAGCTATTTTTACCAGTAAATTAACACAAAATCAGTAGTAGTTTCAAGAGATAGGCGAATGTCAGTTTCTGATTTTGTTTTTCATCTTCATCTTCCCCTAACTTTCGTGTTGACGTTACACGGTGGTATACAATTATTAGCTGACTTTGCTTGTCAAAGCATGGTACCGTAGGTGGGAGACAAAATGTTTTTTTTCCTAATTTATTATTATATTATACTGTTAAGGAAGTTCGTATCTTAAAATTGCTTAGACATTTTTCATATTACTTTTGTGTTGTTTTAGTGAAGTGAACGACTAGGATTTTGAAGCACAGCTTGAAATCTGAAATTTTGCCAACAATACATACATTTTATTTTTGTATATATTTTAGCTGTAAGTCTTTCATTCAATAAATTTTATTCAATGCACTGATTTTTGGCGCATCTTGTCTTAAAAAAATTTAAATTGTATTTCTGTGTATGCAAGAAAGCCTACAAATTGTCGTTCTTCGTGTTTTTCCTTCTTTCTGTCCTTCAAACCTGGTGTGATCATGATCAATAAAACCTTTTTATATTTTATTCTTGTATTTTTTTATCTTAACTTTGGCTATTTTTTATTTCAAATCAAAGTTTGAAACACAGATTTTTAATGGATTTCTCGCTTTAAATTTTTTTTGAAAAAGTTTTTTTTTTTTTCTTTTGGTTTTTACAGAATTTCTTTAACAAATCATTGATTATAAAATACGTATCCATGGTTTCAGTTCACACATTTCTTTTGTTTGTAGCAAATACTTTCCGATACTATTTATTAAGCCTTACATACACTTTTTGAAAGGTATATTAGCATCAGTGTGACATAGGCCTAAACAAAAAGTAACAAAGTTTTGTTGGGGGCATTTTTAGCTAAAGCTACATGCTAGTTTAACTTATTATGTATCATTTCGAAATATTTCACAATAACATTTACAGGTTCCGCATACATGTGATCTTTCAGCATAAACGTATAAGGCATAAACAAGACAAGTGAAGACTACTGTAAAAAAATTTGGAAGTATACATAAAAATGATACGAGTTTCATATTATAGCTATAATATAGCAAGAACTATGATGCAAGATGTTCATTGAACAACCAGGCTCCAGGTTTAGCCTGTCTCTCTCTTGACCTGCGTTGCCACGCTGCCATATTGGAACTAGATTTTTGTTCGCTTTCAATAGAGGGTATACAATTATCTCGATTGGAATGCCGTACACATTTCCATTTGCACCAGTCGAGCTTACACCAGTCAGACGCATCTCAAGACTTCCCCAAGAACTCCGCATCTTTACACCACTCGAGTGTAATGCCGACAACGGACCTTCTGAACCTGTATTTTCCGAAGCTGCACCCCTTTTCATACTTGTTATGCAGGCCAAATATTTCAAAAATAAATTTCTCGACCGAAACAAATTCCGTGAAGTCGAAAAAAGTCGAAAAAATTCCTTAACAGTTAGGAAGGAAAAACGAAAGTGTCAGACTGAAAATTGTAATAAATTTTGAAGGAGTAACTAATTCTTTACTTCAAGCTCAATGCTCCAACAACTAAATGACAGAACTTCACTGGTGCAAGTACACCAGTACACCAGCCTGAATCTGCCCCTGACTCACGTATCATTGTCGAGAGAAGTTAAGGTTGAAAGACTTTCCAAAAACTATGGATTTCAGTAATGTTTGCCATGCCAATGATAGACATGTTATCAGTTGGTCCAGTATCTAGTGAGATTTTCTTAGACAATTCAACCTTCAATGGAATGAAGTATGAGGTACAAAATAGGCATTTTAGGATATGAGTCAAAGATTGTGGGGCTGTTTGGTGAACAATTTAATAGTGAACCAGATTGAAAATACAATAACACGCCTGTACTTGTTAGAGACGTATTAAAAGAATCTTGTGTTTACTGGTATAAAATGTTCTTTACGGGTGAATGTACAGTCCCATTTGTGGAAATACAGCTCTCTTTACACAATGTTTTACAGTACTTTTTTTTTCGAAAGTTTAGATTTGATTTATGCAATGCATAATTATGGTGTAATAGAGTTTGTAAAATTTTTCATCGCTCTTACTGATTATATAGATGAATGTTAAATCTCTGTACTTTGTTAAATGGATCCATGATATGATGAAGTGTGAACTAAGAATATTTGGTACACACCAACAGTATCACTTTACTACTACATCATAATTATGCATTGCATAATTTGATAATTTTAAATTGAAATAGTCAGCGAAAGCAGAACAAAAATTTTCAAAAACTGTAAAAAAACTTTTTAATCAACTTTTCGAGGTCTATTATGTACCAAAACATCATTTTATCATCATGGGATCCCTTTACATTTAGTATATTTTGCTGACTGATCATCAACATGATGATAAATTTAGGTTAAATCACAGCGTTCTAAACGAAAATTGTAAAACGAAATGTGTATTTCGAACATCTGGGCAGTATCTGCGTTATTTTCTTTTCCAACTTCTTCATAAAAAGTTGTGGCTTTTAAAGATAATGAACTGTTACATGTAGAGCTGAGGGCTGCATTATGCTGCTATGAGTAGAACATTTGTCTGGGAAAGAGTAACTGTTTATCATTAAGAATGCGCTCAAACAAAGTACTGACATAAACTGCACCGATACCTACAAGTACCTGGGAGTGTTACTAACGAGTAATCTAACTGAACACATCAGGAAATCGATATCAAAAGCTTCATCGCGTGTTAATCTCCTACGTAAAACGAGATATATGCTAGATTCAAAAACCAGTTATACCATCTACAAAACGATAATTCTCCCTTTCTTAACGTACTGTTCCTTTATAACGATTAGTGTAATCCCTGAATACTTGAGACAGCGTGCACAGGAAATTGTAAGGCATTTGTTTGAGATACCTAAGTCAAACACAATTACCACCAATACAACAAAAACCTGTTTTTGCAGAATTTAATGATCTTATGTTGAATATTTTTCACTGTTGGCGATACTTCAAAATTGCTGAACTTTCTGAAGTTATGAGACAACGAGGTGATCAAACATTCATCGTTCTTTTGAACAATATCAGATTAGGTTTACTGTCAGACAGAGATAGAGAAACACTGAAATCAAGAAGAATTGAAATAGACGACCCAAACTATCCAAACTTTACTATTCATATTTGGGCTGATAATGCTTTAGTTAATGAACATAACCAGGGAAAATTACGAGAACTACCAGGTTTCGAGTACGAAATTGAAGCCATCGATAAGCTGCCTGAGAATATTGCAGCAAGTATTCTTGAAAAGGTGTATCAACGAAGTCAAATGGATACTGGTGGATTAGCTCAAAAACTTTCATTAAAGATAAAAGCAAAAGTGATGCTAAAATCAAATCTTGATGTCGAAGATAAACTGTGTAAGGGTCAAATAGAAACAGTTGAACATCTGAAGTTTGATCAAAGAGGTAACATAGTTACTATATATCTGAAAATGGATGATGAAGATGTAGGAGTAAGAGCCACTAATGGTGATCCGTTTGGAAGAGCTCACAACTTAGTCCCAATCAACAGAGTTGAAAAGGAGATAAAAATAAGGAAGAACGGTTTATCATCACCGATAATAAAAAGACTTCCATTAGTTCTTTCATGGGCTTGTACAGTAGCTACATAAAGTTCAAGGCAAAACATTCCCCCAAAATAGTATTCAGTCTTGATATGCTCCGACAAAAGCGATTTAATTCTGGTCAAGTTTATGTTGCTTTAAGTCGTGTAACTTCTTTAGCTGGATTGTATATCTTAGGAGACATTGATAAGAAACATGTTACCACCGATGCAAGAGCAACTGCTGAGTATGGATTTATGAGAGAAAATCTATCTCTAGGTTATATAAAATCAGACAGTTCAGAAGATATCCTTTCAATTTCATTACTTAATGTTCGTTCTTTTTCGAAACATGCGATCGATATTAAGAATGATAATGTGCTTATGGAATGTGACGTACTTTGCTTTACTGAAACTCAATTGACATCCAACATTGACACTACAAAAATATCAAGAACTTTGACTCCTTTTTCATTGGAACTCAACAACACTAGTAATGATAAGTTTTCAAATATTACATTGGCATATAATGATAGTGTTACATTGATCAATAATATTTCCATTCCAGGAGCTTCTCTTTATACATTGTTCAAGCCTGATACTTGCTCTGATCATCTGAATATTATCCTTTTATATCGAAAAAACAACCTTAGTCTTGCAAATTTTTTATATCACATCCAACATTTGAGTAGCCAAGTTGACTTGGTTCATATAATTCTGGGAGATTTCAATATTAATGCCCTGCAATCAAATAACACCATGTTGCATAATTACTTAAATGAGAATTATGTATTAAGGAATGAAACTGCTACTCATATCTCTGGGTCATTGATTGATCATGTGTACATCCACAAAGATCTTGCTTAACATACTGACACTAAGATTTCTATGCATTTTGTTTACTATTCAGATCATGAAGGAATTAAATTGCAGATAAAAGAAAAATAGGTTAGCGTTGTGTTGTGACAAAGCTTGAATTACATCTAAAAGCAAGTCAGTGATCCAGGTTTACTACTTCAAATGTGCCTTAAAAATCTAAACATATGTGTATATTGTATATTCAGACCAAAAATATCCCGACAAAAGTCATATAAAAATTTTTGGGTTAATAATTTGTTTGTCAAGTCATAATGCATATCTTGCTTATTTCCAACTGAGATCAATGATCCACTGATCAATGATTCAAATGCTTGCCCTCTACGTTTGAAGAGCCAAGGCTAAACGTAATCGTAAAGAGGCCAAACGAATTCCAACGAAAATATGAGTTATTTCTAGATGTCTTTAATGTCATGAAATATTTTTTCGTTTGAAGCATTTACTTCTGAAAACTCCGTTAGCGCTGACCTTAAGGCCTATGGTTTCTTTTTTTGATTTTATTCTGAATAGTTTAGCAAAGTTCAAAGAATACCGACATTTAAATCATCGAACACGTGTTGCACAAAGGTTAATGCAACGGGTTTAGGACAAATTCACTTAGGAAAGTAACAATTGTACATGAAGAAAAATGCGCGTGTCGACGCTAACGGTAAAATTATTGAAGCTTTAAAAAAAGGTGAAGATATAGATCGTTTAATCTCAATTCTTGAAAAGTCAAATGCTCCATGGTCACGTTCTCTAAAATAATCTTTCACTTAACATTTTCTGTTTCGTTTTCCGGAATTCAAAAGATTCGCTATAGACCATACATGAAGAAGCAATATTTGAACAAACTAAAACTTCTTCAACTGCTTCTTCCATGATGAATGAATGAACCTTACACTTATAACCCATAACTTATCGTATTAGTTTATTGATTAGTTTATCAGTGTATTTGAACATAAACTAAATTATTAGAATAATTTTCTGTTTCTATTTTAGGAATAGTTTAGCGAATAGTTTCCCGTCTAACAGGGCCTTTACAAATTGAAACAAAAGAAATATACCATAATGTAACCATAATTTTTTTTAAAAAAATGATTTTATAAGAAAAACGTGAGCCAAAAGAGATAAGAAAAAAAGATTTGTTCGAAAAAATTTTAAAAACCGAAAATCTATCCAAAAAAAGAAATAGAAATAAAAGAATTTCGCCGTACATAGATTAGATAGATAGATAGATTGATTGATATATTTTTAGTTAAGAAACATTACAAGTCCGTAACTGTTAAAAAATTTTCAATTAAAAGTCTTTATCATATATATTGTAGATATAAGAATGTTTACATAAACTATCGGAAATATAGATCGTCCTTGTACATATTGTTTCAAGTAACACGGGAAACTCGAAGAAGATCATGAATGATCTTATTGCCGAGAACCGAGTGACTACACAGCGTAAATGTTACAATCTTACAATTTTATCAAACTGTTAAAAGGGAATAAGTTTGTAACTAGACTTGACTTTTAAAATTAATAAAAAAATATTGAAGGATATTTTCAAATTTGATTGTTTTTAATAATTTCTTAAATTGGATTCTGCAAAGAGAGGCTTTGTATGAGTAAAACGATCTTTATTGTGTATAACTCTGATGGCATGCTTATGACGTTGGAAAAGAGATGTTAGTTTACTTTTTTGTGTGCTTGCCCATATGACATTTGCATAGCTTAAGTGACTATGTACAAAAGAATAATAAAGTTGCTTTAATAGATGTTTGTTCAAAATGGTTTTAGCTTTATATAATGCGCCAATTCCTTTGGATACTTTTGAGTGCACGTACTCAATTTGATTCGACCATGTCAGATTTTCATCTACGTAAATTCCAAGGAACTTTGTGACTGTTTGTCTGGTTATTTTTGTGTTATCTATATTTCTAATAGTGGAAGATTTAGTTCTATTGTATTTTTTTTTCTTGGAAGTATGGAAAAGTGGTAAAGTTTGTTTTCTAGCATTTAAAGATAATTTATTTACCTGAAACCACAACGCTACATTTTTTAATTCTTTGTTCATGTTATTAAAAAGTTTAGAAATATCATTGTCTGAAAGCATGGACGTATAAAAAGAGAAGGACTTACAACTTTTATAAATCTATTCAAACAAAACCTCGCCTTGGTTTATTGAAATTTTCACAAAAGCAGTTTTGAAACCCCCTCAAGTGCTGTTAAAAATATATGTTTCCATTGGCTTCCATGATCGTAATAACCAACCAGAAATGAATTTAAAGATTTTATGATTATTTTGAAGCCAGGTTTTAAACTCTGATTCCTCATGACTTCTTACAGTCTCAAACATGAAATTTTCAGAATTGAATGAAAAAGCACTCTTGTTTCTGTATATTCTCAGGCATCGCCCAGATGTCTTTCAAAGTACCGAATCTTTGGATATAAGTATATACACAAAATACTTCCTAACTCCGACAAATTTATCTTAATTCAATCCGACATTTTTGAAAAAGGTTGAGTAGACGTTCTGTGATACTCAAGAATATTGCTGATGAATCTGCAAATCGTATTTTCTCTCAATTCCTTGGTTTTTCACATCGGATTAAACCTAAAACGTCGTATAAACCCGCCCATGTGAACCGAAATCCAGTGAAATGCGAGGCGAGGATTACATCAAAGAAATGCCGACAGAATAGATTTTAATAATAGAAATGAAAGGCTTTAGAAATAGTTGTGAGTCCTTCTCTTTTTATACGTCCATGCTGAAAGGAACAGATTTGTATCGTCAGCAAACATAACTGCTTTCAGTATTGACGAACAGTTGACAAAATCGTTTACATATATTAAAAATAGTAAAGGACCTAATATTGAACCCTGGGGTACTCCGCATGTCATATTTAATGCTTTAGTGATGTTATTGCTGCCATAAGTCACATGTTTTCTTCGATTTGTAAGGTAATTTTTCAAAATATTGTATGAATTTTCTCTAATGCCATAGTATTTAAGTTTTTTAAGCAAAATTTTATAATCAACTGTGTCAAATGCTTTTGACAAATCAATGAATATTCCAAGTGTTTCCATTGTTAAAAGATTCAGTGATGTCATTAACCAGTTGCATGCTCTGTAGATACAGTTTTCTGAAATCCAAATTGTTTATGGAAGAGTAAATCTTTTGAGGTTAGATGATCGTAAATTCTATTATATAGGATTCTTTCTAGAATCTTTGAAAAAGCTGGCAGTACAGATATACAAATGCTGGTCAACGAATTAGAATAATTTGAAATAGTGCAGTCATTAAATTCTTTGAATGCATTTTTTGTGCAGAAAGCAAATCAGGTGTTCACCGCACCTGTCCTACTCGTTAGACTAATCACAGAACTCGTTACCTGTAAAAAAATTTGCTCAGCTGAGCTTTCCAAAAGGCCCATTAAGGCCATTTAACTGTGACACTGTTGTTTTATTGAATTAGAATAATGGAGAAACCGTTTCATTGAATTGAATTGAATTGAATTGAATCATTTATTTAACGTTGGTTTGCCGTAGTTAAAAGAAAAATCAAATAAACTAATTTACACCAACAAAATTACAAAATTGGAACAAAAATTGTAAAAAATGAAAATGTTTAATTTTGGCATATTCTGCAACTGCACCGCTTACTAAGGTTCAGTTTTCTGATAGATGATTTAAAGGAATTTACATTGTTCTTAGAATCTTTAACCCAATCCGGCAGAGAATTCCATAGTAGACTTCCACGAAATATGAAGGAGGACGTACCAAATTTTGTTGTTCTCGTAGCAGGCAGTGACAAAAGATCATTAGTGCGAAAATCATACTTAACTTGTTTAGGAATAAAAAACTCCTGCATGAAGGTAGGGCCAATATTGGCTTTGGTTTTGAAAATTTCGGTGACTAAAAATTGTAAGTGAAATTCGTGGATGCTGGAGGTTTCTGCCAGAGTGAGTAATTCTGTGTAGCTACTTTCATAATCTAGGAGTAAAGCCCTAAGAGATCGTTTATGTATTGTTAAAATTTTAGAATATGCAGTTTTGTTGCAGAACATCCATATTACCGGGGCATAGTTGAATTGCGATAGTATGAAGCTATTGAACAGAAGTTTCGCTTGATCTTGTCTAATGAGTTTTCTTACTCTGTAAAGGCACTTGATACCCCGATTGGCCTTTTTACACAAACTCAAAATGTGGTCATTGAAGGTGAGTTTGTTATCAATGGAGATACCAAGTAACCTTACAGATTTCGTGGATAGAATTTTGCAGTTTTCTATTTCAATAAATAGACTATCAGTGTTATCGCAACCAAGTATCATCATTTGAAATTTCGCTGGGTTTGCTAGAAGCTGGTTTGAAGTAAACCAGTCAAGTATGATAGAAAGATCACTTTTAAGTGAAGTCATAACACTATTAATAGTGTCGGCGCATTTATAAATTGTGTTATCGTCAGCGAAATTACAGAGATCTGTGTTAAAAATAAAATGAAAAATATCATTAAGAAAAATATTAAATATAAGTGGTCCTAGTATCGACCCTTGTGGTATTCCAAGTTCAATTAATAGCCATTCACTAAGCACTTGACCAACTTTGGTACATTGGGAACGACCTGACAAATAATGTTTTATCAATTTGAGACTATCCTTCGTAAATCCATATGCGTATAACTTAGCTATTAGTAAATCATGAGGGATGCTGTCAAATGCTTTGGAAAGATCCATTAAGATAGTACCAACGACTCCTCCTGTATCAAGACATTGTTTCCAATGTGCTATAAGTCGAAAGAGTGCATGTTGGGTACTATAGTTTCGTCTAAAACCACATAAAAACGGTGAAAAAATATTTTTAAAATAGTTTGATATATGTACAGATAAAATCTTTTCGTAAATTTTAGAAAATAAAGGTAAAATACTAATTGGCCTATAATTTTGAACAAGAGTTTTGTCCCCCTTTTTGAAGACGGGTGTGATTACTGCTTTTTTTAATTCCTTAGGGAAAACACCCTCACAAATCGCTGCATTAATGCAATCAGTTAGAGGATAGCATATTATATCAGGGACAGCTTTAATAACTTTGGTGGGAAATGGACCACCAATGCTTTTGCGAGTATTCAACCCCACCATAACATCATACACTTCTTCTGGCGATATATGAGGAAATGAAAAGCTGAAACTCTCATAAAGAGATTTTATTTTTACAATACTAGGATGATCAGAATATTTTTTTATAATGGCGTCTACGTCATCAATACACATAGTGTTATCATTTTTGAAATTATTTTTTCCTATGCTTATAAAATATTCATTTAACTTTTTTGCTATCAGTTTGTCATCACAAATGAGATCATCGTTACTATCAACTAGGTTTATTTTTTTGCATTGTGGAGTTTTGTGGTTGAAAAAAGGTTTACTTTTCTTCCAAAATTCTTTGGAATCACCAGAGCATGAACTAAAGTAGTATTGCTTGGCCTTTTTATTCAATTTAACTGTTAGGTTCCTCTGTTTTTTATAAAGATCTAAATCAAGATTATTTTTACTTTTGTTGTATTTGTTTTTGTAGTACGATCTTTTCATGATTGCTTTTCG
This sequence comes from Turritopsis dohrnii, assembly GCA_027922465.2. Taxonomy (NCBI): domain Eukaryota; kingdom Metazoa; phylum Cnidaria; class Hydrozoa; order Anthoathecata; family Oceaniidae; genus Turritopsis; species Turritopsis dohrnii. The sequence continues at coordinate 541,364 of BQMF02000298.1, forward strand.
CAACTCCTTAGTCATATGTGGTTTTTGATTACCTCTAACTTTACGTTTTTTGATTGGAGCATGGCGGTCAGTTGTGATCTCCAGTATGGAGTGGAAAGACGAAAAGTCCGGACTACAAAAAGCTTTTAAGTTATGGTGCAGATCTTGCTTAAATGCTTCAATAGAAAAATTTTTGTAACTTCTATAAATGATTTCACGTGGAGGCAATTTTGAAAAAGTAGATCTAAATATTGTATAGATAAGATGATGTATAAAATTTGAGATAAGAGGGGATTTTGCAGTTTCATTAAAGTCACCCTATACAAGAATATTTTCGAACTTTCCAGAAAAAAAGTCAATTATTAATGTAAGTGAGTCTAGGAAGTACCTGATATTTTGATTCGGGTTTCTGTAGACAAAGATGATTAGCCATTTTTTCCTTCTCAGGTTTAGTTCAATCGCGATATACTGTATATCTTTGCCAATAGCCGGACACCTCAGTTCTTTAGCAGTTAAGAAATGACGTATGTACAGTATTAGACCACCTGATTTGTTTGAAACATCAAAACGAATAGGTAATTTGAAGTTTTCCACAAAGAACTGTTCAATGCCAAATGTTTCATCGAGTTTGCTTTCTGCAATGCAAATAATATCTGTAAACGGTAGGATATATTCTTTTAATAAGTCAAGTTTCTTCCTTATTGAGTTAATATTAATGTACGAGGTTAGTACATTCTGTGGATATATTTTCTTGATTTTCTCCATTTATTAGAATAAATGCTCGAATTTTTGTTTTCTGTGAAGAGTGTTCACTGTGCAGTATAAAGTCAGGGTTGAGTAGAATTTCTAAGTTGTAAAATCAATCATGGGTAAGCAGCGCGATCTCTCAACCGGAAAAGTGGCTCAAATTCAAGCCCTTCGCTAACAAGGCGTGACCCAAACTAAAATTGCTGAGCAGCTCGGCATCAGCCAGTCTTCTGTCTGCAAAGCCCTCAAGAAAAACTGCAGCAAGCGCACCAACTGTTCCGGCGTCCGAAAAACTTCTGCTCGCGACAACAAGCAGCTGAGAAAGATCGCAGTCAGCAACCGGTTCAAGACCACTTCCGAGCTCACCGACTTGTGGAACAAGCAGACCGGCGCTGACGTCTCCAGGTCAACCACTTACCGTCGTCTGCGCGAACTCGGCTTCAAATCTCGCGTTCCAGCAGTAAAACCGATGCTGAACAAGAAACAAATGGAGAAACGGCTGAAGTGGGCCAAAGAACACGGCGAGTGGACTGCTGAAGACTGGCAGAAAGTGGTCTTCAGTGACGAATCACGCTTCTGCATCTCCTTCGGTGACCAAGGTCCTCGTGTTTGGCGTCGTGGTGGCGAAACCTACATTCACGAGTGCGTGAAAAGATCCGTCAAGTTTCCCCAGAGCGTTATGGTCTGGGGATGCATGTCCGCCCGAGGTGTAGGGAAACTCTGCTTCCTCAAGAAGACTGTCAATGCTGCCGTATATCAAGATGTTCTGGAAACGTTCCTGATTCCGTCTGTTGAGGAACAGTTCGGCGAAGAAGACTTCATATTTCAACAGGATCTTGCACCGGCTCATGCGGCAAAGTCGACCAAAGATTGGTTCACTAAAAAACAGCTTGAAGTTTTGGCATGGCCGGCCAACTCGCCTGACCTCAATGTCATTGAAAACCTGTGGGCCATCGTCAAGCGAAAAATTCGCGACAGAAAGCCTACTACGCTAGACCAACTGAAGCAGAATATCGCCACTGCCTGGGAAGCTGTGAGTGCGGAAACTTGCGACAAGCTGGTCAAATCGATGCCGCGGAGACTTCAGGCAGTCATACAAGCCAAGGGGGCAGCCACAAAATACTGAGAAAGTGATGATTCTAATTATAATAAAAATTATTCTAATTCAATGAAACGGTTTCTCCATTATTCTAATTCAATAAAACAACAGTGTCACAGTTAAATGGCCTTAATGGGCCTTTTGGAAAGCTCAGCTGAGCAAATTTTTTTACAGGTAACGAGTTCTGTGATTAGTCTAACGAGTAGGACAGGTGCGGTGAACACCTGATTTGCTTTCTGCACAAAAAATGCATTCAAAGAATTTAATGACTGCACTATTTCAAATTATTCTAATTCGTTGACCAGCACTTGTGTGTCTATAGTTGTTTATAGTTGTTTTGTCACCTGTTTTGAAGCTAGGTATAATTTTTGCTATCTTTAAGGGCTCGGGAAAAACTCCTTCGTTGAAGCAATTTTTGAAAATATTGTATAATGGCTTCCTTATCTGTTCATACACGTCTGAGATTATATCACCACTTATGCCATCGATCCCAGTTGCCTTGTTTCTACTTAAGCTCTTATAGGCAAGTTCAAATTCGTGAAGAGTAATTTCTTTATTTTCTAATCTTGAATCACTTTCTTTCAGATAGTCTTCAAATGTTTTATTTGTTATTGGAATCTTTTCTGCTAATTTTGGGCCTATATTTGCAAAAAAGGAATTGAATTTTTCTGCGATTTTTTTTATCATAAAGGGTTTCGTCATCAGTTTCAATCATGTTTGGTAAAGAATTTGAGTTTGTCTGACATGTTCCAGTAATGTCTTTCATTAATTCCCAAGTTTTTTTGCTGTTATATTTATACTTGTCAATTTTATTTTTATAGTAGTTTTTTTTGGCTTTTCGTTTCAGTTTTTCAAATAGCTTTTTGTAGGCTTTGTATTCATTTTCTGCGTGTTCTGTTTTGCTTTTAAGATTTTAACGTAAAGTTTTGGCTTAGAGATAGGAAAGTGCCGATGCTAGCCCAAAATCATATGATTTCGGGAATTTCCCTACTATAGCTAATATTATCATCTTTGTTTTCGTAACGCGATATGAGTTACGAAACGTGTTATTTTGATTACGTAAGCAGTTTCTATTATTATTATATAACCACAAATTACTCATAAATGTAAACAATTAAATATCTCATAAAAATGTAGTAAAAAGCAGTTTGTAGTAGTTTCATTTTTATAACATAAATGAGCTAACAATACATATAACATACAGACACAGACACACACACAGATCATCGATGCAGTCAAAAAGATCTTCAAAGTCAATATCCATAGGTATCATGTATAATTCATTTATTTTGTTTGTTTGTTTTTTTACCTCTTACCTCTTTGTTATCTTATACATATCTATAATGTCCTCTGGTATATGTAGCAATACCATCTTTTGCAATAATTCTTTTGTCATCATCCGCATTGAGAGCGAGTTTGTTTGTTTTTATAGTGTGAACATCATGCTTAATCGATTGAAAGGTCATCTGTTCTCTGTAAACATTCTTACCATCAAATAAGCATCTCTTGTAATCATCAAACCCCATGGTCTTCTTTACTACACACTTCTTGACTCCCTTGCACTTCTTGTCTTCTTTTCCATCCAGCTGTTTATATGCATAGGTCTTCGCTCTTAGAGCAACAAACTCTGTCATTATCTTACCACCCAACTCATCTTTCATTAGACCGATGACTTTCTTATTCAAACCTATGGGTAAAGGTCTATTATCTTTCTCATCGTACGCTGAAGTGTCGAATCTCAAAGCTACATCATCGGCAATATCTTTGTAGAAGTCATCGGTTTTGATGTGATAGACAAAGCTGTCTGTATCCATATAGCAGAGCTTTAGATTGTCACCATATTTTGGTTTCATGTAATCATAGTGAAACTCATACATAATCGTCTTTGACAAATCAAGAACTGTAGGTCCCAGATAGATCGGCTTGTTCAATACGAGTTTGATCTTTTGCATTTCAGCAGCCATCAAATGTTCACTGAAACAGATACTACCCTTGAAGTTAGGTTTCATCACCAGCTTCTCATATTGTTCTTTCTTGGTAGCCAAGCGTATGTCTTTATGTTTACGTTGATTCTCCATAGTTTTACCAAAGACTGAATTATTCATGAGCTTGAAAAAGTCCTTTTCAAAGTCATTCTTTGATTTAGTACGCAAATTGGTGTTGAAATCGATGTAAGGCTTCAACCATGCGCTTTGCCTAAATCTCAGTACTTTATGAACCTTCTCAAGAACAAGACCATGCTTCAGCGCTTGATCAAGTGCACGGATATGAATAATATAGTTCTTCTTGTCTGAAAGACATGGAGTTAGCTTTTCTACACCATTGATCTTCTTTCTCTCAGGCATAAACGGAAGATCGTTATGTGAATCATGAAGCTCCTGAGGATAGTTCACATCAACTTCAAGAAGATAACCATATTTACCGTCTTTCTCAGCCAACTTTGAAATGAAATCGGCGGTAAATTTATCGGCATCTACCCACTTGAAATTCCCTGTCGGTAGCTTCTGAATCATAGCCCATCCATATAGATTATTTCCATCAAGATATTGGAGATAGCTACTTTCTTCAGTCTTCTTATATTTAGCATCCATATACTTGTTATTAGCTTTAGCATGTCTATGAACAGCCTGACAGAGACCTCCTCTAATACCTTGCTCTACGAACAGAAACATATCCATATCTGATAATAGATCCAGCTCAACCTCTGTCTTTTTCAAACAGGCTTGCCAAGCTAGTCCTGGAGCAGTGTAAAAATGTGCAGGATCCAGTTTATAGTTTGTTATACATGTTTCCCTAAAAGTCTCAAAAACATCAGCAAGCAATAGAACGTCTGTCTTGAGGTAGAGATCATGATACGCACCCATATTTTTATTTTTCATGTGTTTCCACACATTCTGTGCATGCGTATAATCAGCATTACTGATACCTTTCATGTTCAACTTGCTATAAAAAGCATCTTTCGGTGGGAGCTTAGTTTCGTTAAACTTATCAAAAGAATCAATGTATTCATAAGGATAAACTCCTTTTCTTCTCAATAGTTTGAATTGCTCATCACCCTTGCAGAATTTTCGAAGGTTTTTACACTGATCGTCGGATAGATTGTTTACCAAGTTATCCAGACTACTAGCCATGAAACGCACACTATCGATGAATCTCAACTGTATCTTTTGAACCCTAGTCTCCCCATTTTTGTCAGTATATTCACCAACCTTAACATCCAATGAGAAAGAGATATATTTTTCTTTGTTTTCAGCGATGACGGCAATCCCTTCATCTCCATACTGTTTGGCTAGTTCTTTGATAAACAGATGAGCATCATATCCGCTCAGATTGTGAAAGACGATCGGGATGTATTTAGGCACTTTGTAACGGAGATTACAAGACTGATGTGCAGCTCCACGAAATTTACCAGTAAAATGACAGTGATCCCTAACCTTAATATTATCTTTTTCAAATTCTTTCATACATATGTGACATTTATCTGAATCGGTAAATCCCTGTTCCTCTTCATATGTGAGGTCTCGCATTCTTTGTTTAGGAAACATGTTGTATAGCCTTTTCACTTCACCTACCGCATGATCCACGAAACGTAAAACACAGTCTTCACCTCGATAAAGCGTTAGAGGGTCTGAAACTTCACCATGAGCAAATTTGCTATAACAACAGAAGCCTGTGGGGATATGTATACCAACCTTTTTAGTGGATGATCCAATAACGCTACGCGGTTCTTTACAAACCTCTTTTGACAAAGCTTCGAAATCAGCATACATTATGAAAGGAGCTTTGAGCTGATACTGACCGTCATGAAACTTAACGGTGCTACCCTCATTTGGCATCTCAATCTTAGCGACATCATTATTTTTACAATATTCAAAGTGTTCATCTCGTGTTTTCTCACTTGAGAATCCATTGAGACAATTCAAACAATAATGCTCCTTATGTTCATGATTCGAGTTGACCTTACTCAAGACACCACTCAAGTTCTTTACAGCTATATAATGTCTCTTTTCCTCTTCACATAGTAAAAACAAAACAACCGTTTCTTTGCGATCAAGATGCTTCGACTTACGACACATATAGATACCTTCTTTATCGTCTTTTGTCAAAACATGCACAGCGATATCAGGGTTCCTCCTCTCAAACAAATCTATTTTATTTAGCGCCATTGGAAACGATAAACCCTCCCAATTATATTTATCAACATGTTTCTTGAGATTCATTATCCTTTGTGGATTTTTCTTAATCTTATCATGATTGAGAGCTGCGATAACAGCCCATTTGAAGCACTCTTCATCATCTTCGTTTTTAGGATTGATTATCGAATACTTACCACTGAAATTCTTAGGTAGCGGTAAGTAAGAGCTACCTCTCGTTAATTTTAGCTTGTGAAAGTCTACATCAATATTTAAAATTTTATCGATAACAAAACCGGATTGAGGTAATGCAGGGTTTTCAACCTGTTCGATTATCTTATTGAACATCTTATTAATAACATCAGATATATCGCTTTCATTGTGAATTGTTTCCATATTGCTATTGAACGCCTTATCAACATAGATTGTCGCTTCAGGATTGGATAGATCTTCTTTTCTCCATTTGATCCACACAGTTGCTTGAATTTTTATTGATTTTTTGTTTTTGAGTTCTCTCATAATCAGATCACTTAAAATGGGTCGAACCTTATCGAGAAACGAATCAACGTCCTTTTTTCCATCTGAGTTTATCTTGAACCTTTTGTAAGAACCCTCAAACGCCATTTCAATGGGGACAAACGCTTCTGGTTCCACCAATTTTTCATCTTTTTCATTATTCTTCCTCTTGTAGAGATTGAGAATCTTCTTCTTCATCTCTCTGAAAGCGCCACTCACTTTCTCCTTAATAGCTTTAGGTACATGATTTATTAACCAATCTCTCCATTCATTCAACTTGCTTTTCACAACAGGTCGAGATTTTCCCATTTCTTGTTGCTCAAACAAATCCATATCTTGTTGGGTAGGAATAAATGGAACAGGTCTTGGTGGTGGAACAGGTCGGTTAAACCTAGTAGGTCTTGGTAGTGGAATAGGTCGGACAGGTGGGTTTGCTAATAATTCGATCAACTCAGCTTTTCTGAGTTTTGAGTAGCCAGGTATGCCACGCTCTCTCGCGATAGCTTTTAATTCAACAACAGTATTTCGTGAAGTCATATTGTATAATTATTATTTGCGTAATATTTAAGTGATCATGATTTCTTTAAGATGTTTTAAAATGAAACCAAAATATGAAACGACGCAAACCCTCTTGGTAACATTTGTTACTTGGTTTTAAGTAACAAAAAAACACCTTTTTATGAGGTTGAACGAGCCAATTTTTTTTGTTTCCGAACCATCTTTTTCTGCTCTTTATTATGCTCTCGATATCTGAGATATTTTTCTTCATTGTTATTTATCCAGTTTGAATAGCGTGTATAAAATGCTTGTTTCGTATCAGGATCGAGAGTATAAGATGGATCCTTATCATTCTTTTCAAGTACATCAATCATTTTAGCTTTATTCATTTGCTTAACATATTTTATTTTTCGTGATGCACATAAGTTTATCAATGTATCATAAGTCATTGATTGGTAATCTGATTCTATTTTGTCGGTCATGTTTATTCTTTATATAAAGATAATAAAAACTTTTAAGCCACTTTGATGTCATTTTTTTTTAACAAAATGAGCTAAAATAAACGTTGTTTATAAATAAAAATGTCAGACACTAAACTTCAAGAGATTTATTATCAACCTCAAAACTTATGGAAAGGACAAAAGGCTGTTCGCAATCTAAGAGGATTTGGTTTCAAACCGAAGGAAATTAAGAAGTGGCTATCAAAACAAGCTTTGTGGCAGGTACATCTACCGACAACGAAAAGGATCGAACGTCCACATTATGAGGTAACTAAACCGAATGAGATTCACCAATTTGATATATTGTATATGCCTAGTGATATGCTATATGGTAATAAATACAAGTACATCTTATCTGGTATCGATGTTGCTTCACGTTACAAAGTAGCCCGACCTTTGAAGACTAAGAAAGCCAAAGAGGTTGCCGATATGATAAGAGATATCTATAGAGTTGGACCCTTAAACTACCCAAAAGTATTTCAATGTGATAACGGTTCAGAATTCAAAGCCGATGTGACAAAGCTGTTGGAGAAGAATAACGTCGAAATTAAAAGAGTAACTACTAAATATAAGCATACCCATACAGCGTTTGTCGAGGCGTTGAACAAGATACTTGCTGAAAATTTATTCAAAATACAAGATGCTCAAGAACTAAATGATTCGGAAAAGGTATCATCTACATGGGTCAAATATTTGTATAAACTTGTGAATAGATTAAACGATACGAAGACGCAGATGATCGGTATGAAACCGAAAGATGCCATCAAATTGAAAGAGGTGCCTCTCGCTAAACGAGAGAGCTATCCACCTGAAGAAAAATTACCTCAAGATGGTTTGTATAGATATCTATTGCAACCGGGTGAAGAGCACGACGACCATCGAAAAAGAGCAACAGATAGGATATGGTCAAAGAAGACATATAGATTGAGTGAGGTAATAGAGCAACCTGGTAACCGTGTAATGTATTACCTTCAAGATGGACCTGAACGAGCTTTTGTGAAAGAAGAGCTGATATTAATACCTGAAGATACAGAGCTACCTCCTGATTATGTGCAAGGTTGGTGAATCGTACAAAAGTATCTTTACTAGAAACAAGTAAAGATGAGTCGACGAGATTTTATCTAGCGCCATATAATGTCATAATCAAAGAATTGTCTTTCTGAATTCTTTTGAGATTGTTTGAGACCTTTCGGTCTGACAAAGGCCTCTCTAGAGCTCCAACCATAATCATTTAATTCAATGAAAAGTCTTTCAGGCAACCACACCTTATATATATTTCCTGTTCCGTCTTTCAACTCTGCATACATAGCTTTTGTAGAAAAAAATTTAACATGATAAATCACGTTTTCAGGTAGCTCTCGCCACTTTATGATCTCTGCCATTTGTTCCTTGTTTTGCTTTTTGATTGTTTGTTCGAATGTATCAACTGTTGGGAATTCCATTGTCTATATATACTTGTGATCATATCTCTTTATATCAGTTTCATTTATCACTTTATCACTTTTCAAATTGAGGAACACATAACCACACATCCTAGTAACCATTTTCGGTTATTGATTTTTTCAGGTTTTGAAGTTCTATCATCAAACTTTTTTGTAATTGATTTTGGGTTTCAGTCTCCATCTTTCTATCTGTAGAACTGAGTCCTTCTAAAGCTTTGTAATATGTTCCCTGCAAAACCTGGAATTCTTTGTAATTGATCCTCCCATCAGTCAGCGCCTGACTTATGTTAGTTTCGAACACAGCGATTGAGGATGTAACAATATCATATAATTTTATCACTTTTTCTACTTTCTTTTGATATCTTTTGATGACAGCTGTGGTAAGTCCGGTACAGATAGAGCCGGCTAAGGCTACACCACCTAATCCTGCAGAAATAGGTATTCCGATAATAGTAGCCCCTGTTGCAATTGAACCGATGCCAGAGCCAATGGTTATAGCGCTTGAGCTAGCATTTAGTAGCATCGATCGTTCTATCGCCTTGTTGTATCTCTTGAGCTTGATGCTAAACTTGTTCTTAAGTTTTATCAACTCTTCAAACTCAGAATTTATTACGCTTGCGTTAAACTTTTCCTGCTCATTCAAATCCTCAGGAGCAGTGGGTAGTTTTGGATAAATTTTACAACTCATATTTAGAGAGAGATTATGTTATATAATAATAAATAATAAATTATCCTCTAAATAAATAAATAAAATGGCAGACATTGACATTGACCCCTTTGGAGAACATGGGATGACGACAGATGAAACAACCGATGAAACGTTTCCTCTCATACCAACTTCAGGTGATCGTACGGGTGCACAGATACATACATCAGGTGACCGAGAAACATCATTTGGAGGTCACAGTCTGAATACTAGAGTTTTGAAAGAACTAGTTGAAGGGGTGTATGATAGATTATCTGAAAGCCTCAATCAGGAAAAACCTAATTCCAAACATACCGATCTGTTTGAAATCAGAGAAGGTAAATTATACTACAAAGACAGTAGCGATCCATTGACGAAGAGAGATGGAATACTAAGGGCTACCGGTACTATAGCTGATATATTGCGTAAGGAGGGGTTACGTAATATAGGGTTTGATATACCTAAGGATAAAATAACAGCACGACAAGCAGTTATGTTAAACAAAATACAAGAAGAACTCCCTTCATCATCTAAAATCACAAAATCGAGTGATGTAGAGCTTGAGGAAATTACGGGGAACATTGCAAATAGTACGGAAGATTTAATTTCAACGCTTAGACAACAATCTATCGATCATGAAATGACTCAGACCGGCGATCTATTTGAATATCCTGTACGTGAGTTGTTAGGATTGGATAAGGCGCTGAGAAACATACGAGGAGGTCTTCAGGAAGAGGTTGCAAAAAAGGTTCGAATAGAGCAGCATATCGATCGAGAGAAAAACAAGTTGGAGGAGATGGAAAACGATGCGACATACACAGACGAACAACGAAAAGAGGTTGAAGAGAGAGTGAAGGAATTACATGAAGAGTTGAAAGCTAGGAAAGAGAACATTGATATTCTCAAAGGTAAATTAAACAGTCAAGTTACGAGCATCAAAGAAACCATTGCTAAAGTCCTCGACAAAGATACCACATTAGGTGAAAGGATACGAACACTATTCCGCGAACAAGGTATAACAATCGTTAGCATTCTGACAGCGTTTGGTATGGCTATCGGTGTCCTTGTGGAAGCTTTGTTACCATCAGCAGCTGGAAACTCTTCACAAAATCCTAACAAAGGTGGTGATAAAAAGGACGATGCAAAGGAATGGATAAAAAATAAACTCAAAGCGTTAGCATCACTTCTAGGTAGATTAGCATCTAAAGCGGCAGAGGCTTTACCAGGAATAATTGGGTCTATCGTATCATGGATATTGAACAGAGCTAAAGAAGTTGTAGGTTGGTTGAGTCAAAATTTATGGGCTCTGATTGTAGGGGTTGGATGGATGATCTATACGTACCTCGTGACTAGACGGTAACCATCTGAGTGTGTATATATGTTACACGTATCGTGTAACATAATTTTTGTTGATGGTCTTCATCTTTCAAAATACCACACAATTCCACCAATACCGAGCATACTCAGAGCTATAAAAGCCAATTCTCTTTCATGTTGATCATGAGTCGGTGTATAAAAGTCGCTCAATACAGGCTCTCGTGGTAGCGGTTCAAGATGATTACTAAATACACTATTGTACTCTCTCATTGCATCATTTAGTTCTACGAATTTTGAATCAGCCTTCTTTTCGAGCATGAGCTGTTTATTGATGAAATCGATCCTTTCCTGTCGTTTTTGCTGCCATTCAATCTGTGCTTTTTGTAATTTTTCTATGGCCAAATCATGACGTTTTCTTTCCTTATCGATTCTGTCTTTGGATAAACTTGAAAACAGATAGCTTGATCCTGTGAAAGCCAAAGCGTTAGCCAAAGCTCCACCCAACATCATTGCGATAGAAGCCATATTTAGATATTGATATTTTCAGGTAAAATCTTTTGTTTGATTAAGTAGTCCTTTGTCACTTCACTAGCGGCGATAAGGGCAACTAGTTTTCCTATATCTTCCAAGTCGAACTTTTGAATAGAGGGAGGTGTCATTTTTAATACCTTTTTTCCTAGCATAGAGTAGCCGATAGCGAAAACGCAGACGACTGATGCATTATATAAATCGTTGATGATACTTTTCTTGTCCATGTTTGTTATATATACATTTTTTTCTTTTTATTCCATTTCATGTTTATTGATTTTCACTGGTATTTTAGATTTTTGTGGAAGGGGGGTGGATGGTGACCCATGGGGTAATATTTGCTCTTTCTTTTTATACACAAAATAAGCAAATCCACCAACTAAACCGAGAGCTATTATTCCACCTACACCATAGGTGTAATTCATAGGTTGTTCATTTGGTTTGGTGAGAGAGTCATCGGGCTTCTTCATTTCTTTTTGAGGCGACACTTGTTTTAATTGTTCTCGTTTTTTACGGTTGTATTCCGCCAACTTCTTACCCGCTTCAACCTTTTTTGGGTTCTTCGTTGTCACTTGAATGGGAGTCTGTTCTTCTGACATTTTTATTATCTACTGTATTTATATTATCATCGGATTTATTTAAATATCTTTCATTGATATAATGCTTCCCGGTAATAAGTCCAACACTGAGTGGTGCTAATAATGGACCGTATTTATAATATAAGCCACATGCAAATCTTTGAAGAGCAGAGTTTAAGGAGGGGTCAGCTTCCAAGTCATTGCTCAGCGCTTCTTGATTGTCTATTCCTAACATTGTACAAGCCCCCCTCGAATAAATGCGTATGAGTGATTTCCCCAAGGATTTCCCCCATTGACCTGATAGTTTAGCTTCATAGATACTAAAAAGTTCTTCTACCTTTTCATCTTTGAGTTTGTTAATCTGCTCTTCCGTGTACATTTTCCCTAAGTATAGCTTGCTATTACCGGTTAAGACACACTCGAGTAATTTTTGTCTTTTACCATCTGAAGGTGGAAATTCACCCGGAACATCATAACTCTGGTTGATTAAATTATCGATCGCTGTTTCCGCCATTTTTATTAGAGAGAGGTATTTTTTTAACACAAAATAAAAGTAAAATAGCGAGATCAGCAGTATGCTTAATAATATAAAGTTGATATATTCTATCATTTTGTTGTGTTTGTTATAATTTTCTTATACTCTCTTATAATTTTGTTGAAATTTGTTGTATAAGAGTTTGCTGTCTTCTTATAATTTTGTTGAAATTTGTTGTATAAGAGTTTGCTGTCTTCTTATAATTTTGTTGAAATTTGTTGTATAAGAGTTTGCTGTCTTCTTATAATTTTGTAAGACAAAATAATTATAAGAGGATGATGATGTTTAATAATATATTCTAACATTGTTAAATAAATAAACATTGTTTACTTAAACAATTATGTTCGATGATGAATCCTCAGATGATGATATTATATTTTCCCATCAAGATACAAAAAGGGTTACTTTTAATGATAAAGTAATGGTCCATTATATCTATGCTTGTGAATCTCGTAGAAGTAACTGGATAGAGGCTGCTGTTGACAGAGTACGCTTTGAATCGAGGATTAAACATATTGGTAAAATTCTAGATCCTGTATTGAGACGTAAATTATTCTCTTACAGTAGTCTTATAGGAGTCTTACAGTAGTCTTATAGTTTTTGTTACAAGAGTCATGTAACAAATATATCAACCTGTTTAACAAATCACGTGCGTTCTTGGGTGTTCCATTCTCATGACTAGGCATGTGTGTTTCCCTCCTTTCAGTTTTTCCTTGACATTTTTCAATTCTTCTCGCGAATCAATGACATCGTTCTCTTCATGAATGGCGGCTAGATCGTTTCTATCTTTTGGATACCACACATATAACATTTTAGCTTGCCGTCGTAAATTTTTAGGTATAGCCGTGTATGATTGTGTAAGTAACCATAGCGAATGATTTCGATGGCGACCACTAATTGCCAACTCGAGCAAAGGCTGTCTCTTTTTGTCCAATTCCTCATCAGCGATTATGTCGTCAATGAGGAATAAGGTTTTATATCCAGCACAAAAGAGGGTCATTTCCTTAATCCATTCATACAAGCGACCTTGCGGTTCAATTAAAAATCACATAGTTGTCAGTCCAAAACCACTTCCGATCTCTGTATGTTTGATTCCACCTCAAAGTTGGACATATAATCACGATGTAATCAAAGTGATCAAAGTATTGATTTTCTAATAATTTTACAACACGATCCGTTTTGCCGCACGATGTTGGTCCGACGAATAATGCTGTGTGAGGTTCTTTCATGTAAAGTGTGTCCATTTTAATATAACGCAGACATAAATTCTCCGTTTTGAATATTTAATTGAGCATCCATTATTAGATATATATATGCGTTTAAGTTTCCTGCAGTTTCAGCGGTCTTTTCAATCTGTAAAGTGATGCCTTCACTTGCATTTTCAATCCTTCGATCGGTCCCATGCAAAGCATTCTCATCAATTGTTCTGAAATCTAACCATAGAGCATACTTGTTTGTCAAGTAATCAGAGACTTTTACATCATGTAATCCCTAAGCGCTTTCGGTTTTCGCCGACGCTATTATCTTTTGGTTTTCCTTCAGCAAAATACTTGCAAATCTCATTGTATTGTTCAAACGGCTGCATCCCTTGAGCAAAAAGTTGGTTAGGCTTACCCTCAACGATGACTGATACCTTTTGATCTTTGGATTATAGAATTTACAGGTTTCTCGTTTGTAGGATTTTTCTTCTTCAAATAGAACTAAAGTACCCTTCAAAGATTTGGCAGGGTGTGTTGAATGACCAATTCCACGTTGTGTCTGACTTGTTTACTCTAATTTGTCTGTGCCGCAAAATCCTATCATAGAGCAAAGCCATGTTTTGATATTCAGAAGCGATTTGTCTAGCCAACGTGGGTTGTGTCACAAGCTCATATTCAAGTGAGATGTTAGATATTTTGTATTTACCATCTGGGTTACGTTTTTGACCTGCGGCAGTATCTGGAGGGTCAGAATAGATAACTCGGTTATAGTCGTTAAATGTGATCTCATAGCAAAGTCCTATTACCTAAACCCGCTTGATAATATGGAATAGTACTATCTAGCATCTCAAAGTCGAGTGGAATGACAAACTTGTTTTTATAGGTGTCAGCAATGGCCTTGTCTTCTGCATCAGAGTGTCTTTATCTGAAGCACCAATCCTTAATTTCATACAATTCTCTGTACAATCCATCGTCGATGATGATACCCTGTCTTATCGCGTTTGTCTTTTCAAACTTGGTTAACCATAAATCTCTGTAACACCCAAAAAGATCAAAGTCATCGATGCTCAATATCTCGTTACCTTCGAACTTGACAGCCAACTTTTTAACGATAGCTCTCCCAATGTTACTGACCAATGTTCTTTTTGAGTCAGCTTTCGACTCGAGTTCAATATCAAAACTTAGATTCGTTGTTCCTGGGATAATACATCATCACTTCCTAAATTTGGAAACCTAACCAATAATAGCTGATTTTGATCGATCTCACTCGGATTGTGTGTGACAATTACTTTTTGACGAGAACCTTTTACACCGCGGGCAGTTCTAAGTGAACGTTCTGGATTTAACCTCTTTCCATACTCCATTATTAATTATGATATATAATTAATTATTACTTTTTATCTCGGTTTAGCGGATGTGCAAAAAC